>WOFM01000542.1:696575-1198503 GCA_011428145.1 Ericerus pela | reverse complement strand
TTTTTTCGTAGCTTTATTATAGTTTATCTCAAGGAAGCTACGTTTCTCACCATTCTCAGTTGAACTATTTTTTTTCAGCTTTACATTAGTTTAAGACTCTTACGTAAATGAACCCTAAATGTCGTCTATGCCTAATTATTTTTCAATCACCATTTTCTTAAGTTCAGTCAATTTTTTAATACTTACTGATGAGGTTTTCGCTCGCTTAAAAACTTTCATAACAAACGAAAAATCTTCAAAGAACTTTATCAAGCTAGTTAGAAATTATGAAATTATCAAGCATAAAGTACTTTAGTATTGCTTGAATTTCATTTCATTTGGTTCCCGATCGCTCGCGTAAGTTACTAAAAAGTATTAAATTGTATTTGCAAGATTCATTTTTTCTAGTTTGAATTTGCTGCTATTATTTTTGAAGAGAAAATTCAATTTCTTGACTTTGTGGGGCTGGTACAGGTTATTACTGTGTTACTAAATCCATTTTTAGCGCTTTTATTGGATGAAAGAATTGAAGAGCAAAAGCACAAAACTCAAGATCACATCATCAATACTCTCAGTCTTAGTGTTGGTATTGCCTACAAAATATTTGTCATCTATTATTGGTGGCTAAATTAAACTAATAATTTATTATACCTGTAGCATTACCTACTATTTTTGAAACACTATAAGAAGTGTGTGGAAGAAAGAGCTCATCTGAAGGAAGGAGAGTTAAGCCCATTGTGTTTGAAGAAATGAATTTAAGTGCACAAATTAACTTTATTGATGAGCCGTCAAAGATCGTGAATTTAAGTTTATAATGAAATTAATTGTACTTCGATACGAACGCAGGTGTTGATTATTTTGGACCTGGCGCAACACCGCTCTTGTACAAAATTTATCAAAATTCAAACGTTTCATAAAACGGCTGTGCTTTCCTAAGGTGGTACCAGGAAGGTTGTATCAACCCTTAAATTTTGGACCCGATACAAAATGTCTCATACCATCACAAGATGGTACAATAAATTTTAATTACCGGTCCCCAATGGGTATCAACGAGACTTATTTTTTCATTCCATAGATACTTACTGAATTTATTCGAAAACTTTTTCACACTTTGGCACCCCGTTCTGTAAAAGGCGCAATAAGCTTCCAAAAACCTGGGTACTGAAACTCAGTTCATTTTCTTTTTATTCGGAAATAACGGAAATGCTTAAATGCACCGGCTATAAATTTTTGCTTCTTCTTTTGAAATTTGAAGTGCCCTGAAAACAAGGGTAAGTAATAAAAAATTATTAAGATACTTGTTTACAGCTGACGTGTCTTCCATCATTACCATTGAAAAAATATGCCTCTAATTAGTTCTGAGAAGCGTAGTTAAAAATGGTTAATTCAACTCCTTAGGACGTTTTTCACATCGTAAAACAGCCTACGAAAAATTATGCAATATTCTATTTTTTTTTTTTCACATTTTACGATGAACGTCTTACGATTGCCTTAAACAAAATGAAATAATGTTATCCTCGTAAACTTTTTATTTATTAGCACCTTCGGGCCTATACTAGAATAGGCAAAATTTTATTTTTTTTATAAGCTACCTACTATAATAGTAAACATACTCTCGTCAATCCAAAATATGTTCGCAAACAATTACTCAAGTGCCTACCTGCACCTAAATCTAAAAAAAAAAAACATAAATACTAGCAAGGTGTTCATTCGTGGAGAAGAAAAATGTACAATAATTTCAACAAAAACAATTTTTTTCCAGAATGATGCAACGAACGTTGTTATTATTTTTTTACCATCGATAAATGATGCATAAGAAAACGTAATTTATGTAAACATTTTCACCGTCTCTCGTTTGATAATAAAATTGAATTTTTTTGAATGTCCAGTTAAATTACTCGTTTTATTTGGACGTTGCTGGTAATTAATGCCGGACATTCAGTTTCCCGTTCATTTTGCTTTACATTTACTGTAATTTTTTTTTTTGCGGAAGAAAGATGAGAATTAGAAAATAAAAGTTGTCAAACGAGTTGAATGAAAAAGAAAGAAAAATAAGTTCACACGATTAAACTGTCAAAAACAAAAAAAAAAAAAAAAAAGATAAGTAGAAGTTAAAAACAAAGGAAAGCCGAGATCGAATCGGAAATTCTCACAGAAAATGGTGCCTTACAAATTCAATTGCATTTAACAGCACAGTTTTCACCATACATATTATTACAGGAGCATAGAGCAGTAATATAGTTGGTAGATACATAAAAACTTGTTCATTTATTTTTGTATTTTGTATTTTATATATATATTTTTTTTTTTACTTTACTTACAACTTTATTCTGCTCAAGCGACATTTGAATTTTTAGTCTCTTAATAATATTAAATTTAAAATGCAATTTGATATCAGAACTATTCATGTAAAATGAAAATTAATTTAAAAAAATACGTCAATGTAATCGCATCTTCTAACAAATATCTGTTCATTCAACTAACCGACGAATAAAAATTTTGAAAAACATTTAACGAGGGCGGAGAATATACCTACACGAAAGCAAAAATTTTAACGCAAAAGTTCACTTTTTAAAATTCGATTTTAATATTTGGTTAGGTACAGGCAAAGCCTACGACGTTCATATTTTATCAATCATTTTACTTTGACATACTTAGTTGATGTGTAGTCATCAGGTCATTTTCTTTGACCATAATTTAAAAATATATTAATTTTTCTGCTCCACATTTTTTTTTTTCGCCGTAGGTATTTAGTTACCTTAGCTTACCTTTATTGAATGTTTAATTTGTTATTTCACTCAAATTAAATCGATATTATACTTTTATTTGAGTTGTATTGGCTCCATTGCGTGAAAAATATGATGAATAGGAACCGCAGTCCGGGTATAGAGAAATCGAATAATATGTGTTATTCGGTCGTTATTTTGCAGGATTTGAGACGGATTTAAATCGTCTCTGCTGGACAATATAGGCCTCATGACTGACAAATTTTTGCTGATTAATCTCTTTAAACGTGATTACCTACCTATATTAAATGGTCTCGTTTCTAATACATTCATTTTTCGATTCCTTTTCACTCGTATAAAAAAGAATGCCTATTAACATGACTTGTGTTTAAAAATTGAACAGATAATCCGATTATACTATTTCTATAATGGACAGCAAATGCATGATGATGTACATTCTTTTACGCACATAATGGACATCGAACATCAATAAATTTACGAAATCGTTTTTAATTCGATGCTAATTGTGGTGGCAAATCATTGCGCTTGTAATCGGTTTTTTTTTTTTTCATTCATTCGGTTTTCTCAGAAGAAATTTTATTTATTTTCAACACAGTAGAGAGATGCAATCGTGGTGGTATTCATTCATTATACATTTTTGTGATCACCTTTCTATTTTATCGAGTGCTAGCCGACATTTTTTGCTCTTTTGATGGTCTTTCTTTTCGGCCTCTCACTTTTCCCAGGACGATAAAGGAAATCGTTCATGAAGAAAACTAAGGTACCCAAACTGGATAGGTAATGCTGAATGTAAATGATAAGTTTCTTAGCCGAAAAATATTTCATTGACAGTTGAATAAGGTAAGAGGATTGACTAACGAGAAAACAATTTTTTAGAAAGTGTTGTTGTGACGGTAATTATTGTATCGTCTAAATAATCATATACTTATTTTTATATTATGGGTAACTATTTACTACCTATATCATCCACCTTCTATATATTATTTAACCTTATTATATGTCGTATCTATTTCCATATTTCATCTCCTCATCATACTTCACCATTCTTCAATAAATTGGTAATGAATATATCCTGTTTGTACCCCATTCCTTTTTCACACACTCACACATACAAATATGTACACTCAAAATTCTGCCTATACCCTCGTCATCATTTATTGCCCTCCATACATTTTCACTTACCTATTCTTGAATTCGATTCTACTTCCTGCTATTGAGATTTCCAGTGATGGTGGAGCGCTAGTTCTTATCAAATGCTATCACTTCTAAAAGGGTGTTCATAGAGATTGTTTACATCCATCTTTTTACATGCTATTTCCCATGAAACAAAGTATCCGTATCTTCCTTCTGGAGTTATTTTTGTGCTCGCGCGCATCTTTCTTTGTCCATGGCATGCTTCGGACCACAACGTGCGTATTTTTTTATAATATACAAATTGATAGGGCCCGGAAGCAATGGACAGAGACGTATGGCGCGCACGTATGTACATACGCGCGCGCACACACACACACAAACATACACTCTGTCACGTGCAAATCCTCGACACTCGTCATTGTTCGTTGAGTACAGGATTTCTCCGCGGGCTTAGGATCGACTGACTTTTGGACAATGGCTGTTCACAAGAAACCCTTCTCCATGGCAGCCCCAAGGACCCCTCACAGGTATTTGGTACTACCACCAAGATCTGCACCAATGGTGGCTCCAGGTGGCCTCACGGCCTTCTCCTCTGCACGCACCACTGCGACCTCTTACTCGTCAGGGTGTACCGGGTCTCAAAAAATACGACGCTCATGACGCACGACTCCACGATGCCGCTGATGGCCGAGTATAGGCACAATGCTCCAACACTATCAATTTTCAAAGCTAGGTGCTTTGGCAAGTGAGTAGTTACACACTCAACCTATAAACATCTTAGTGCTTGGTCTAGTACACTAGTAGGGGCTAAAATGAGAATTACGAATGTAACTCGTACGTCTTACAATTTATTTTAACTGTTGGCGCATGCTCACAACCACATTATTATATTTACAAATCAATCCTTTATGAGTCTCCATTGGAACTCACCCTTTTTTTGTATAAGCTATTATTCTACTCACTACAGCGATCTATAAAATATGTCAGTAATGGTGCTAACCTTCCGCAACAAAATAATGTTTACTTCAAATGAAGCTAAAGCTAAAAAAAAAATTAAAATTAAAACTTATCTTTTAAATACTCGTTTTTAACCTGAACGTATTTATATAACTGTCAAATTTATAACTTACCAGAAACAATAATAAAATGGAATCATGTTGTAGTCAAGAGAAATTTCAATTCTCCAATTAAATATTTCCTTTCAAAAATGCCTGTTTGTTTGTACTTGAAAACAGTTATCCAACATACATGATCACCCTTTCAAAACTTCTAATTTCTACCGCCAGAGAAAAATTCTTTTGTACTGGACTTCCCAATAAGCAAATAATTGACTATACATATATGAACTTCTGGCGTACATCTTTTACTTAGATAGGTATGGCTACCTACTCATGTTTCATTATTCTCTCGTAAATAACATCTCTCACACTTTGGCATTTTGTATATAAGTATCTAGTTTGTACTATCTATTTTTATTCTTAGGCTAGTCTATATTATTTTATGAAACTACCCTCTTCCCTCAAATTAGTGCAATAAATATTTTTGGTTACAATTGCATAAATAACTTATTCTCTTGAATTTGAGATGTTTCAACGTTGACGTTATGCTCCTAGATCAAACAAATTGAAAAATAGACAAAATGAAGATTTTTTAAAGGTTTATGCTATAGCCACATATTAGAGCATGTTTATTGTTTCTTATCAGCATGAATAACATGAATTTGTCATCCGAGATCGAGAATAGTCAATCTAGAAATCCAAAAAATGGAAGATGGAAAAAAAATTTTACACGAAAATCAAGATCCTCTTAATCTGTGTAATATCTGCCATGATTTATGGTTGTGGAATACCTTGTCGTGAGAAAGTATTCTCACCAGAAGGTAAATTCAATAGAATTTAAGCCTGTTCAGCCACTTCATATTTAACATATGGGTAAGCCAAAACCAAGGCAAACACTGGCAATTTTAGAGCCGGTTCAGACAGTTTATATACTGGCTTAATTACACACACACTGTAAAGAATAGGTACGTAAGTGAGGGCGGCCCAGTTGCGTCATCTCTTGTAGTGATAAGAGATGATGGGCTGGTTCGTGTATGGATTGTGACATTATCAGATGTCGAGATATGTCACAATTTGGTACTCGTACATTACCTGCAAGTACTTGCAGGTAATTATGATCAAACGTAATTTGTGTTCGTTTAACGTCGCAAAGACGTTTATTTGCCAGCTCTTTGGGGCGGCAACTGTCGTCGAGGGTCCAAGCCCCTATACCTCATACCAGTGAGTCCCCACAATGGTGACCAAACATGGGCTTTAATAATGATTCAAATTATAAAAAAAAAAAACAAAGGATGGTAACCTACGAATGTTTTGTAGCAAGTATATTACATTTAAATCAACAAGAGAATAAAGATTGAAAAAAGAGAGTACAGACCAATATTTCATCTCAAAATACTCTGACTTATGGATACCAAGGCATTTGACAAATCCACGTTCCAAAATTTTCAGAGACTCCTCCTCTTTAGTCTAACTATCCTAAAATATAAATCTTTTCTAGAAATTTAAACAATATTTTCTTATCAACTATTTTTTTAAATAACCAAGTTACCTGAATTACAAAATTTGTTACAAAAATATTCTTTACTGACTTAGGTAAATACCTACTGTAGGTATCAACCACATTATCAAATATATTCTCCATAATATGCAACCCTTCATTGAATTTAACTCAATAAAACACATTTAAATTTTTCTTTATTTTTTATTCGAAAAACAATTTATTTTACCCGTAAAATTAAATTTATTTTAAATTTAGGTTGCAATATTGAAGTACACCCGATCGTGGAAAAAGTAGAAAATTTCTATCATTTTGATACGTTTCATATAGGTACCAGATTCAAATCTAGAGTACTTAAATTTTTATTGTATGAACTATGTAGGTACTTGACAAAACTTCGCAAAAACAAATACTTGGAATTTGTAAATAGGTATTTGATTGAGTTAAATTACCAAATTTATAGTCACCATAATATAGGATGTTTCCTGAGAAGCCCGGAGAATTTTAACAGCACATAGTTCACCTCATGACAAATAAAAAACTTTTTTTTAAACCATTTCGATTCGCATTTTTAATGTTCAAAGAGCCAAGTATTCTAAAGGCATGACATCAAGAAATTTTTCATAAAATTGTTATTTCACCTTGGAGACCAACAATACTTGCCTCGAGAAACAAAAAAGGTTCTTTTCACTTTTGCCCTACGTTGTGCCACAAAGACGCTAGGAGTTCCCAAACTTGTACTAAAAAATTCAAGGAACAATTTAATCTATTATGAGCTGTCACCAGCAACGTTACTTGCTTAATGCCTAGTAATTGTTTTAACGCATTTTTTGTGGATCCAAATGAAAATCTATGAAAAAAAAAATGAAACCGATTGAAACAGAGAAATTCATTTCCACCCCACCAACTAGTAGTTGTCAGGCGATGAAAAAAGAGAGTACCCAGGTTTTTTTTAATTTTCTTTTCTACTCCTTTTTGTTTGGTTCAAGAAATGTTTTGTCCATTTTCTGTTTTCAGTACGGTAAAAATTGGTAATTTTACTCCCAGGTAGTTTACGACACTTCCTCGATAGAAATAAACCTTTCTTGGAATAAAACAATTTTTTCTGGAAAATCTCATATACAAATCCATCTTGTAGTTCTGTAGTGATAGTGTTTCTAACAGTTTTTAGCCTGTATAGTATTTTATAATATGTAGAGATACTAAATATATATTCAGATAAGCCCTGAAGAGCCACTCCATGGCATTTTGGCTTATGCCTGCCCTGTACTTTTTCTGGTAATACTGAAAAATTTGTTGTTTTGGAGGAGACAACAAACATTTTTTTTCTTATCTGTATGTAACTGTGTGGGTAGTGGCGCATGCTCATTCAATATGAGGGAATAATTGGCAAAATAATATCAGGGAAATAATTTTGTGAAATAATTAACGGGTTGTATGTTCATTATAGTAATACAGTAGATATATTGTATACCTAAATTAGTCCACATATTGAGCTAATTCTTAAAATTGGAGTAATGTTAATCAAGATAGGGGGAAAGTGAAATAAACATTTTTTGTTCTCTTTAGCAAATACCATAGTTCTACACAAAAAGATCACAATTTTAAAGTACCTAAGTTCATTGCTGTCTCGCCCTTTGTACCTATAGGCCTATTTAGCTCTGTAAGTGTTGAAATCAAGACACTTATTTATTGAATGTTTTTTATTTGTCATGAAGTGCAGGCTAATT
Source organism: Ericerus pela (assembly GCA_011428145.1). Classification (NCBI taxonomy): domain Eukaryota; kingdom Metazoa; phylum Arthropoda; class Insecta; order Hemiptera; family Coccidae; genus Ericerus; species Ericerus pela. Next base: position 1,190,357 of record WOFM01000542.1, on the reverse strand, counting down.
ACTTTCTGATATCAGAGTTCTGCAAGCTTCTCTGGAAACATACTGTATAATTACATTATGGTGCTCAGTTAGGTCATATGGGCAAAATAGGTAATATTCAATTTGTCTAGTGGGGGCGAGAAAGAACAGAAAAACAATGAAAACAAAAGACTGATTCTTGAGAAACTAAAAAAAAATTGTTTTTTTTCAAATTTTAACAATTTGTTCTTCATAATTTTAAATTATTTTAAAATTTTTGTGAATGCTATAACAATTTAACTCAGAAAAGTAAAATAAAATGCAATAAAACTTTAACGAAGCAGTAGCTCAATCAGAAAAAATAGGTTTTTAAAAAGTAGAAAATTAATTACTAGAAAGTTAGTAGTAGATCATAATTGAGGGTGTGCGTATAAGAAAGGCTAAAGTGAGGAAAGTGAGTTTTGAAAAAAACGCATTTGAAGTTTGAGTTCAACGTCATTTTGAATAGGTTGAAGTTATAATATTCTGGTAAAAAATTTATGAAAGAGGCGTACATCTAGTTTTTAAATCAGTTTTTATGGAAGTTCTATCTTTCTTTCCCTATTTTTGAAGAATTTTCAAAGTTGACTGAAAGTAGGCCCTTTTCATTTTCACAAAAAATTTGTGTCAAAAAATTCTTTCCAATCTCTTCATTATTTCACTTCATAAATGGTACTTTCATCTCACCCGCTTGAAAAAACAAGGAAGTCAAGTCATTGGACACGTTTTAATATAAAGTTTTTGAAAAATTACAAATTTTCAGAAAAAATAAATTACAGAAATATTTTTTTAGACTGTAGAATTTCACATTTTCTTTCTGAAAATCAAAATATTAGGCTATAGGAACCAAATTCAGTATTTAAAAAAAAATTAAACCATAGAACTCTGAAATTATTGAAAAATAAGAAACATTTTTGCCTTTAAACGAAAGTTGAGCCAGGAATTTCATAGATAGAGCCAAGTGGTTTGTTGTATTTTGATTAACAAACCCTTTGAGCATCATTTCACTGAATGAACGCAAAATGGCCTATATGTCACTTAGATCCTTTTCATATGCATGACCTTAACTGATGATTGTATTAAATTTTGTAACTGTTGAACTAAAATTACTTAGTTTAAAACCATTACCTCTTTCAAAATATAAAACAAAAAATGAATTTTTGGAAGTAGGTACATACCCTTCAGCTAATCTGCACTAAAACTGATAACACGTTGGAATAAATATTTTTTGAAAATTTTGTAGTTATTGGATCAAAATCAAGCACTTTATAGGCAAAATAATATCAAAAATGGCTATAAAGTGAGTAGCATCTGGCCAATCTACACAAAAATTAATAGTATATCAGAATGAACTATATAAATATTTGTTCCAAATTTCATACTTATTGGTTTATAATTACAAGTTTTATAGCCATATTAAAAACAAAAATAGTAACACTCGGTTCATGGAACCAATATGTGGTTTTGTGGGTAGGGCAACCAAATTGTATCTTAGTACTGGTAGCCACCTGATTTAGTGGCTAACTGTACACAAAGTGTACTGAGTGCTGAGGGCAATCATCCACAGGAATTACTGTACCATATACAGACTGCGACACACACTGTATCAGTGAATACATACTAATTATATACTCACTTTCCCATTTGCCAAATACAGGCAAACGTAGAGGCATGTCGACGTATTTTTGTTTAAAGTGCAATGCACTAAAAGTCCGCGACTCATCTGACAACGCAAGACTGAGCCCTGTATGGAGGAGGTAAGGGAAACATCACCACACTAATGTTTGTGACTATCAGACAAAAATTGCAACCTGCAATGGGGTAACAAGAAATTGGATTTTATAAGGATGAATTTTAGTTTTTAGTGCAAGAATTTTCCTTGAGTTATGAAATGGAAAACATACTTACCCCAAATTTTATGACATCAATGTTAATAATTAGATTTTCAAAGAGAACCTGTTTAAAAAGGCAGAATAGCTAAAAATTTTTGAAATGCTTGGAGAGAAATATTTTTAAAAGGATCCCTGCCCCTTTTCTCCCTTTTATTCTGCGCTAATAAGTATAGTTTATTTCTCACAATCACCTTCATGACCTAATAACTTTCTTCACTAACTCGTGTTTGGAAGTTAGAACACCAATTAGCTTGCACAGATCTTAGAGAAACTTAATCCAAAAAAAATAATGTCGTCCAATTTCCATCTGAAAGACGCAGAAAAAGTAGCTTCGAACTCCCCCTACAAAATGGTTCTAATTACCCTTCAATTGCTATACTCCAAGTTACTTTTCCGAATCAATTGGTGCCATACTGTTTCTTAGAATCCAGTATTGGTCTCTTTAAACGTTTTCATTCAATGCGAGTTTTGCAAGTTCCTTGTAGAAAATGGCGCATTCTTTCGTGGAAAGGGAATGTTTTTCTGCGTCACAACTAAACAGCAGGAGACCTCTATTTGGTAATTAGAGAATATAGTTCTATTTTCGCTATAAACCGCCTGCTGATCGTATTTCATCCGTTTGTTTTTTTTTTCCACATTAGTTTTTCATATCTTTGTTAACGTCACTTCGTCCGTCAACATGACCGCGCGCGCCCACACACACACACAGACACACACCATAAACGCGGACAAAAAAAATGCAAAAGTAAAATTTCGAAAATAAATGATTGAGAAAAAAGAGCGGAGTGTCAGAGACATCCCAGCCAACAGTGACACTGAAACGGAACAATAGAATGTATATGTACAGGTATCTATGTTGGAAATTAGATCTACATCACTCAAATAAACTATGGTAGGTAATAGCGATTCGAAATTATTTTCTTTTCTTAACTGGTAATGAAAGTACACTGCATTTTCCACGGTTAATGTCGAGGTTGGTTTGTCTCTCGTTCGTACAGCTATATATAAATGGCTGCGGTATTTCTACAGTGTATACCCAAGATTTGATTGGATTGAAAAAAAAAATTATTTTTTCGAATACCCATCCTCCAAAGAAAAAATAAATCGCACCACGCTCCAAATGGGAAAATATAAATGCAGCTGCTCAGCTGGCTGTTTTATATTCGTACGAATGAAGTTTATCTTAGAATAACAATAGGGATAAACTTGATTTTACACTAAATAAATTACGAATAAATATTGTACAGTGAAATCTTCTTTAACGGACACCTTTCAATAGCGGACACATCCCCTCATGGACAAAATGTGTTTGGTACCAGCAAAAACACATGAAAAGTAAGCCATTAAATACCTTCCAATAGTGGACCCTCCCCTAATGGTCAACCGACTAGGTAAAATGATCCGGTATGCCAAATATCACCTCTGAATAACAGACAGGTAATCTTATATTGGAGGATTAATTCCCCTTGAAGTGTCGACTTGGAACCAAAATTTCAGTACAATACACAAAGAGCTATTACTAAGTCCCAAAAGCAACTTTTAATGACCCAATTTTTTTGTAAAAGGTTACTGCTATATTCATACCTGACTTTTGTACATATTAAAATAATTACATATGTACATCCAATTTTTTCATTTTTCATTTTCTTTTGTATTTTTCATTCTTAATTTTTCCTTTTAATGACGGACAACTCCCAATAGTGGACAAAATTCTTGGTGCCACTCGTGTCCATTACTAGAAGGTTTCACTGTATTGTAATAATATTGTACATTATTCGGATAAATAAAGTTTATCTTATAACAATGATGGGGATAAACTTGATTTTACATTTAATAAATTGCCAATAAATATTATATTATAATTTATAATAATTTTGCACATTCTTTGAGTAAATAAACTAATTTTTATTCTATATATGTGTAGGTAGATGCTACCTACACGGGGTTCATGGAACCTAGAAGAGGAGCGGTTTACGTGCGGGCAACCAAATTATTTCTCATTACCGGTAGCCAGCTGGTTTAATGTCTTACCATACACTAAGAGTACCTACTAACTGGGGCAATTGTCCAAAGGTGATACGGTACCTTATACAGACCACAACACGTATATTATCAACAAGTACATACTAATTACGTACTCGCTTTTCTCCATTTATTGTTTACCAGTAAACGTAGAAACGTATCGTCTGTATGAGTGCATACAGACAATGTATTTTGTTTAATGTGCAATGCACTATTAGTTTGGGTCGCGGACTGCAGGGCCAAGCCCTGTAAGGAGGAGGTGAGGGAAACATCTCACAATATGTTTCAAAGTTTTCCTGTTAAAGAAACTATGTAGTTTAATTATTTATTATGATAGCAAAATTACTCCAAAATATGTATTTTGATAAGAAAATATAGCTTTATATTTTTTATTCCACCTTTAGAGATCTAACAACAACATACAGTTCAAAAAACAGAGTTGGAGTTAAACTTGCTGTGAAAAATTTTTTTGCAGAAATCCCAATCCAACTGATGTCTTAATAAACATATCAAAGGTCTAGCTCAATCTCTCGGGGATAATATTCTCAAAGGGGTTCAATATACCAAAAAAATCAGTTTTATTGTAAATATTTCGAGAATATCGGTTGTGTGGGGGAAAAATATTGAATAAAATTTATTGTTTTTAAAATTTTGCACAAATAAAGTTAAATGTAAATTTCTCTTAAAGTGAAATTCAACCTGGCTACAGAGTGTTAAAGTTACACCTGTAACGGCCAAAAGAGGTGGTAATGTACCTAATTAGAACCACTTTCAGTGTTACACACGAAATATCACGTACTTAAAAGCAGTAATACTTCTAGAATCAATTCAAGTTTATCATCCACAAACTATAGTGGACCTTAACATTTGTTAGAGACTCAATAATATTTTATAACACACGAGTGAGTTTACATATTTATTAAAATAATACGTAGTACATCTCAGTACATATATATATGTTAATATTATACATATACAATCACAATTCAACAAGCAAGACTATCTGTTCACTAGAGACTTCTACTAGAGAGGTGCCAGGTACTTAGAAGTAGCTGTCGAGGAACTGTGTCTTATTCCACTGAATCGAGGGATTATATACTCATTCAGGGTATGAAAATGTACGTGTCGGATAGGTAAAGTGAGGTAGGGTGTTGTTATTATAGGGTTGTGCTGACTCGTCGAGTACTCGAGGGACAGGCACAACTAGGTCATGAATATACAGAAGGTATATCTATATTTGTAAAATTGAATACGGGTAATATAGTGGTTGTTTATAAAGAGTTATAGGATGATTATTGTTGATAAATATCTACATTTTTGGTGTTTGAAAATGTGTGGACAAATATGTTCGTCATTTCTAAAAATAGACGAAAATATACGTTACAACACCCTTTTTTATATCTCTGAGATGCCAACTCTACTGCGTATAATGTTCACTGTGGAAAATTTTTGAAACAATGAGTAATTTAAATGCCCTTTAGCAGCGTTGCATTTCACTTTACACAAAATGTATATTGAACTTGATTTGTACAAAATTTTATAAAAATAATTTTGTTTCATATTGTTTCCCTTTATGATTGATAATCTAAGATATTTGAAAAAAATTAATTCCTTGTGTATGAAGTCCCCAAGGAGAGATGACCTGGGAAGAATCTTGTAAAATCTTTGATACATTCTTTAGGACATCAGTTGGAACGGATCGGTGTAAAAAAATCTTTGCTGGCAATTATGTTTAATTTTTTTATACCTTCGTTTCTTGGTTAATAAGTTATTAGAAAATTCGAATAAATACAACACGATACCTTGATCATTAATTGGTTTTAAAATAATATAACTTCACCAAAAAAATAAATTAAAAAAGTAAAGAATAAATAAACCTCTGAATATTAAATGAAATTACCTATATAAATTAATACAACTAACTTAGCCTATAAAAATTTAAAAAGAGAACCGAACAAAAATATGAGCTTGCAAAGTCAAAACAATGGTATCTGCATTTTTTTTCTCCATTTTAAACGCACAGAAATGTCGAAGGTACCTATCGTCCTCTTCATTCGAAAATCTCGCTAGTACAAAAAAGTAAATTTTTCAGGAGACAAAAAGTTATTAAAAATTCAGTATTATCTATATAGTAAAATTAGTTGGATATTACATCAAACATTCTTAACTTTCAACATGAAAAAAAAAGCTATTTTTTCTATTATGTAGTTAGTAAATAAATTAAAAGTTGGTAATTCCATTTTTCTATACATAAGAGTTTATTAAATTGAATTTTCTCCATTCTTCAAGACATACAAGGTTTCTAATACAATGTTCAAATATTTTTAAAGGCATTGAGCATAAGGAATATGATATTAATTTTATTATTTTTGCAACGAAAAACATGAATAGATTACTAAAAAACAAACTTATTACTTACTTTAAAATAAATAAATTATTATTCAAAAATGATTTAAACTTCGAAATAAAAACCTCTTGTCTTGAAAAATGAAGTAAATTTAATATAAAAAACTTATACCTACCTACCTATGTTCTATAAAAAAGGAGAAAAATTTAATTTAAAAAACTCGTATAGGTATCTGAAAAGCAGACAATGCATACACAATTATACAAGGATAATACCTCCTATGTCGTGCATACCGGTTTTTAAATTATAATTTTTTATCAGTCAACATAAGAACATTTTATATGTGTCTATAAAAGCGCTGAAAACACCTGTGGACTTCCAAGGTATTTAATATTGGATTCCTTTTTTTTTCCTACAAAAACCACTTAAATCACATTTTCAGAAAATTTTGATTTAAACTAAGGCGACAAAATGTTAAATATTTCGCTAGAAAATTGTTAATGGTTTTCGAAAAAGGGAACAAACCTCCATTTTTTGTTTTTATCTCCTTTTATGAACAAATATTCTACCTAGGTAATTATTTTTTTATTTTTTTAATTAAAAATTTGTTAAGATAACTTAATTTTATTAATAATAATAAAAAAAAAAAGGCAATTCTTGTCAGACAAGTTCAGTAAGAGATAAACAACTCAATCACCATAAAGTATTGGAAAATACGCGGCAGACAAATTAATCGGTAACAAACCAAAAGAAAAGCTGGCACTTTCAAAAATGATGAACATTTGATTAATAAAAATCTAACCGCTTTCTTCTTTTGTTTTTTCACGTCGTTCATTTCCAACTGTTTATTATTTTTTAAATAGAAATTAGGAAATTCGAGAAGGTGTTTAACACGTCTCTCGTATCCCGTTCTGGATGCCGTAGATCTATACCGCCAGCTTCTTGCAAAATAATTTCTCTAAACAAATGAATAAATTTCAAGAAAATCACCAGTATGAACTTAACCCATTGTTTAATAAGCTTTAATTTCTTCTTTTTTTTTTAGCCTTAACTTCATCCGAAGAAAATTAAGTAAATTAAAGCAACAATTAGTTTTACACAAACGTATAATGTTTTCAATTTCGCAATCATGAACGAAAAAATATCACATTTGATAAACTCAAGGAGTGGAACTGTGTAATATTGTTCGTGTCTTCGACTATATACATAATGGACAGCGCATACTGATAAAATTAACATTGGCTTATATGGAGACACCATGAAGGCGTACATTTCATTCAAAAGTATTGTTTTTTCAAGATTTATCCAATATTATACGTCAATTGATTAATTTTGCACTTCATTTTACAAAATGAAAGTCAGCTCAGCTGCATACAAGGTACAGCTAATATTCATTTATATGTTAATAAAAAACCAGACGGATTACCTCAAATTTATCGATAATATAATATTAAATATAAAGCCTTAAAAAAATGTTGATCAATAAATAATTCTCCATAAATGACTTTAAATTTAAATTACGAAGTTCATATTTATCTCGTCAGATGATTGCTTTTTTTATGAAATTTGAAAATTATTGACGTACAAATATAATGATGCAGAGCAACAGATGAACATATACAACATTGTTATAACAAGACTCCAAGCATCGCTCACTAACAATGTATTCATACTTAAATTAATCAAACCCGTCAAAAGGTTACCAATTAAAAAAAACAATAACCCATTGAAATTGACGGATTCCATAATGAAGGGTACTGTATAGTGAACATGTGTTTTCATTCTACGACTGAAAATGAGAATAGTTAGTTCGTTTGAAATTAAAACACTCAAGCTAATTAATGTAACAGTCAAAATCCAGAAAACGAAACAACAATTGGCACATCGCCTGGACACAAGAAAATATTCATCACAAAAACAATTAACTAGTACGAGAATTAGAAACACACACGAATAAATTGACAAGGCTTTTATATATGCTAGATAAGAATCCCCTTTCTTTGGTAGAAAGCTTTTAATGACAACCCCTAACAAATACAGCACTTTGTACCCAGCCATCGAACAAATACCTTCTCGATTAGCGGAAATGAAATCCGTACGAGGATAAGACCCGAAAATCCAGTCTTTCAAACCAGCATTTAATGAAAATTCATAGAAAATAAGCAAACTGATGGAAAATATGGTGATAATTTTCAGAGATGTTAAGATACGGAATAATAATTCGTTGAAAATGGCTAGAATAGCGAGTGTTATAAAAAAGTTCCATTGTACACCGTATTCAAAAATTTGTTGATGATAATTGACTGAGCAAACACTAAAATACCTTCCAATACCAATAATCAGTAAAACTAAAGGTTTTAAATAACCTGAATGACTAACTCGCTTGGACTGAATGTGAGAACTTCTTAAAGAATGTGCAACGACGAATAATCCAACACCTTAATCCATCAAACTGTACCTATTAACTTTTGTTTTTAGAAAATGTTTTGGAAAACAATTGAAGTTGACACATAGTATACAGATTATCGAATACAAATTAACCATATTACGAAAATGAGTAACACATGGAAGCCTATTATCATTGAAACAGGCTTGCTTAAAAAATTTTTGCGTAATGTGTGAGAAAAGAGCATAATCATACATTTCCTCCGAGGAATAAAATGATAGTTTAACAATTTATATTCACAAACTTTTAATATATAAATCTGAATTTACAACTGTTGATCTTCCAAAGTATTTTAGCCATAACTAAATTTATTTTAAAGAAGAAAACCTGATTAAAAATACATTCAATTTGAGAATTCTGATCTTTTAATATTGTGAAAAGTGCAGTTTGATAAGGGATGAAATTTTTGAATGGAATGTACATTTCATTTGGTTGCCTTCAACATTTTATCAGTATGCGCAGTCCATTATATATATGGTCGAAGGTTCGTGTAGAGTGGATGCTAAATTGCTAAAGATGATTGGTTTTTTTTCTTCCAACGAAACCAGTGTTCTTTCTGTAAGATTCGCAGTTGTTGTTTGAAGCAGTTTAACCAATTAATCAAACGAGGTGAAATGCTCAATTTAGCCAACTTTCGTGAAAATTAGAAAAATAATTAACGAAATAATAATAAAAAAATCAATTAAGAACACGACTTTGCTAGCTTAGGAGGTGAAGCAGACCCCCACCCGCTTCTCGATGAGCCCCCGTTGATCCGTCATTCGATTCTCCTATCTTTTAATCTAAGTATTTGCTCAATACTTTTTTTTTTTTTTTTTTTTTTTAGAAATTTTGGTGAAATAACGTACCAAATTGTCGGCTCTTCGGCCATCGCTGATTCTCAAGAACCTTAATCATTTAATTAATCTCTTAGACCTCTTGGCTGTTGGCTCTCCTTCTGCTATTTCACGATTTCGTATAAATTATAAATTTGATAAATTGTAACTCGCGTCCAATATCGTAGCGAAATAATTTTTCAGGAGGGCTAGTGAAAGTGTTCAAATTTGATGACAAAAAAAAACCTATAGCCTTCATTCGTTGACTGAATACCTGAATACGATAGCTATAAAGTCAATGCCTACATTATACGAATTAAATTGATAACCTCCTCTTTCTTCTAAGTCGGTTAAAAATACTATAATTCTCAAACGTTCAATCTGCCGACTACTCTCAAAATTTTCAAAATGATTTTTTAGGTTGGGGGTTGACTCACCCCCTAGTCAGAACCTCCCTGCTCGCATCTCACACTTGCATTTCGGTGTCGGCCGTTGGTCATCGGAATATCTGACTCGGCTGTCCGCTTGTCAATTGCATGTTTTGAAAACTGCGCTCTCTATGAGTGTATAAAGTTATTATTTGAGCAAAACCTGTACATGTTGCAAGTCTATAATTCTTATCGTATCAATAAGGTACGATACAGACTAGTGTTGTCAAATATCGATATTTTTTGTATCGATACGATATCGATATTTTATAAAATTTGTTGAGACCACCAATCCTTCTCCCCTCTCACTCCTACGAACACACGATCACATATCGAATACATTTATTTATATCTATTCGCGGCTACACTGATATACCACTTCCGCCGCTCACTCGTTCATTTCCGTTACCGTTCGTTCATTACTCTGAAAATGTACTTTGCTTAAATTATGTAACTTATGAAATAAACACTCGCTTCTTGGACGTAACTTCACTCAAATCTTTCTTTCTTGTTACAACTCCAGTCCTCAACCTCTATATGGTAGCATCGCTCGGTAACAATCCTTGTACCTGTAACAGATTTAAAAAAAAAAAAATAATAATTTAAAATTTTTATATATTGTGAATTTTCTTTTTGTGTTTAAGTCAAACTTTTAAAATTTTCGTGAATAATTGTGTTTTTAATAATTTTCGTAATTTTATTTTGTGTTGGGTAACTTAGTTCCAACCTACCATTTTTTTTTCGAGTCATAAAATTTTTGTTCTCGAAAAATTTAATTCCATCTTGAATGCTGTAAACGTTTAATGAGTTTCGTCGTTTGCTGAAAAGGATTTGCCCCGTTTGTGTATAATCCAGCCAAGTGTAACGAAAAATTCCAGGACTCGTCAATTACTAAGTTGTTTGGGAACCCTGCTTGTGTTGCCCAAAAACTAGTAAATTCATTAGTATCTGCCCTGCTTGTGTATGAACTAATTTGTCGAAGTCATCAATTGGAAATAAATCGCCTTGAGCAGTCACAAATTGATCTGAAACCAACGTAAAAGCTTCAATTCAACATCAAAATTGGTATTCATCGTCTTAATTCAACTTCACTTTTGGTATCATCTTTAAAACTCAAAAAAAAAAAAAAAAACTTAACTCAAACTCTCATCGAAGTACGTTCAAAACAACCGAAGCGCAGTTCAAACAGCAGTTCCAGAGCACCACCTTCATTAATTCCAGAAAACGAACCTGAAAATAAAAAATCAACGATTAAAAAGGTATAACTTGAAAATTTTCTGCTGAAAAAAGGTAATAAAAAACATATTTTTCGTATTTTTCGTATATTTTTCGTGTTCAATTTCGTGTTTTTCGTGTAACTTAACTCTTTCGATTCAAAATTTAACCTGTATATTTGAAAATATCGTTAATTTCAAATAATTTTGGCCTTTTCAAAATTTTTCTAAGTACAAATTTTGGCAAGTTGTGTGCAAATTTTTGCAGCCACTTTTGTCTTGGAGTGTACAACTCGTGACGTATGCACGGCTCGTTTCGTTCATTCGTTCGAACTTGTACATTAACCTTTTGTTAAGTGCAACGAACCTACAAACGCTTATCTTCGCCCATTCAATAAATACGTTGGCGCGGTTTTTCAGTTTCAAACCACCATTTTGTTGCAACTTGAAAATTTTTGCCATTGCACAATTTTGTCGAAAATACTTAACGATTTTTTTTTGAATTTTTTTTTTCTTTCTTATACGAACACTTAAATTAAATTAAATTATTTTTTTTTTTCTCTCACTTTGCTCTTTTTCTCTCGTGCAACTTTAATTATTTATTCGAAAATATTATACATATTTCAAATTTTTTTTTCTCTACTGTGAATTTTTATTATTTTTTTTGTGTTACCAGTAGAATTAATTTTGCGTAATACTAGGTGAAATTTAAATTTCTTTTTTCTCAAATCATCTGCAAATTTTTTTTTCTCTCATTTCTACAATTTTATTTCGAATTATTTTTGTGGGTATACTATTTCAAACAAAATTTCCCCTGTTTTCAATAATTTTATTCCTTTCTAATTCCCTCGATCAGAAGGTAGCTAATTTCATTTTCACCCTCACACTTTCATTTTTTTATTGATTTTAATTAATCATCTCATCGAATATTGAATTCTTATACGAATTATTTTGGGTTAAAGTCTTGTTATTTTATTTCTATTTTTTTTATTGGGAAGCGTCCAGTCTCAACTTTAACGTGTGTGATCTCTTGCCCGCAGTGGACCTACTCGAGACACACACAAGGACAACTTAAATACTATCGTTATATTTTTCAAATTGTTTGGTTAACACAGGTACGGCAATCCTAGTCTTGCGTCATTTGCTGGGGATTGACATCCATTTTTATATATTTTTTATTTTTTTTTAATTTTTTTTTTTGTTAAGTTCAGTCAATTCATTAATTATGAATACTGAAAATAATGATAGGATCTCAAACGTCTTCCGTGGAAATGGCTATGAGGGATGGCGTGCAACTGTCATCAGCACCCTTATAGGTAAAGGCTGCCATTCCACAATTTTTCCTACTGCTCGTGAAACAAGTTACATTTATACATCATCCGAAGAACGCCTAACATCCAAATGGCTTAAATTCTTCCAAACTCAGGAACAAGCGAAAACTCATATATTCGAAAGACTTGACAAAAGAATCCTCCATCATGTCAAAACGTGCGATGTAGTTTCTCAAATTTTTGAAATCTTAGATGCTCGATACAGAAACCAAACTGCTACTAACATCATGGTATTAAAGGCAAAATTTCAGTCCCTTCGCTTCGATCCAAGGAGAGGTACCATCCGTAGATTCTTGGAATATTTTTCATCCATTGTGGAAGAACTACGTGATGCTAATTACCCCCTATCGGAAGCTGATGAAATTGATCAATTAATGATGTCGTTGCCCGAAAAATTTGATACTGTTTTCTCAGAATTCCGCCAATTAGAAATTGAAAAACGAACTACTGTCAGACTTACAAAAATGATACTAGAAAAATGTGATCGAATTGAATATTCTAACAAAACTTTTCCCGGGTTTGATCAGCCCAAATCATCCTATCAACCAATGAATAATAATAATAAAAGAAATTTTAGAAATTTTCGTAATAATAATAATAACTCAAATCCCTCTAAACCAAATTATAATACAACGAGTTATCTAAACGATCACAGAAATAACCAAAACAAACAAAATAGTTATCCTTCCAAAGACAATGTGTCCCAAATGGATATTACGTGCTTTAGATGTAATAAAAAAGGACACATGTCAAGGACATGCCCTAATGAGACATCTACTGCAAATAATACTCCACAAACCCAGAATCAGAACAGTAGCTCAAAACCCCAAACTTCAAATAACACGAACTCCCAAAAAAAGTCAGAAGATAAATCCAATTTTCATGTCAAATATTCTATGATGTTACATTCAAATCTTAATCATTTAAGTTTTGATGACATCGAAGATGAATTTCAATGGCCAAAACCCCCTACAGTATCAAAGTCCGCCCCCCCCAAAAAACCAACTCCACACGATGTTACTAGATAATGGAGCAGATGACCATATGGTCAATGATATTTCAAAACTAAGAAACATACGCAAAGTTGACAATTCTCGTAGAGCACTTTGTGCCAAAAAAGGTGTATTTGTAAACCCCACCCATGTTGGATCAATGTATGTTAATGTCTGCAATTCCAATGCAGAGTTTTCCACTATTCACCTAAAAGAGGTATATTATGATCCTGATTTAAGCCTTGATATTTGGTCAGGCGCTAAAATCATGGAGTCTGGCATCTTTAAAATCATAACGGACACGGATCACGCAGACATCATAAATAAAAATACTGGTGAAATTACTATAACCGCTCCAAAGAGAGGTTCTATGTACTATATTGATTACGAGATAGTTGATGAAGATGAGGAAAATAAGGTCTATCAGGAGCTTGTGTGTATGCCTGTACCTAGTACGTCTGCAGAACAGGAAGACCATGTAGATGATCCTCAACAAAATTTCGAAGAACTGAATGAGGCTGAAACAAGCAATCCACAAAGAGAGCAGGAAAACATTAACCACCCCCAAAATTTTCAAGATACCGAAGTGGATACGGTCACTCAGGAGATTTATTCCGAATCTGAGGACGACTTAAACGGAGAGAGTGTCGGAATAAATAGAAAGCATAAGAAAAACATAAACAAAACTAAAACTCTTTGGCATAGAAGATTAGGTCATCTAAGTGGCAATAGCCTAAAAGCATTATCAAAAGTAGTTGTAGGTATGCCCCAAAATTTGGTATTTAAGGACGATGACTTTGCCACTTGTGAAATCTGTATAAAAGCAAAATCCACCCGACTTGGTCATCACGGCGTAAGGACTCGACCAACGAGAAGAATGGAAGTAGTCTCATCAGACATCATGGGACCCTTTCAAGAGGCATATAACGGAGAAAAATTTATTATAACCTTTATTGATCATTATTCGAAATATACTCTTGCCTTCCCAATATTAAGAAAATCCCAGGCCTTCGATAAATTTAAAGAGTATTATTTATCTTTCAACACAAAATTCCCCAATGATCCTATCTCAGTATTAAGAACTGATCAAGCTAAAGAATACTCCGACTCCAAAATGACACAATTTTGCTCCGAAAAAGGAATCACTTTAGATGATGGCGTGGCATACACCCCCGAATTAAATGCAATAGCCGAAAGGCAAAACAGAACCCTGCTCGAAAGAGTTAGAGCCATATTATATGACGCAAAAATTGATTTTAAATTATGGTCAACAATTGTATTAGCCGCCGCCCATATAATTAATAGAAGTCCGACCCGCGTCAATTTAGGAAACATGACCCCTTATGAAAAATTATACGGAACTAAACCCGATATTTCCCATCTTCGAGTCTTTGGTGCTATTGCATATAAACACGTTCCTATAGAACAGAGACAGCAATCAGCAGTCAAAGCCAAGAAGAACGAAGAGGAGCATCTCGACCCAAAATTCTTGCCCCGAGCCCTTAAAACCATTCTGATCGGCTTTTCGAATGTAGGTTATCAGATACTAGATCTAATCAAAATGAAATCCTACAAATCCTGCGATGTTAAATTCGATGAGACGAAAACATTAGCCGACTTCACAAGTAAACCAGAGGAACTACAAGTAAAACCCTTAAAAGAGGAAATTGAGGCAATCTATAGGGTCAATGTACTAAAACAAGCCTCATCCGAAGACTTGCTATTTATAGAAGATTGCATGCCAGTAAGTTTCAGTGATATTTTCCAGAATCCTTTTAAGAAAGAGTGGCTTAAGGCAATCAATGATGAACTGCAATCCATGTCAGACCTCAATGTGTGGAAAATTGTAGACCGTCCACATAA
The DNA here is from genome assembly GCA_011428145.1 of Ericerus pela. Classification (NCBI taxonomy): domain Eukaryota; kingdom Metazoa; phylum Arthropoda; class Insecta; order Hemiptera; family Coccidae; genus Ericerus; species Ericerus pela. The sequence continues at coordinate 1,175,010 of WOFM01000542.1, read as the reverse complement.
TGTTAAACCTATAGACACACGATGGATATTCACGGCCAAAGCCAATGAAAGAGGAATAATGTGCCCAAAAGCTAGACTCGTTGCCAAAGGCTTTATGGACAGATCCAAGTATACCATGACAGAGACCTATGCACCTGTTGTGCAACTCTGGCTAATTAGGTGGATCTTATCCGTAACTAATCTATTGAATCTACAACTTGTTCAATACGATGTCAAAACAGCCTACTTAAACTCAAAAATTAAAAATGACATCTTTCTTAATATTCCCCAAGGTTGCAACGTCGAAAAATCTAAATTACTTAAACTTGAAAAATCCATCTACGGCCTTAAAACATCTAGTAAAAATTGGATTGAGTTACTGGATTCTCACCTTCAAACATCCAATTTTACAAAGTCAAAAATCGACAGATGCGTATATACACGTAAAGATGAATCAGATGGTATTGCCTTCATGATAATTTACGCAGACGACATCCTCCTTGCAACTAATCGTCCTGAATGGGTTAATGAAATAACCACTCATTTTGAAACTCGTTTCACTATGAAAGTTGTAAACAACCCAACCCATTTTGTAGGTTTCGAAATTGAAAGAAATCGTGAATCACAAATAATTAAACTCACCCAAAAACAGCAAATCCAAAAGATTCTCCAGAAATTCAAAATGTGTGATTCAAATCCTTCCAAAACGCCTATGGAGACAGGCCTCAAATTAAGCAAATCTGAAGGCACAGACAACAAAGAATACAGGTCTATGATTGGTGCACTATTATATGTATCTAGAGGCACAAGGCCAGACATATCTTTCTCAGTCAATTACCTGTCAAGATTCCAAAATTGTTCCGATGATACAAAAAAGAATTATGTACGGCGCATTATCCGATACTTGAAGTCCACGATCGATCTTGCAATTGTCTATAGATCTAACTCAGAAGGCATATCAGCCTATGTCGATGCATCTTATGCCCCCGACATTGACGATCAACCTATAAACATGTCTGAATTAGAAAAAGGAAAATCAATAACTGGTTACCTTATTACCATGTATGGTGACCTGATAAATTGGGGCGTTCATCGCCAAAATATTCATGCTTCTTCATCAACAGCAGCTGAATTAATTGCTCTTCACGATTCTTTCGAGGACATAGAACTCGCTTGGCTTCTCAATCGTGAATTCTTCTCAATTGACACTCCAGTAATTGTCTACGAAGACAATATCTCTGTTATTCATGTCATCTCTGGAGGAGGTCAAAAACGTCTTCGAGCTCTCATGATCAAATGTTATGGACTTGCTCAAGCCTATAATGACAAAATTTTCATATTCAAACAAATAGCTACTGAAGATCAATTAGCTGACTTACTCACAAAAGCCTTATCCAGTAAGCAGCATATTTCACTTACCCATAAAATCCTAGAATCTCCAAATTGTGATCCATAAAAAGTCAACTCCATTACCAAAATTTTGTCTGAAACATCACAAAATATATTTTATTCATATTTATCTTATTTTGCATGTTATTTGTCTTGTTACCTAATATAAATTACTTTTGCATGTTACCATATTCACTATATTTTATTCATATTTATTAATCAACATACTTACCATAAGCGTCCAAATCAGTTACCATTTTATATATACACATTTTCAATTTTTTAAAAATTTATATTTTTGTAATTTTTTTTTACTTAATTAAATGTAACAAACACATATTTTTATTTTAAACACTTTTGTAACACCCGCAGTCGTGATCGGTTCAAAAGATTGTAGGGGGTGTTGAGACCACCAATCCTTCTCCCCTCTCACTCCTACGAACACACGATCACATATCGAATACATTTATTTATATCTATTCGCGGCTACACTGATATACCACTTCCGCCGCTCACTCGTTCATTTCCATTACCGTTCGTTCATTACTCTGAAAATGTACTTTGCTTAAATTATGTAACTTATGAAATAAACACTCGCTTCTTGGACGTAACTTCACTCAAATCTTTCTTTCTTGTTACAACTCCGGTCCTCAACCTCTATAAAATTTATAGAGGATGAGGACCTGAGATGAAACAAGAAAGAAAGATTTAAGCGAAGTTCCGTCCAAGAAGCGAGTGTATTTCATAGAAGATACATAACTTAAGCAAAGTACATTTTAGAGTAATAAACGAATGATAACGGAAATGAACGAATGAGCGGCGGAAGTGGTAGAACAGTGTAGCCGCGAATAGATATAAATAAATTATGTATTTGTGTGATCGTGTGTTCGCAGGAGTGAGAGGGGAGAAGGATTAATGGTCTCAACACCCCCTACAATCTTTTGAACCAATCACGACTGCAGGTGTTACAAAAGTGTTTTAAGTTTACGAGTTTGTTACATTTAATTACATTATTATATAAAAAAAAATTAACATGAATTGGAAAAAACAAAAAATGTATAAAAATGGTGAAATTGTGTATAAAAAAAATGGTAAATAAATTGGACGAGTATGGTAAGTATTTTGATTAATTAATATATATATAAGGTAGATTAAATATAGTAACAATCATTTTTTTTTTTTTTTTTGTTTTCTAGGTATTAAGATAAATAGCATGCAGTAAACAAGGTAAGATAGGTAAGGTAGGTTTATTTTATATTGAAAAATTTTTTTTAAATTATTAATTATTAATGTGAAATGTTTTGTTTTGTGGTGTTACAGGTATGGATCTGATTTTGGAGTTGACATTTTATGGATCGAGATTTGGGGATTCCAGGATTTTATGGGTTAGAGAAATGTGCTGCTTACTAGATAAGGCTTTTGTGAGTAAGTCAGCTAATTGGTCTTCGGTAGCTATTTGTTTGAATATAAAGATTTTATCGTTATAGGCTTGAGCAAGTCCATAACATTTAATCATGAGAGCTCGAAGACGTTTTTGACCTCCTCCGGAAATGACATGTATGACAGAAATGTTGTCTTTGTATACTGTTACAGGAGTGTCAATTGAGAAGAATTCACGGTTGAGGAGCCAAGCAAGTTCGATATCCTCAAAAGAATCGTGAAGAGCTATTAATTCAGCTGCTGTGGATGATGAAGCATGAATATTTTGGCGATGAACGGCCCCATTTACAAGGTCACCATACATGGTAATTAAGTAACCAGTTATAGATTTTCCTTTTTCTAATTCTGTTAAATTTATAGGTTGATCATCGATGTCGGGGGCATAGGATGCATCGACATAGGCTAATATACCTTCAGAATTGGATCTATAGACAAGTGCTAGATCAATAGTGGATTTTAAATATTGTATGATGCGACGTACGTGATTCTTTTTGGTGTCGTCGGAACAATTTTGGAATCTTGAAAGGTAATTAACAGAAAAAGATATATCTGGCCTTGTGCCTCTAGATACGTATAATAGTGCTCCAATCATTGATCTATATTCTTTGTTATTGGTTCCATCAGATTTGCTCAACTTTAAGCCTGTCTCCATAGGCATTTTGGAAGGGTTAGAATCACATAATTTGAATTTTTGGAGAATCTTTTGGATTTGTTGCTTTTGTGTGAGCTTTATAATTTGTGATTCACAATTTCTTTCTATTTCAAAACCTACAAAGTGAGATGGATTATTTATGACTTTCATTGTGAAACGTGTTTCGAAGTAGGGTGGTTATTTCATTAATCCACTCGGGGCAGTTTGTTGCTAATAGGATGTCATCCACGTAAATTATCATAAAGGCAATGCCATCTGATTCATCTTTACGTATGTAGACGCATCTGTCGTTTTTGGATTTAGTAAAATTGGATGTTGAAAGATGAGTATCCAGTAACTCAATCCAATTTGTACTTGATGTTTTTAAGCCGTAGCTGAATTTTTAGAGTTTTAACAATTTTGATTTATCGACATTACAACCTAGGGGAATATTTAGAAAGATGTCATTTTTAATGTTAGAGTTAATATAGGCTGTTTTGACATTGTATTGAACTAGTAAGTTTAATAGGTTGGTTACGGATAAGATCCATCTAATTAACCAAAGTTGCACAACAGGTGCATATGTTTCTGTCATGGTGTATTCGGATCGATCCATAAAACCTTTAGCTACGAGTCTAGCTTTGGGGCACATTATTCCTCTTTCATTGGCTTTGGCCGTGAATATCCAGCGTGTATCTATAGGTTTGACATTGGGTGGACGATCTACAATTTTCCACACATGAAGGTCTGACATTGATTGCAGCTCATCATTGATAGCCTTTAGCCACTCTTTCTTGAAAGGATTTTGATAAATATCACTAAAGCTTACAGGCATACAATCTTCTATAAATTGTGAGTCTTCTAGTGAGGCTTGTTTTAGTACATTGACCCTGTAGATTGCCTCTATTTCTTCTTCTAAGGGTTTTACTTGTAATTCCTCAGGTCTACAGGTAAAATCGGCTAATGTTTTCGTCTCATCAAATTTAACATCAAAGGATTTGTAGGATTTCATTTTTATGGGGTCCAATACCTGATAACCTACATTCGAAAATCTGATTAGAATGGTTTTGATTGCACGGGGTAGGAATTTTGGGTCGAGATGTTCCTCTTCATTCTTCTTGGCTTTGACTGCTGATTGCTGTCTCTGTTTAATTGGAACATGTTTGTAAGCAATTGCACCAAAAACTTGAAGATGGGATATGTCGGGTAATTCCTCGTAGGGGTAATATTTCCTAAATTGACCCGAGTCGGACTTCTATTGATGATATGGGCGGCAGCTAGTACAATTGTGGACCATAATTTAAAATCAATTTTGGCGTCATATAATATAGCTCTAACTCTTTCGAGTAGGGTTCTATTTTGCCTCTCGGCTATAGCATTTAGTTCTGGGGTATATGCCACACCATCATCTAAAGTAATTCCTTTTTTGGAGCAGAATTGTGTCATCTTTGAATCGGAGTATTCTTTTGCTTGATTTGTTCTTAGTACAGAAATGGGTTCATTTTGGAATTTGGTGTTGAATGATAAATAATACTCTTTAAACTTATCAAAGGCTTGTGATTTTCTCAGTATAGGGAAGGCAAGAGTATATTTTGAATAATGGTCAATGAATGTTATAATGAATTTTTCTCCGTTGTATGCTTCTTGAAAGGGTCCCATGATGTCTGATGAGATTACTTCCATTCTCCTAGTTGGTCGAGTTCTCACACCATGATGACCAAGTTGGGTAGATTTAGCTTTTATACATATTTCACATGTGGCAAAGTCGTCATCCTTAAAGACCACATTTTGGGGCATGTCTGCAACTACTTTAGATAAAGCTTTGAGGCTTTTGCCACTTAGATGACCTAATCTTCTGTGCCAAAGTGTTTTAGTTTTATTGATATTTTTCTTATGCTTTCTATTTATTCCGACACTCTCCATTTAATTCGTCCTCTGATTCGGAATAAATCTCCTGTGTGACTGCTTCCACCACAGTATCTTTTAAATTTTGAGGTTGGTCAATGCTTTCCTGCTCTCGTTGTGGATTACTAGTTTCAGCCTCAATTTGTTCTTCAAAATTTTGATTTTGATCATCTATATGATCTTCCTGATCTAATGTCGTATTAGGGACAGGCATACATACAAGCTCTTGATAGACTTTTTGTTCTTCATCTTCTTCCACTATCTCATAATCTATGTAATACATGGAACCTCTCTTTGGAGCAGTTATTGTGATTTCACCTGTTTGTTTGTTTATGATGTCTGCATGATCAGTGTCAGTTATTATTTCGAAAATTCCAGACTCCATGATTTTAGCGCCTGACCAAATATCAAGGCTTAAATCAGGATCATAATATACTTCTTTTAAGTGAATGGTGGAAAATTCTGCTTTAGAATTGCAGACATTGACATACATTGATCCAACGTGAGTGGGATTTACAAATACACCTTTTTTAGCAAAATGTGCTCTACGAGTATTGTCAACTTTGTGTATGTTTCTTAATTTTGAAAGATCGTTGACCATGTGGTCATCTGCTCCATTGTCTAATAACATCGTGTGGAGTTGGTTTTTTGAGGGGACATATTTCGATACTGTTGGGGGGTTGGGCCATTGAAATTCATCGTCGATGTCATCAAAACTTAAATGGTTAAGATTTGAATGTAACATCATTGAATATTTAACACGAAAATTGGATTTATCATTTGTTTTATTTTGGGAGTTCGTGTTTGTGGAATTTTGGGATTTGGAGCTACTGTTCTGATTAGGGGGTTGAGGAGTGTTACTAGTAGTTGATGTTTCATTAGGGCATGTCCTGGACATGTGTCCTTTTTTTTACATCTAAAACATGTAACATCCATTTGGGAAATGTTATCTTTAGAAGGATAACTATTTGGTTTGGGTTGATTATTTTTGTGATCGTTAAGATAACTAGTTGTATTATAATTCGAGTTTGTGTTATTGGAATTATTATTATTTCTGAAATTTCGAAAATTTCTTTTATTATTCATCGGTTGGTATGATGATTTGGGCTGATCAAACCCGGGAAACGTTTTATTAGAGTATTCAATACGATCAAATTTTTCTAGTATCATTTGTATGAACCTGACAGTAGTTCGTTTTTCTATTTCTAATTGACGAAATTCAGAGAAGACAGTATCAAATTTTTTGGGTAATGACATCATTAATTGATCAATTTCATCTGCTTCTGATAGGGGGTAATTAGCATCACGTAGTTCTTCTACAATAGTCGAAAAATATTCCAAGAATCTACGGATGGTACCTCTCCTTGGATCGAAGCGAAGGGACTGAAATTTTGATTTTAAAACCATGATGTTAGTAGTTGTCTAATTTCTATATCGAGCATCCAAAATTTCAAAAATTTGAGAAACAACATCGCAAGTTTTGACATAATGAAGGATTCTTTTGTCAAGTCTTTCTAAAATGTGGGCTTTTGCCCGTTCCTGAGTTTGAAGAATTTAAGCCATTTAGACGTAAGGCATTCTTCAGATGAGGTAGAGATATAACTAGTTTCACGAGCAGTAGGAAAAATTGTGGAGTGGCAGCCTTTACCAATTAGGGTGCTTATGACAGTTGCACGCCATCCCTCATAGCCATTTCCACGGAAAATGTTCGAAACTCTATTATTATTGTCGGTGTTCATAATTAATGAATTGACTGAACTTGAATTAAAAAAAAAAAAAATTATTACGGATATCAATCCCCAGCAAATGTCGCAAGAAAAAGATTGCCGTCCCTGTGTTAACCAAACAATGTATTTTATGATGATAGTATATTAGTTTGTCCTTGTGTGTTTCTCGAGTGGGTCCACACTGGGCAAGAGACAACACATGTTAAAGTTGCGATTGGACACTTCCCTTTAAAAAAATAAAAAAAATAACAAGACTTATACAACCCAAGATGATTCGTAATAGAATTCAATATTCGAAGTAATGATTAATAATAATAAAATAAATGAAAAAGTGAGTGTGAAATGAAGTTAGCTACTTTCAGACCAGGGAATTAGGAAAGAAAAACCAAAGATTTTGGATAACAGGGGAAAATTTTGATCTAATCCTGTATTCCAACAAAACAAATAATTTGAAACGAAAGGAAAATAAATAAATAAATGAATATTATTAAAGGTGATTTGAAATAATTATGCACCAGATGTATTATAAGAATGAGGTAAAATAATTCTTGAGGTAACGTGAGAAAAAAAATTCACAATACAGAAAAAAAAATTGTAAATGGTAGGGAAAAAAAAAATCGAAATTAAAAAAATTAATTTTCGTACATTCGTAATAAATTAATCGTAATTGGGAATTGTGTGATGGAAATAAATTAAAATATTCGAAGTAAAAGAAAGACGAAAAAAAAATATTAATTATAAATTCGAAAAAAAAAATCGTTAAATGGTTTGCGACACAATTGTGCAACAGCAAAAAAATACAAGTTGCAACAAAATGGTGGTTTGAAAACCACGCCAACGTATTTATTCAATGGATGTAGATAAGAGTTCGTAGGTTCCTTACACTTAACAATAGGTTAAATGTGCAAGTTCGAACGAAAGAACGAAACGAGCCGTGTTTACGTCACGAGTTGTACACTCTAGGACAAAAGTGCCTGCAAAATTTTGCAATGAACTTGCCGAAATTTGTACTTAGATAAATTTTGAAAAGGCCAAAATTATTTGAAAATAACGGTATTTTCAAATATACAAGTTAAATTTTGTTTCCGAAAGATTAAATAGTGCAAAAATACAAAAATAATATACGAGAAAAATACGAAAAAGTTGCAAAAAAATTACGAAAAATATATTTTTTATTACCTGTTTTTAGCAAAACTTTTCGTTTAATACCTTTTGACGGTTGATTTTTTTGATTTTCAGGTTCGCTTTCTGGAATTTACGAAGATGATACTCTGGACAATGATGGTTGAACTGCGCTTTGGTTGTGAAGGACGTACTTCGGTGAGTATTTGAGTTAAATTTTTATGTTTTTGTGGATGCCAAATGATGAACTTTGATTGAAGTGATGAATACCAGTTTTGATGATGATGATTTTGAAGCTTTTACGTTGGTTTCTGATCAATTTCTGATGGCTCAAGGCGATTTATTACCAATTTTATGACTACGACAAATTAGTTCATACATAAGCAGGGCAGACACTAATGACTTTACTAACTTTTGAGCAACACAAGCAGGGCTTTCAAACAGTTGAGTAATCGATGAGTCTTGGAAACTTCGAACACTTGGCCGGATTATACACAAGCAGGGCAAATCCAATTCAGCAAACGACGAAACTCATTGAACGTTTACAGCATTCAAATAAAAAAAAATGTTCGAAGACAAGAATTATGACTCGAAAAAAAATAATAAGTTGGAACTATGTTACCCAACACAAAAAAAAATTACGCAGAATGACTAAAAAACACAAATATTCACGAGAAAAAAATAAAAATTTGACTTAGAAAAATTCACAGTATAAAAGATTTTAATTATTTAAAAATTTGTTTCAGGTACAAGGATTGTTACCGAGCGATGCTACCATATAGAGGATGAGGACCGGAGATGCAACAAGAAAGAAAGATTTAAGCGAAGTTCCGTCCAAGAAGCGAGTGTATTTCATAGAAGATACATAATTTAAGCAAAGTACATTTTAGAGCAATAAACGAATGATATCGGAAATGAACGAATTAGCGGCGGAAGTGGTAGAACAGTGTAGCCGTGAATAGATATAAATAAATTATGTATTTGTGTGATCGTGTGTTTGCAGGAGTGAGAGGGGAGAAGGATTGGTGGTCTCAACAAAATTTGATAAAAAATTTTTGCAGATGGCTCATCTGAATTATTGTCATTTAAAACTATGAAAATAAAATGTAAATTTGAATTTTATAAATTTGAGGAAAAGAATAATGGAAGCAAAGTAAGTCAGGGTATTTACTTGACATAGTTGATGTAGTTGTAGATATAGATATATGTGAACTATGTTTGAGGAATCTCCTCATTTTGGACTGGAGTCAAGATCAAGTTATTCTTAATTCATAATTTCATAATTCATAAATATCATAAATATCATCTGTCATCAGTTTCAGTTATCACTCATTCACTTGTAATTTTGTCAATACCACAACTACAACCAGAGAAAAAATAATTAAAAATTGGCATTTGAAAATATCGATATTTTTGGAAAAAATATCGATACGCAAAATATCGATATTCGTGGGAAAATATCGATACGTATCGATACGTATCGATATTTTTGACAACACTAATACAAACACTTTTAATGTAAATAACTAGAAATCAAGGAAGCGAAATAATTTACTAAGTTTAGGTGCTAAATTAATGAATTGAACTGACCGATTTTTGGTATTGTCTAACCCGTCAGATAATGAAGCAATTACTTTTAACTTTAAGTGTGTTCCTTCTTTTCAGCAACTTTCAGGTGTGTATAAAAATATTTCATTCTTAAGAAAACATTTCTGTCATCAATTATCAATACGGTAATTGATCTACTTTTATCTCATGAACCGCATAATTTGATTTTCCTGAGTAGTTCAAAAAACCATTATACAACCAATCTTCCAATGAATTTTCCACTGAAACTTTTTCAAGCTGCCTTGAGTTATATTTGAATTCCATTGTACCTTTCATATGTTCAATTCGGTGCGTCATTATTTTTATAGTTTTTGAAAGTTTCTTGTGATTCTGTCGCCGATTGCGTTGAATATGGATTCAATAGCTCTAGTTTAAAATGCCCATCTTGTGATTTACTACCGAAATTCAATCTCGAAAATCTTGTGTAAGTATGAATACCGCTTTTCCTGTGCATAGGCTATTTAACCGAACCAGTAATAATGAGTATTTTTATCGGGCAGAGAAAAATGCTCAAAATGTTGTCAACCGACCGACGATGAAGAGCTTGTGATGAAGAAATATGCCAAAGCTCGGCTTGAAATTTGTACGTGTAAGTTTGGCGCTTATCCACAAATTCAGGGTAAGATGGGCGAATTACATATTTATAAATATTGTTGGTTATTATTTTGAATCAACTTACTTTGCATATTACCTCTGCATTTGTAGCTTTCATTAAAAGTAACTTACCTGATCAGTATCCAAATCTTCAAATTCGTTATGTGCAAGGTCGTGATCCCATCATCAAACTCATTGATGGTAGCGGAGAAGTGAAAGAGGTAAAGTAAAATTGATATGAACACCAACGTAGAATTATACCTTGTATTTTCGTGTATCAACTTTATATTTCAAATTTTACAATGTTAACTATAGGTGATAGCTATTGAAAAGTGGAACACCGATTCTGTTGATGAATTTCTTCGAACTCATCTCGAACGTGAAAGTCAGGATTATTTGAGATCAAATTTAGTTTAGGTCGTCATCGAATAATTTTATTTTATTGCGATACTTCGTCATCGTAATCGCACCAATGATTCATCGTTAGCCGTGTAAAACTATCGGCCGTATCACAGTACGTGGCTTTATAAGTGATCTTGCTGTGGAAATCACTTAAAATTAAGTGTTCTGAACTTTTAATCGATGTTTCAAAGTTTGATTATATATTTATAAATCTGTGATACGTACTTTTTATAAACAGTTTTATCAAATCGCGTTTACTTGGGTAATTTTATTTTGGGTGAAGTACTAATTGTAAAGGCCCGGTAACCACTAACTGTTAAGTGAAAGATGGTGTTTATGTTTTTGTTGGTGCACTACAGTTCTTCCAAAATATTGTACCTCCTGACCATATACAACTATCGGCACTCGGGACTGCAATTCCGTAAAATTATACCTATTTTTTCAACTGCTAGATTCCATACATTGTACGCAATTTTCGCAAGACTCGTTATCCTGACTTTTACATTTAAAAAGCTAAGTACCATAATATTACTTTTTTCTTAAGCTTCGACCAACATTGAAAATTTTTACCATCAGATTTTCTTTTGTTTTTCCAGTAAATTTTCGAACTTCTTCAAACTTTCTAAAACGTTAGTAGTGAAATTCTTCCAAAATCTGCTGAAATAATTGAAAATTGCAGCAAAAAATGATTGTAATATGTATTAATTATTGGATATCAAGAGAAATAATTGCATTAATTTACTTTACAGGAAATAATTAAAGTGTTGAATGTTAATTTTCCCGAAACCAGTACACTGAGAAAAAGGAAGTCTTATATTATATGAGCTTTATATCTAACTTTCTAATGTTCAGCTGCTTTTAATGAATTTTACTGGTAATTACAGATGATTTAATAAAAACTTCTCTAAGTTTTTCTTTTTACCCGAAAAAATCATGAATTTTCTAAAATTTTATGTAAATTCATCTGAAACTGCTTAATGTCGGAGAACTAAGTGAAATTCATTGAATATCCAAGTTCTTTCCTATCCATGTGCCGTTCTCTTGCATTCAGTCACTCTGCAAATTTAACTAGAAATTTCCGTTGAAAGCTATTAAAATCCCAAGTGGTATGAAAAACATTGAGAAAAAATGTAAATTATTTCGTTATTGTTTTGATTGAAAATTCACAATAATATCTTTACCGTCAATAAATCAGAATTGATTTCAAAAAAAAGTCTCAATAAATACAGAATGATATTCTCTATGAATGAACTTACTCAGCGTGAATTTAACTCAAATTGAAATACTTATTAGCACACAATTATGTCTCAAGACTGTCATGAAAAAATTAAGATACCGCAACTTGAATGTTGAAGGTAATGTAGACGGTAGACTTGTAGAGGAATATTTCAATGTAGGATAAATTTGAAGTTGAAGAAAAATCGAATTTATAGAAGTTCAAATGTTAGAAGCTGAAAATACGAAATTGAAAAAATTCACTTTTTCACCATTTCTTAGAGTACAGTATTATATTATGTATTGACACTAATTTGGGATATTTTGGAAGCCGAGCCTCTCCATTAAATTCCCCCCTCAGAATTTATACATTCAGTTACTTAACTATATGCTATATGTTTTTTATATCAAATAATTACCTATTGTTTGTCTACATTGAATATAAATTAAGAGATTTTGTCATTATTATTGTCTTCCGGTTCAGCTGGGATAAAATTTCCGGGGGAGGGAGCGGCTCGAGGTACTATCAATATTTCCTTAATGCTGAAAATAAGTAGCATTATTTTTTTGGTTTTTCTTCACAGTTCTTATTGTTCAATTTTTTCTGAGGAGGCTATACGAGGTTTTAGGGAACTTGGGCTCCCCTAATGCTCTACCTTTACAAGGCCTCCGAATTCCATGAAATTCGTCAGATTTTGTTTCTAATGAACTAAATTTTAGCGAAGAAATCTATAGCATGCCTGTTCAGGATATTGTGAGAGTATTTACTACGTACCGACGAAAGAGCTATGTAATTTGAGAATATATTGTACGCTTACATTTTTTCCATATTTCTTATTGGCACAGTCCTTCAAAATAATAACCAAGACCAATTTCATGAACATGAGTGTAGGTAATTCTGTATTATCAGTTTATTTCGTAATCAAATACAACAAAAACAATATATATAGCTTCCTTCAGTTTCGAGGTAAGTTTTCAAATTTATATTTTCAGGAATTTTTTGAAAATGCTAAATAATCGAATTGCGATTTACTTCATGTTTTCATGAATTAGCGCAATTTTATCTTCTTCAGATTTTTCTAATCAGTTGTAATGGTTTGTACGTCATTCGATTGCTACACACTCGATCGTTGTCTGAGCTCTGACGAGTGGCGCAGTATTTTCGAGATCGGTTGCCGTCACATTCCCGTTTCAAAATGGTCATGTTTTTTGTTTGATTCAATATTTATGCTTCCACACGTGACTGAAAAATTCATGCTGAGAGAACACGAGTCGTCAGATCCTAACCACCCTCTTCCTCTCCACATTAACATCGAAATAACCTCCATATGTCGGGCAAAATGGTCACGTTGCGAAAGAACTCAATTAAAAAACCAAAAAAAATTAATAGAGATTATATGTTCTCGAAAATTGAGCAATCAAAATTACTAAAATCTCTTTCGAATAATTTTTATTCAGAATAATAATTTAAGAAAAAAGAAGAAAAAAAAAAAACATAACCAAAAAGGAAAAAACATAAATTTTTAATGCTTCAGGCTCTTTGGTTGTTCATCAACTGAAATTAAATTGAAATCATTATAAAAACTGACAACTCTTAAAATAATAAATAAATAAATAAATAAATAAATAAATAGTATATAGGTAATGAAAAGAGAGGAATAATTATCAACATTTGGGTATGAAAAAAATAAAATGAAATGCGGAAAATCGTACAGCATTATATAAATTCATGCAACCAAATTATAAATCAGTACATTTTCAGTTGACGAGAACTGGCAAAATTATGAAAGCGAGAAGAATTTTCGTCACATTTTATTCTGCGAAAAAAAAAAAAAAATTAATGATAAATTGAAAGTTTGAAACACATGTTTGTGCAATATTAGAAAATAAATGGTAAATAACTTTCTCGCAGTATCTTACCTTCTTTTTTCACAGGATACAGGAATGATTCGACCTTATCGGATCCGAGAGTATTTTGGGCTACGCAGGTATATGTTCCCATATCTTTCCAGCTTATTTGACTAATGAATAAGTCTCCACTGGGTAAAAGCTGAATGATAAAAAGTAACGCAATAAATAGCAATCCTCGTTGACAAATGTAGAGAAACGATACGGTACTGGAACGGATAAAAGCTCCTGGTGGTGGTTATTTGAGTTGAAATAATGATATTTTTTCAAACGTTGAGGAAAATTTTTCTCCCCCTACCCCCAATAAAAAAAGTATATTCTGCCCTTCCAACTTAAATAACTCGAAAATTGATGGGCCTAAAGATAGAGGAAAAAAAAGGACATAACCTTTTCGAAAGGACGCATTTTTTTCAACATTCACCATAATATTATGTTGTTTATTCGATTTGTTTTCAATTTTGTTAAAATTTTCATTTTTTTATTCAATTTTCTCTACATCTAGCGATTCAATTGCAATTCAGATTTTTTTTTGTTCTCTATCTCATTTTATTCGCCCAAGTCTCATTTTTCATTTTGATGATGCAAACAGCGAACGAATATCTTTTTACCTAAGAAAATTGGCATATATTTTAAATGAGGACATTTTTACTTTAAATTCGAAATGAAAGACGCAGTTGCGTATGCAACTACTCTAATTCATGTGTACTTAGCCTATTGTATCACGACCAGGAGGTTTGACTTCCAATCCAAAAACGCCCTATTTTGGGTATGTTTATTAGTAGGTACCTTATGATGTGACGATACGGAATCCGAGTCGATGATCTGATTCTTATTATTAATCCAATAGATTACTGGAGACGGACTTCCCACAGCGTTACAAGGAAAGGTGACATCTCGTTCAGCCATTTCTAGTATTGTCGGACCCCATGAAATCACACGAGGAACTTTTGGACTACTTGGTTCACACGCTAAATTAGTCACTTCGTCATTTTCTGTAAAAAAAAATTCAGTTTAAAAATTGTTAATTCAATAAAAATATTTTCCTACGACGTAGGTCGTCGGCCTTTTACGCAACCGAGAAATCGTCGAGTTCAAAAAAAATTTCCTGGGCATATCACATTCCTCAACCTAAAATGGTAGGTTGTTCAGTTTAGTTTGTCTTTGATGCTTCTACATGGGATTGAAAAATTCGGGTTAAGAGATCATTGGCCCCTAAATCGTGCCCGACAACGCTCTTTCCTACCCACATTAATATTCAATTTGTATGATCTCGATGCCAAAACTAAATTCACAAAAAAATATAGAAATGCTAACGATCACAAATTCGGAAGTAAATTTTGCCAAAACTCGATACGCAAAAAGGAAGCTATCGGTGCAGTCGTGCGTATAATTAGAATTTTATTCCAAGATGACATTTTCAGCATATGCCAACGGTGAAGGAAGAAGAAAAAGAACTTGGCGTCGAAAAATTGAAAGTGTTCAATTAATATGATCAAAGTATCAGGGAAAAAAAACACCTTCGAAAAGAGAATCCCCAAATTTACATCACTGAAAGGTTTTCAAGAAAGACGTATTCAAAGATGATGTTTATTGCGCAGAAAATTCAATAACTAAACGCACTTGAGATACCATACGAAGAAGATATATCGAAATACATATTCACCTTCAACAATTATGCGAATAGCAGGCGAAACCTTTTTCTTGTCGCCTGACGTACCAGAGCATTCATATACTCCTTGGTGATAGGGCATCACACAGTCAATAACCAGACGTGATTTTACTTTTCCAATGGCTGTATTTTCAATTTCATTTTGTTCGGGAAAACCAGCCTGGAAAAAGAAAAAGAAAAAACATTATTTTAATGGATTTTTTAAAAGGGTAAAATCGTTTAGGTTGGTGTTTAGCAACGTTATTGAGAAATCAGCTAAGCCAGCGATATACGGTACGAGTAACTTTTCTTAGGTAACTTGTTATATGAAATACCTACTAATCTGAAAATACATTTTTCAATTTTTGAAAGTTCAATTCAATTTTGAGTATCATCATTAAAATCTATTGCTAGACCGTATGCATTCGAATTAATCAATTCTCACTGAAAAATTTTGATTAATAAAACGCTAAACAAAAGCTGGGTTACTGTTTGATTAATTTATTAATACTAGACTATACTTAATTTCATAGAATGTATTAAAACATTAAATATTTTCATATGCCGTAATTATATTAGCAGACTTACTTCTTGTAACAAATTATTTTGGTGATACCATTTCACCTTGGGTGGTGGACTGCCGACAGCTTCGCATTCTAATTCTAGCACCCCACCAATAGGAACCGTAATGACTGGATCGCTTTTTACGCTAATGTTAATCCATTCGCTTAAATAAGGAGAGTAATTCTTTCCGCCTGCAAGCAAAAATTCAAAATTAAATTGATTAGCAATGGTTAGGAACAAACTACATAATTTATAAATAATTAAGTCTAATAGCCTAAATGCTAAAGTCCTAAAAAATTTTTTATTAAAATAGTAGGAGGTTGGAATAAACATTTGTTTAGAATGATACACACACACATATATATATGTATATATATATATATATATGTAAAAAATTTAGTTTAAGTTCGAATTGTATTTGAAAATTAGAAGAAGAATTTATACGAATGAGAGTAATTTGATAATTTTTATTATCATATGTTGTATGTATAATTATGATTTTATCAAATTTCGGTAAACTTAAGGTGGGCATTTTTGTGCAAAAAAATAATTTAATTCAATATGTTTCCATTAAATTGTTTTGCGCATATACATAGTATTCATTAAGATTTCTTTTAATTCTTTTTATTTACAAATGAAATTTTTTAAAACATGAAAAACCATATTTAATTTTAATTTTAACATTGCATAATATTATCATGCATGATTACTTTTCAAAATGTATCTACATTTTGGCTATCATCAGTAAGATATGAATTTAGGAAGTATAAGGAAACTGGTATAAAATCATTTCCAATCTAGACACACCAAAAATGGTTCAAATTTATTGAAAATCTGCCAACTTTTTATTTAGAAAAAAGTAGGATACAACTCAACGTGAAATATTTGTAACATGTAATTCGTGAAAGGTTTTACATTTATTTTTGCAAGATAAAAAAGTCAACGACACCAAGTGAATACAGATGGCTAAAAAACAAATTACACAAATTTTTGATGCATTCTACGGAAAAATTAATGATCCATTAATTTGCTCTTTTTGAAATCTATATTATAAAATTCAATCCAACTTTTTATATATTTATTCGCGTTTTTTGCAACATTCACAATTTAATTTTTTTTTAAAATTGCTCTTCTCTCACTTCACGATTTTTCAGCTACTATTCAAGCTACAAAGCTAAAGTCTGCACTATTGAAAAGAGGAGAAAATTTACTCGAATTCTCTAACAAAATTAATTTTTTTATCTCCATTAGTTTTTCACAAATCGGCCATAAAAAAACAGCAAATAAATAAGAAATTTTCCGTTTTTTAATTTGTTACGTATTTATTTCAAAAACTAACGATAGCAGAAAAAAATTTTCAGCGACGACCTTTCCTACTTTTTAACGACAAATTGATTTATATTATCAGATTTCACCAAAAACGAATTATTCACGAAATAACGGCGAAATAAAATACAAGAACAAATCTGGAAGCTCTGCGTATTACCATATGTAGGTCTCTATAGGTACGTATATATAAATACAATACAAAGTGCTTTCTGCATATTTCACCACCTTTCGGATATTAAATGTATACGCATATGTATATGATTTTGGTCATCTACGATTTGTAACTGGAGCAGGTCGAGAGGGGGCGTAGACCCTTCTCCAAAGCTAGTTCTAATATATTAATCAATTACACGTAATTTTTGTTGCTTTTTACGTTAAAGAAAATCAGTGAAATAAAAAATTTTTAATCAAATTTTTTTTTTTTAAACAAAGCTTTTCTTATTTTCTTATAAGCAGACAGTGGATTTAATTCATTCGCGAAGCTCATGCTATTTATATTTGAAATTCTGGAACAAAATAAATCATTCATTAAAAAAGTCAATAATATCTCTTTTATATAACTGGTAGTTGTACGATACTCCATTTTTTTTTTTATAAAAAGATTATCTTTTTGTAGTATCTACCTATGTAGTCATAATTAATTAATCAAGGATGATTTTTGATTATCATTCACATAATGCATCTACCTATACGATTTAACATTCGAATATAAACACACTTTTTTTTCGATTACATTCATTATAATTTTGATAAGAAGTATCAAATTTATTCAGATTTTAAATAGTTACCTACTTCTAAGTGCGTCGTTTTTTATTAATAATATATTCTTTGTGATGTGTTTCTTTTTTTTCCATCTCAAGTACGAACCTACGAGACATAGTGAATATGTTATATAATCTCTCTAATTTTATAACGTTGACTCAACTTATCCAAGGATTTACTAGCTCTTGTAACTTGAAACAATTAAATTACATTCGTTCAATGAATTTTAAAACAAAAAAATTGTAGTCGTCGTAGTCTATACTTATAATATTTCTTTAATTTCACATTTTTATTAACAGTTTACTGCATACGTACGTGAATTAGCAACTAGGTTCTCTTTTTTTTATGGTACAAACATAAAATATTTTTGTAGGGCAACTAAAATAGAATAAGTTCAAAAAAATCACACTAATTAATATTTTTTGATTCTTAGACTTATGATGAACATGTACTAAAATTTGACTAAACTTAAGCATCGAAAGTAAAATTTAAAAATCGAAAACTTATAACCAGGTCTCTAAATATAAAATGT
This sequence comes from Ericerus pela, assembly GCA_011428145.1. Lineage (NCBI taxonomy): Eukaryota > Metazoa > Arthropoda > Insecta > Hemiptera > Coccidae > Ericerus > Ericerus pela. The sequence goes on along the minus strand of WOFM01000542.1, from coordinate 1,156,255 downwards.
GTAAGATAAGTAGGTACACGAGATTTTAAGTAACATTCTTTTACTAGGTGTGTAGTTTTTGTTTCGCTCTTTCCCTTCGAGGTTTTAAATATTTACGGGTTTTTTTTTTAATTTTATTTAGGTACCTAGGGTACATTTTAAATTATTTTATTTTATGTGTTCCAAACACGCAATTATCTCACGATATACCATAAAATTACAGTAATAGGCACCTAATTATTAATTAATCGCAGAACGAAATTATTACGAATTTCTGTTATCATCAACAATATCCTATGTACATCATTAATGAACTCCTTTTTTTCTCTCCCAGAGAATGGGTTTTCCGATGAAATGTAAGTATGGTTCGATATTTGAACTCATTCAATCATTATCATCAAACATAATGTACATAGGTACCGTAATACTGTGAATTAATTAATATCATGCACGTAGTACGTCTTACGGTTGGATTTTAAAGTTCACATGAGTAATTTCTTAATTTTTTTCGACTTCTTTTTTTTTTTTTTGGTTTAATTACTCTTTGTTATCGCTTGAGTAAGTATTCATGTAGAGATAAAATTAAAATGGCACCTAAAAACGAAGAAAAAAGTAAAGAATGAAGATCTTTCGATTTCTTTTTCTAGGAAGCCGATAAGTTCATTTCCTTTTAGAAAAACGCGTAATAAATGATTTTCATGGAAGAAACGATAGGAATGAAGAATTTTGGCGACTGCTCTGAGGAGATATGGTACCGGTAATTAGAACGGGGAAAAAATTTACAGGTTCATTTGAACACTCAACTGAAACTGGTGAACCTTGATTTATGATCATTTCATTCATTGATAATTTATCCTGCAAAATTGAATTCATTTCGAGTGATAACAGAATAAATCAAGGCGATCTTTTTGAAAGTGAAAGCTTACGTCCATAGGAAGAAGGAAAATTTTAAGTATTATAAATGGGTGAAAATTGTTCTGAGGTTGGGTGAAAGTAGATAAAATACAATAAAATGGAGGAAATGAATTATGCTGTTTTAGTGAACATAATTTTTATGAGAGAAGAGGCGAGAAAAATTTTGTGTTCACACCTACCCGCGACGTAACGTCATACTCCTTTCTTCAAGTTCACCGCCTCTACACAGGGTAATTTTTTTTCTTTAACGAAAGAAAAAGGAAAGAGGAAAATGGAATATTTTTAAAATAAAATTATTCATTTTTACTCTTTTTTCCTCAAGAACTGTAGAAGATACATGGCTGAAATTTTGGTCACCCTTTTTCACAACATTAACCTAGATCTAAAATTGGCGATTTTAGGTTTAAATAATTTGTGTCATATACATTATGTTTTTGCTAAACATTTTTTTTTTTTCCATATTTTTTCATACAAGAACTCATATTACCTATACTTCTTCTTCTTCTCAAAATGGATAAATAATTTCAAAAAATACTCTCGTCCGTTTCTTCAAGATCATTTAATCCAGTGGATTTAAGGGGAGCCGAATAGGCAATTTCCCAGAGCGCCAAATTTTCAAGAGCGGCAAATTTTTGTTTTAAAAATAAAATAAACAGTTTCAATGAAAAATTTTGAAAAAGAATGAAAATGTGCTCTAATTATTATAACACCATATTATACAAATGTAAAACAAAACCGCTATATATGCTCTTCTAGAATACTAAAATACATGTTTTGGAACCCAAAAAACATTAGAAAAATTTGTAACCCTCACCCTCTCTCCCCTAGGAAAAATCTAAGGCGGCAAAATGTAATTTTTCAATGGGCGGGGAAGTCGCAAATCCGCCTTTAATTCAAGCAATAAAATTTCTTTTTAATTATGAAGATCAATTAATCAATTCTGAGAAAAAGAAACATATTAAGTAAATTCAATTTTAAAAAAACAATTTTCTTCCTAAAATTTTAAAAATTCAATTAAAAATATGTTCACATTTTCATCATTTTTACAGAACAAAGTGTGTAACTCTTTTCTGTATTATATTTGCCGGGTATAATCAGTTTAATTAGTATTTTAATTTAGGTTTTTGAAAATAATTAAAGAGAGATTTTTTTTTCACAGAAAATTCTTAAATTTTAACTGCGTTTTTTGAAACTGAAGTTAAAATAAATAAGGTGTGTTAGTATTATATTATGCATCTATACGTATCAATGTAAAAAGGAGAATAGAGAGTTCACAAAGTAATGAAAAATTCATGTTGGATTACTTTTTTTTCATAATTTTTTAATTTTCTACTTCTCTTGAAATAAAAAAACATCGAACTATAAAAAAAATTCGGTTATTTTGAGCAAGTAAAAAAAATGAGTAAATAAAAACTGTTCTTTTTTTTGCTAACAATAAGAGAACAGCAAAAATATTGCTTTTATAATTAAAAAGCAATTAGAATTACCTATTAATTCGAGGGTAAAATGGAATACTCTATGAGGTAGAAAATTTATACTTTTAAGGTCAAGTTTTTAGGGAAAAACGCTTTCAATTCTTTCCTTCCTTGGTTTAAACCTTAATTCGATTGATTCCTTTTCAATTCATTTCTAGTAGACTTCTCGGAGACATATAATATCAAAGCCACTCAAACAAAAAACATTCAAACTGAAAAAGTTCGACAGACTCAATGGCAATAGATTGTATGAAAATCACTGTCTACTGACAAGTTTAAGTAGTCTACTACGTATTTCTTCTAGTTGGAAACTTACATTCACGCCAAGAGCAGAGAAGAAAAGCCTCACCACTCGTGTGAAGAATCAATTTTTTTTCTCCGTCTCATTTCCAATAAATTATTGAAGTTCTAAACAAGTGGGTACCTATGTAGTAGGCACTTAAATACGAACAGAACAGGCAAATCCAGATAAAAATTTAATTAAAGGCACGCAATGAAGAGCTCTTAACGAAGCTTTATTTCCCAATTGCCACTCTCTTAATTTTTACCCAGCAATCCAGCATAATTTGTCTGTGCAGATAATATTCGAACGTCGTCGCGGCGTCGACCAAAAAGTACTCAAACATTTTTTCATCCTCAAAAACATAAGTGATGACATGGCGCGATCATCGTCTCGACGAATGAAAAATAATGACGTTGAGACGTAAAAAAAAAAATTGCTAATGCAAGATGCATTTTTCACGATTATTTCATCATAGACGTTGGCATTATTCCAGTATAATTCCTTCTGTTGCAAAAGAAACGCTGGATTATATCAGCAAAACGAGCACATTGTTGATGACGAATTAAGTTTTAACCTTTTTTTTTGTGTGACAATTCGGTAGACTAAATGATTCTTTTGGTAAAGGTCATTTTAAATGTAAATGAGACAGCTCTAATCAAAAAATTTTTCCAACTTCAATCGTATACCATTAATTATATATTTTCTTTTTTTAAATTTCAGGTAATCTCATAAATTCCAGTACGAGGTGTTCACAACCGGTTCTCTTTGGTACTCGCTCAGTTTGCAACAGCAAAAATGCATCTTGAAGTGCAACCATTCTGATATTTGCTATTCATTATTGAATTTTTTTTTTTTGCTGACACTAGTAGAAGGCTACCCACATAGTACAAGGAGGTACCAATAAATTGTCACTTAAATCTTACTACATATCACACACACACACACACGCACACACACATGCTCGACGGCGTTTAAAAAATTTTTTTCCCACTTCTATAATCTCTACAGCGACAGAAGCGACTATGTACTTTAATCATTTTCAAATAAAAATCGTCTCGAATAAAAAGTGCCTAACTTGTCGAAATGTCATAAAGTGTGCGCGATAATCGTGTACAAGCTGTGACAGCTGTCCTACAAATGATAAATTACGTCTTTAATTGTTAAATGGATTTGAGTATCTCGACGGTGCACGTGATTGTTACGAATTTTTGTGACATCACGTGGTTTGCTCACCCAGAAGAGAAATACTTCATAGAAGATTCATACCTATGTTTGTAGCTGACGTGATGAAAGGTAAATATACATATATAGGTAAGTATATTCAGTAAGCTTTTTCTAAGAAGACACTTGTCTTTAGAGATATGAATTAAACGACTTTCATCATAAGTAATGGATAATTTTAGGTGTGTACTTTAAAGGGTGTTGACCTTCACGTCTGGTATGTTGTAATTTCTCAAAAATTGATAAATACCAACCTACTTTTTAACATTTTTTCCCCTTCCATTGGAAATTGTACAAACAGGGCTTATCAATTTTGACAACTATCGAATAGTTACCTAGGCAAATATTTCAACAAATTTTAACGTATGATTCAAGTGGTCAAAAGAATAATTTATTTACATCTAAAATAATGATCACAAAACTAAGGTAAAGGCCTAACATAAACGTCAACCAGCAGCTTTGACTCAAAAAATTTATTCCTACGTAGTTTAAGAGGATGTCAAGAAAATACAAAATGATTTTTTTGTTGACTATGTGAAAACATATCTGCCTCCAACTTTTTTTTTAAAAGATATAAATAAATAAAGCAGCCTCGAGAGAACATAGTATGGAAAAAAAAAAAGAAAAAAAGCTTTTGTAAAAACAAATTTCATATTTTTTTCCAACTTTAGCCTTGGAAATTAAGATTAATGTGAAAAAGTTTTGGCAGATACCAGGTAGGTATGTTAAAAGCTAGAAAAAAAAAAATTTACTTAAGTGGGATGATACGAAAACGAAAACGAAATAATAAATTTGATGATCTAGTTGAATTTGAAGAGTAGAACGGAAGTTTGAAAAATTAACTTCTGCCAATACTTCGACTAATAATAGCCTAATTGAAGAAATATTTCTCCTTACATAATCTGCTGCTGTTCTGATTTTTTTTTCTTTAAAATTATTAATCGGGATTTCTTACTCCAGCCAACCCTGCTCTCTGTCAGTATTCGCTGATATCCATTTCGTTAACAGACTAAGTTTTAATTAATGTATGAGTAGAAAAAATATTAGACATAAAATCACTTATATAATTTTAAAATTCTTTTCTTTATTGACGAACTTTGGTTGGAAAATCATGATAAAGAAATTTGTTCGTCGAAGTACAACTAAACTTTTCAAACTTTCAAATTTCACACGCTTCTTTTTTTTTGGGGGCGGGGAGAAGGTTTAAAAGTTTTTAGTCTTTTCTTCTTCTTTTTTTTTTTAGTAAATTACTATTGAAACTTGTCTCGTTTACCGAGTAAATTTCACTAATAAATTATTATAATGTCAAATTTTTAATTAATTTTCACAAATTAAAATTGATCGACAACTGAGTTGAATTTTTTTCTTAAAATATTAGCAATGATGTCTTCATCAAAACCTCAAATCGTAGCCTGTGATGAACCATAGATAAGCTATTACTAACGATGAGAACGTTTGAACGAACTCTAGACAATGAGGTTACGTAACTGTGAAAAAGAAACATACGAAATTTTGTTCATTCAAGAAGTTTATAAAATGAGTTCTACTCAATCGTTGATTCTATCTGAAACATTAATATTCATAAGTTCTGTGAAAAAGTGACAAAAAAAAAAAACTCCTAAATTTCTATTTTTTACATGATATGAAGAAAATATCGACGTTTATGACTGTATCTGTTCCTGCTGCAGTCCATTTTAGTTCCACTAGATTAGTTAATTAGATAATAGTTTAGCCTAATATTTTGAATAGTTTTTGGAGTTTACTTCCTTCTTTTCACAGAGACTAAATGAGATCAAAGTTAAAATAAAACACCGGACTTCAGGAGCAAGACAATTTTTTAATCTTCATTTTTAAGCTTAGATTGGCCTATTATAATACAGAATTTATTTTTTCGTAAATTAGTCGAAGAGCATAGAATTAGAAACGTTGCTTTAGAATTTTAGACTATTTTTCTTCATGTATGCAGTCAACGAAAAAATAAAATAAAATTAGTTTAATCTTTGCAATGGAAAAAGCATGTATTTTGATACTTAGTCATTTGATCTCTAATTAATATTCAGATCTTGAACGCAACCAGCACAACAACAATAACAAACAATAACAATAGTTGTAGTTTACTTGACTGCTTTCTTTGTAGTTTGTGTTCTCGTAAATCAAACATTTATAGAGCTGGTATGAAAATGAATTTGGTAGGAAAACCAATTTGTTTCATAAAATTTTTAATTTTAGATGAAATATAGAAATGTAAAACCATAGCTAAATTTCAGTCTTTTCCATCAAATGAAGTAACTACCGCACAATAAATTACAAAACATGAATCAAGTTAACTTTAGAGGCTAACATTTAATCGTTCGATACAAAACAGAAAAAAAACGCTGAATTCTTTTGACAGTACTCTTGTAATGCCTCATAATGTTTTTTCTCCTTCGAGCTTTCATTAGATTTTCTTGTAAGCCTATTCTACATAATTTTATTCGGCACGTAGTATTTAATAATAGTCCATGATGTGGGAGACATGTTTCGATATTTCAGTTAACATTATTTTAAACCAGGAAACGGTGTCGTTTATGAGTCGAGAGATCATTACTTTGTGGCCAAAGACATGAAAGAACCGAACATTTTACATGAATTCATGTGTTTCTCCGACTGTTGGCCGTTATTTACAAATTTTTAATAAAATTTCAAACAAAAAATGTCGAAAAATACCACTTGTATGCAAAAAATTTACAATTTCTTCGTCTGAAATTTAATCTTGCAGAACTGTTATAATTTGAATTTACGTCAGTAAATCGGGGCCTAATATCATGTAAGATACTTTCTTCCATCGCGTGGATTATGCACCACCATAATAAAATATGAGAACGTTTAGCCTAGTTAGGTTAGGCACCTATTCTTAAATATAATATTCCCATGTTTGCCAATGAGTAAACAGTCATATCCTCTGCATGTATTTGTCATTATGTGAAAAACAGATACAGAAATACCTAGGAACAGAGACTACCACTACTAGTATGACTCCTTACACCCAAGTAGACGCATGTCGTGATGATGATAATGACCCGCTATTTATTTAGTTTTTTTTTCTTTTTTCTTTGTTATCAGTCATTTATATTTTTGAATTTACCATATATGAGTACACCTATAGGACCTAAGTATACTAATACGTACTTATATACAATGCTAATGGAAAAACTCAAAATGCCTGCTCATAACATCATCATCACGACATGCGTCTTCGTGGGGGTAAAAAACCTTACTATTAGCGCATAAATGCAATATTTTACCACGGTCGTACTTGTGCATAATTCAAATCATAAAATAAAAGATTTAGCTCAGAATTTTATTTTTTTTATTTTTTCATATTAAATTTAACTGTCGTCAAAATTTTCACATTAGACTTATTTTCCCATGTTTCAAGGCAATTTCACTCAGTAATTTACTCATCTTCTATTGTATTCATATTGATATATTTTCTGGCTTATTTTATTCATAGTTTGGAGCTTTGAGTAAAGGAAGAAATAATATCATGAAAATCCTGATATGGTATAAAATTAAAATCATTTAGGTACAATAATCTAAATTATAAATTGATAATTTTTTTGAACATTTTTATCGTTTGATTTTAAGCGGTAAGTAGTCTCAGACCATTAATTCGTCGACAAAAGATAAGATTACACAACAAAAGTAACAAGTAAGTTCAAAAAAAAATTGGTGAAAATAACCCATGTTTAAAATACAAAAAACTGAGAAATTCATTCCTCAAAACACTCTTTTCCAGCAAACATTGCAGTTTTATAGTCTAGACGATTTTTAGCTAACCAAAAGAAAAAGTATAACGTTTAAATTCGATAAATTATGCGAAAAAATTTTCTCTGTTTTTACATCATTTACCTACTATTCTTTATCTTCCACTCACTGCCGATAAAATTGCATTTTAATCAAAATTCGACATCATTCGCCCAAAAGAGCAAAGAAAAAATAAAGTTTCACTAGCAGCGTTAATCCAAAAACAAAAATACATTTCACACGTCATGCCAAAATAACTGCCGCCTGTCGCACAGGTAGAATATGTTTAAACTTTCTCCCTTACGACTGATTTCTACTTATTACATCAGTTTTTTTGTTTCCTTTCACGTTAAGCAGGTAGTATTTTTTCTTTTTCCTTTCATCGTCGAATCGAACACGTGGGAATATGGTATTCATTTGGAAAAGGGGAAAAAAAAAAACAAAAAACACGAAAAATACTTGAAAATAAAAGGGTACCAGTTCTCGCTGAGTTCTCGCTATTTTGCTAACTTATCTGGGTCGGTTCTGTCGCAGACGCCCGACTATCTATTGTTTTTTTCTTTCTACTTCTTGTTTTCAAATAAAATACCTACCAACCGTTTTAAACTACTTGATAAAATTTTGTCGAATTCAGGTCATAGTTCATTTATCCCGCAGCTTTTAACGGTATCAAGTCGACATTTAAAGTCTAAATTTCCAAAAATTAGGTTCCACCACCTTTTCCCCCTTTCTGTTTCCATCACTTAGACTAATGTTACATTAATTCTGAATAAATTGAGAGGAATAACAGCGTGTGCTGGTACTTACTCGAATCTTTTCCGGCAGGAATTTTATTCTGAAATGAAAAAAACAAACAAACGTATAAGATCACAATGAAGGAAAATTAGCTTATATGCGTGCAGTAGGCTACGTCGAAAAATATAAATCGTAATTACCTTTATTGAAAATAACTAAATTATATTTAGAAAGGTTCCCATGATAATTTTTCTAAATAGACATTGATTTAAAACGTAGACTACGGAAGTACGCATATAATTCGTGTAATCTACGAATATACCTACATAAAATTTAACGCGTAGAATAAATTTTTGTACACTGACATAGACTTTACTCAATTGGGGAGGGGAGACACAGCGGATGCCAAAAAATTGACCAAAAAGAGTCTGAAATATAGGTCGGTTGACTTTTTCTCTTTTTTTCCAAATTTAAAACTGAACAAATCACGTCCGTCACAAATACTTATCAAATCTTATTTTTATAAATCCTATTTTTCACGCTCAAATTTGTTGATGAATGCACTAACCCTTTATATGTATGTATAGTCCATGCAGGAGTGTCGTACAAAATATGTGATAAACTTAATGATTAGAGCAACCTGCGTGGTTGGCTGGTCAAACTATTTGAAAATTGAGATCGAACACATGAAGTCATTAATTAAATGTTCAGAAATTCAAGAGTGCTTCAAGATTTTCGCAATAGCATTTTTGATACTGTTTAGAGGGTTTCTGTGCTTGAGCTTCATATTGGCTATAATAGAGCATCATCAAATAATTTTTTGGATTTTTTTTTTTTTTTCCACGAGAAATTGAAATATTTGACTTATGAACGGAAAAAGATAATTACGTAGGTTGGTTAATGGGTGCGAAAAAAAGTGAAGGCTGATTGTTCTCGTAGAGTTTTAGGATTTGTAGAGAGGATAGGTAGAAAAGAGATAGTGAGTTTTCGCAGAAAGGGCCGTCTATGGAGGGTCTCAATTCGTTGAGTAAAATCATTCATTCGTTTATCAGCGCATGAAACAACAGCTGGGGGAAGTTTATTTGACTAGGGTAGCATGGAAAGGTATAAAAATAGCAACGCCTTTAGCAACTGTCGTGTAGGTAGTTTGTAGGTGACATAATTTTGAAAAAATTATTAAATTCAACACAAATATATATTTTACCGTCCGAACCCGTTTTCGGTCAAAAATCAATTTTGACTAGTCAAAATTAGGGCTGTCTAAGTCAAAACTAGTTTACAATTATTAACATTTCTAACGGGCAATACCAGAACTGCCTGGTTAATACCAGTTACCGATTGTACCAGCATTTTTTTCAGGCGGATTCGTCATAACTAGTTTTAAATGGGGAAAAATACAAAACATCGGTTAGCACTAGTTTTGACTTACGTTTTAGTCAATTCTAGTATTGCCTTCTAGAAATATTAATAATTGGTCAAAACTGATTTTTGACCAAAAAACGGGTTCTGGCGGTAACATATACATTTAAAGAATGCTTTTGAGCGAGCCTATACAAACAACCTAGACTTATTTTCATATAGGTACCTAGCAATTTTTTACTTTTATTATATTTTTTATTTACATTTTTGAAATATTTAGGGCCTATCAACTGTCAATATTTTAAAAACAATAACCCAGTCTTAATTTAAAACTACTAAAGAATTTTTTTCTACAACTGGCCCGAGCTACACGATGGCAGTGGCCACTGGTCAAAACTACAATTTTTGTTCCCTCAACATGATTTCAAAGGCAAAGATATCGGAAAGGGAGGTGATGAATCAAGATTTTAGACATGTGTTAAAATCGAGCTCGAATAAGTTGGTATAGGAGGAAATGAATTGCATAATATTGATAAGATATATGTTCTTCTGGAGGGGGTTTTAAATTTTTTTCTTTCGAATTTTTAGTGACTTTTTTCTTTTTGTTTCCCTTACTTCTTTTTATTCATCTTTTTCCACATTTTATTATGAACTCTAGAGGAGAGGGATTAATCAAACTCTCTCCCATATCACTGTCCCACTATCTCAACCATATAGCCGTATACACTAACATTAAAACACGTTTTTAAATTGAATTTCCAAGTAAAATAAAGATATAGTCTACCAGTTGTTTCAAAATGTATTTAGAACTCAAGGATGAAAAACAATAAAAAATCTCAATTTTTTTTTTAATTATCGCCTTTTATAAATGAGGTTTTTGACAATGTTTTGAAACATAGAAAATTGTGTTATTTCTCAAATTTACAAATGAAAAATTTTCTTTTTACCCTAACCTTCTGATTCAGTGTAATCGATAAATTAATTTGAATGAAAATTTTGTCAAATAAAAATTTGTACACAACTTATGTTAAGAATATCACAAAAACAAAAGAATAATACAGTATACCCTTCATTATAAGCAAGAATTTAATTTCAAAACCTTTTTTTCTCCTTCATAATTATTGATGATATTCGTCAAAACAATATTGTAATGAAGAATGTAATTGATACAAATTACTTCCACTTAAAATACATAATATATTGTTAACCTATCGTTTTAAAGTCAAATAATGTTCAGAAAAAAAACCGAAAAATTTTGCTTACTGTATCTGATGCAATCTGATAACATATGAAGGGTTGAAAATGAAAAAAAAAAAAGATAAAAAAATTCACCAAAAAGCCTTCGGAGTGATAACGATTGTGACACGAGTGAAATATCAAATAACGAATATCAAATATCAAATTTTCAAAAGGATACAATATTACTGGTAGGTCCTTTTCTTGGCCTCCTTTGTTTTTCCTTCGTTTTTTATAATGAAAAAATTTCAGCTAATTTTATTCGTAAAAGTGGGAAAAAAAGTAGAAGAAAACATAGCTTATACCTACCTTATACTTAGAAAAAATGAGTAAGTAATTCAAGTATCTTTAAATACCTTAAATTTTATTATAATAATACCTAATAATAATAATAATAATAATAATAATAATAATGATAATAAAAACAAATAAAATTACCTGTTTGGTGGAAATTCGAGCTGCATCGAAGGCGGAAGTTACCGCAGCCAGAATAACGATACTACGAACGAGACCCATTGCGTTCTATTTAAGGCATAAAAATTTAAAAAAAAAAAATTTAATTAAAATTACTTTTTATAATATGTAAGTAGGCTACAAATAAAGAAAAAATACGAACCTCTGACTTTTTTTTTTTTAAATTTTTCAACAATAAGGTATGAAAAATTATGTTAAAAAACTTTTTTTAAACGAATTAAAAATTTTATACTGAACGAAGCAACTTTTTTCCTACTTAAAAAAAAAATTTATTAATCGTTAGGTTACGGACACAACAAGACCGAATAATTTGTATTTTTCGCTATTGAAATTGTTAAAAAATTCTTTTTTTATGTGAATACGCGAAAACATGTTTAAAAGAAAGATTGTGGTTTCTAACAAGATCGTGTGTTCCTTCTTTTTGCGATGGCAAGACGTGAATGAGAGATTTTCATTTTATATAAAGCAACTACCCGAGTCGACATCGTGGAAATCCGAACTCCCTCTCCTATTCACATTATTGCATTCGTAAAAATAATGACGTAATTTTCGAAAAGATTACTAATATGTATAATACATCGTATAGGTAAGTATTAGTGAACATATATATGTATATTCTGGTTAAGATAAGAAATTATGTGTCAAGATACCCTCCAATTTAATTTTTTCTTCGAAAAACAGAGACAGAAAGAAAGGAAATGAAACAAAAATCAGTAACCAGTTTTTTCAATCGCATCTTTTCCGAAAAAAAAAAAAAAAAGTAACCCTTGAACCTTCGTATCCAATAGGTAGCTAATTTAAAATAATATTCTCAGCCCGCAAATAAGAAGGGATTAGAGCAAAGCTAGGCAGGGTGCCAGCTGCCAGTCTTACCATATCTGTGTTTTCTACTGCTTATGGTTTATGGTTTATGGTTTTTTTCATTCCAGCTTGCCCCTGCAAGAAATTTATGTCACTATAAAACTATGGGGTGGTTTAAAAATAATAAACTAGGTCGTAGCTGCCCATTGAAAAGAGATGTTCAGATAAGTTCCATTTTCAACCTCTGAATTTTTCAGAAAACTTGTTCACCGTTAGATGACATGTACAGTTGTAAATGGCGATTACATTAAAAATTAATTAAGGTATACGTTCTAACAGCTAATAACGTACTTTTTATCCTTTTTATAAGCTTTTATTCTACTCACTACAGCGATTTTAAAATATACCAATACTGCAGCCAACCTTCCGCAACGAAATAATATTTATTTCGCATAAAGATAAAGGAAAAAAATGAAAAAATAAATAAATAAATAAAAGCTTGTCTTTTAAAAACGCGTTTTTAAGATAAAACTTGTTTTATTTTAATTCCTCTTGCAATTTTCAAGTTACGTGCACTGTACCTTCATTACTTTTCAGCCAACACTCGGAATAAACTTTAGGTACTAGGGCCAGAAAACCCATAATTGAGTCTTTGAAGTCAGTTAGTCAGGTCTGGATGATTGCCAGGTGTTCGTACAGTAGCCATGGGTAAACTTTGCCAATAAGGGATGATGGCCAAATTCCATCTACCTTCACTCTCCTGAAGGGTCTTTTTTGTATCATAGTTTTTTAATCTAAGTTATTATATTATTTTCAGGCTATATTTAAAAAAAAAGGATAAATGTTCCAAATTTTTGATTAAATTGAAAAACTAAGAAACGCTTTTACTTTTCACTCCCTTCTGAAAATTTTCAACTCTAATTATTGTTATTGGAGAGACGAGTAGGGTTACTCTTTCTTATTACGTTGTAGTTGATGAAATGATCGATTCATATTAAAAGTAAATTTTAATGGAATTTCAGCACACAATTCGTTTGAAAATATCAATGAAAAATTTTCGTTCATTACATTTGTCATGCTGCTTTCAAATAATGTGTTTTTCGTATAATAGAAGATAAAAATAATAAGTAATTTTTAAATATTATAGGTGCTTTTTAGTTTTGTTTCAAATTTCATTTGAGCAGTTTCGTCTTCGTTTCAAAAAAACCAGATTAAAATGCAAAATTTACGACACTATTAACGAAAAATTTCAATTATTAAAATTTTGCAGATTTATCATTAGGCCTACCCAAAATTTCGCCCGAGATTCTCTGACTCTGAAAATTTATTTATTCAACGGAACAACAACAACATCAAAAACTTACTTGGAAAACTTTCAAGAGTTTCGAAAAACTAATATTTTTTAAATAAAAATTTTACTTTTTAAAAACAAATAGCTGAAAAAATATTACAGCGTTAAAGAATGGTAAAATCGATTTTTTTCATCGTTACCGAAAGACTTTTTTTTTTGGGAAGCTGTGAGTAGATACAAAAAATTTTAAGAATTTCAAAATAATCGAAACTTTTTCCTTAATTTGACTTTCTAAGTTACCTAATAAGTAATAATTATTACATAGACTTTACGAATATCAGGACCTTATAACCCCTCAAAATATTTTCAGAGCTATAATATTTATCATTGATGGAAAAAAGCACTTTCAATACTGAATGCTTAAGACTTTATAATACACAGATTAAGAGTTTTCCACTAATTTGGATTTGAATAATACTTTTTGACTGGGTCTTAAACTTTTGAACAAGTTTTTTCGTGATTCTAAAAAAAATTCGTGGTTTCTGAGATTGCTTACTATAGATAGAATCAGTAGGTTATATTCATATTAAACTTATAAATTATAAATTCAACGTCTTAGTTTCGAGAAAAAAACAATCAGCCATAGGCTATAATTATTATAAAACATGGTTGTATCTGTATGTATAAGTACCTACTTAGAGGCTATGCGAAAAACTTCCTATTGAAATATGTATATTTTTTTTATTCCTTTGAAAAATTCATTAATAAGACTAGTTTCATTTAATGCTTAATCATAAAATCTTTTAAGAAAAATTCGATGTTCTTACACTGAAACCAAAGGAAAGATCTATATAGATATACTTAGGAATGTTCGTTTAAATTGAATGAAGGTAAAAAAAATTTTTTTAAATGTATTAAAAACTTGCCGAGTTAAGTAGCTTTGATGGTGGCCCTACACGTTCTGTGAACGAATTTCGTCCAGATTTCTAACTTATTCTTGTAATTCGAACGCAGTCAAAGAAAGTTTACCGCTAAAAACTTACAACGAAAACTTTCACGTCAGTTATTTGTAAGATAGCGAAAGGTACCCAGTTTACAAAATTGTTTCAAACACTTTTCGTCAATTCTTCGTCCGGTAGTGATTTTTACCCCATTTGCTTGCAAACGAGGAATTAAAATTAACCTCAATAGTGGGTCAAGGGTGGAAATGATGAAAATTATCCGTTTTATGAGAGAAGAAAACAATTGATATCATTTTCCCATTTTCACCTAATTTTTTTTATGTACCTAAGTATGCATTGCCAAAATTTTGTGTTCACAGTTTTGAAAAAACTGCAGAAGGGATAGAACTGAAAATTTCACAGAAGGTAGTCATTCTATAGGACCAGATCAGATAGGAGCTTGGTCCCTATTAGTTTACTAATTTTAGAGAAAATTAGATAACAAAAAATTCCAAGAAATGTAATTATTTTTAAAATTTTGCTGGAGAAAATTTTGTGTTTACGGTTTTGAGAAAACTAAAAAAAGATACGACTGAAATTTTCACGAAATATAGTCCTCATATAGGACCAAGTTTGATAGGAGTTTGGTGCTGATTCGTTTGGTAGTTTTCGAGAAAACTGAAGAATAAAAAATTCCTCAAAAAGAGGTTTTTCCACGATTCTGAGAAAATTACTAAAGCGATCGGACTGAAATTTTCACGAGTGGTAGTCTTCATGTAGTGTCAAGACTGATAGAAGATACGTATCTTGATTTCATTTCTGAGAAAACTATAAATGAAATACGGCTGAAATTGTCAGGTAATGAAGTCTTCATGTAGGCCAACACTACTATTTTTATTTCCGTTTTAGGAGTTTCACAGCAATAAAATGCTCAATTTTCGACCAATTTATACATTACTTATGTGAGATAATTTCTATGATCTATTCTAATACCGCGATGTTACTAATCTGAATGCGGATAAGTCGGACGATACTTCCGATATGTCCCATTTATTTCTGATTTTGAGCTTTAAAATACATAGGTAATTTTCAACCAGCAGCTACGGAATTTATTACAAATCACTATTTATGATCTAGTTATGCTAATCTGTAGCCAGTATTACTTATAACTGACTGGTTTTTGAAAACATACATTTTGTGGAGGAGTGGCTGCTGCCTTAGAGTTTTTTTTTTCTTCTAAATTTTCAATTAGATTGACGACCTTCCACAAAGCTCTACTGAAGTAATTAATTAGGTATCTACGCCACTCGGAAATTACTATAAAGCAATCTATGTAAAATCGTTTAAAAGTACGAGTGCTTACTTATAGGTAATAACCTAGTTATAAGTAATATTTGCACATTTGGGAGAAAGAAAAATAAAAGAAACCTGTCTGTTCATGAAAAGTTTAATTTTTTTAAATTGATTCGTTGAGCTTTATACACCAAACGCAGACATTTATATAATTCTATAAACAGACATGTATATACTAGCTGATGGTTTGAAATTTCAGTCATTTTTTTTTTTTTCTTGCATGTGCGAAAAATGTGTACTAATGAAAATTCTCAACCGTGTTCACTTTAGCAGATATCATCAATCGATAATTCACGCTTTGAGATCGTGACCAGGGCATGAAAACATGATTTATTTCTTTTTATGTAGTTCTCGTACCATACCTACGAATTTTTTTCTCTGAATCTTTAAAATTGAAAAATTATTTCAAACTGTATTCTGTTTTAGAAGGTAAATAAAGGAATGCATATCCAACTCAGTTCCATTGTCTATGCAGGGCAACAAAAAATGATTTTTTAATTTATATTTTTATATAACTTAGAAGATTTATAACTGTCTGTTAGGCTTTTAGGTGCCACTAAAACTTAGAAATTCACTCCTCTCTATGGAAATTATCGTTGAAGAAGAAATGAATTACGTTTTCCTTCAAAACGATTTTCAATTTTCATAATTTTAATTTTGTTAGATGGTTAACACACGTGTCGTAGATTGCAGCATCGTGACGTAAAATTACTGTAGTTTCGGTTCAAAGGCACGTTTATTGAGAGCTCGTTCAAAAGCAAAAGCTTTAATAGAAGCAAAATTCTTCGAGCGGAATGTGTAACGAATGTCAATTGTTGGAATCCAGTAACCGTGCTATTGATGTCTCTAGACATAGTTGACGTATTTTTCAAAGGAAAATGATGGAAAAATTAAGATGGATAAACATAATTTTAATTTTGGGGATTGCAGTGAAAATAACCTAATTGCTCCGAACACCATTGCCTGATAGCCAGTTTTTTGGACATGTACATCTGTGGGTTGTGGTTTTTTATCAGTAGCTTACTGACGTAGGCAGAAATTTTTGGTAGTTCTGATTTTACTTAATAGCAGAAAAAAAAAATGTATCTGATTTACGAGGAGGAAACAAAAAACTGTAGAAGAAATTGCAGGTTATTTTCGCAACAATTGAGGCACTTCGAATGCATTTATAATATAATTTCTTTCATAAGGATGTGGGAAATTACTGCTGATAAAAACGATATTTCAGTTTACATTGGTTTTTCCCGAATGAGTCAGAATTTCTAGAACTTTTTGAAACGTTTATTCATTTTCTACGGCACAAGAGCCACACTAAATTTGTTTAACGTTATCTCCAAAAATATTAAACAATTACAGTAGAAAATTTTCAAATTCTCGAAACAGACTATACTTTTAACCACACAGTACCTGCGAACATTCGTGAACCGGAAGTCACATTTTAGGGGGAGGGGAGGATTGCACAGAACATCAGTTTATAGGTTGAAAAATCTGGCAGAAAAGTTCTTTCCAGAGTTTTGTAAGTAAAACCAAGATCAAGACCAAGAGACTTGATCGCCTAGGAACAAAACCAAGACAAAGATTGAAAACAAATAATGACTCAAAACCTTCTACTGGCTAGTAAGGAAATATAGAAAACAAGTAAACAACCACGGTAGACAAAACTGAAGGGGACTTGGGGCTATGGGCGTCCAAACAGTGGTTGTTATTCAAAAATACCTTACTTGAAGAAAAATTAAATTAGTTTTACTGTAACGACCTGTTTATCATTTCCTAATTATTGGAAACTGTTTTTTACAGTTTAGTTTCCTTTTTATCTACGCTTTAGCTCCTAGAAAAAAAAAACTGCCAATCTGTTCAAAATGACAATAAAATTAAGTAATGCTTAAAAGTAACTTAGGCAATAATTTTTGTAATTTGAGTAAATTTAATGGCCGCAACTAAATGTTCCTTCTCACAAAATTTTCCAGCACCAAAAATAAATCACTTATTCTTCAATCAAGAAGCAACTTAATTAAATTTATTGAACGATGTAATTAGAAATATTTATTTCTGCTATTACTTTCAATCAAATTTCCGTAGTATGTATACTACCTACTTACATTATACCTATCTTTTTTTTTTGAATCTGTATTATCAATTTAATTCCCCTTGAACTGATAATTTTACTTCATGCTGAAATACTAACATTTACAATCATAATGTTATTTTTTCCCGTCTGCAGTTAAAACGTTTATCAATCAAACTATTTCAGAGTGCTCAGTAATTCATACTTCTATTAAAGGATGTTATCGGTATCATGTTATGATTGTTCAGTTCAAGGAATATTTTATTCACTTTGAAATAAAGGCGACTAGCCCTTCAAAAGAAAATTTTAATATCTGCAAGTATATTCTCCGTGTAGAATACGTAAAGTAGAATATGTGCATAGGTACCTACATTTTGAGTAATTTGGTGGAACAAAACTTTCCTCTGTTGTACCTATGTGAATCTTTAGCATTAAAACGTTACACGCAGGTATTTCTTTTCCATAATTTCTAATTCTGAATCTACTTATTCCACATTTTACACTCTATTCTATTTATATTCTACACGTGAGGTATAATATATAAATTCATGTGCAGGGGCGTAGATAAAGGATGTCCTTTTAGCTCCAAAAAAATCTTGACCGAAAAAGATAATGTTTATTTGTTGTTGGTAGTGGTGGTGGTGGTGGTGGCGGTGATGGAGGTAGGATTCAGCAGGGGAGGTAGTCAGGAGAGCGTGTGAAGAAAATGTAGATCTTTCCCCTGCTACTGAGCTATTTACGCCCTTGTTTACGTGTAAAATACTATTTCTGCTTCGAAATACTTCAGGCACAGACAAACAGATACAGAAGTTGAATTACAGATCACAAATCACAGATATCAAAATATTTAAATTAAGTATACCTATTCATAAATGATTAAGAAAGTAAAATCTCAGTCATATATTTCAGTAGTGAACAGATGATATTGTTTTTGGTTTTTTTCCCTTTCCATTTGTATGTTTTTCATTTATAATTATTATTTTTAACTTTTTTTTACAACCTATGTATCTACACCTATAAGTTATAATAAGATAAGAGTCGTATTCTAAAACGTTTGTTGGCTTAAGAAAAAAAATTCAAAAACTGAAATCGCAGATAAAATATTACGTCAGTTGTTTTATTTACGTAAGTTTTGTCTAAGAATATGGCCAAGAACTAAAGAATATTTAATTCGAACCAATAATAATTTCGGTTGCAATAAATGAAAAAATTACCAGGAAGACTGGAAGGAGCGAAAAGAACTTGTATTTTGAATAATCTAAATAACCTACATATCTAGATCCAAGATAGATCACCGTCCCAAATGCATCTAAATTATCAATCTATATCCAATTGTACATGTAATCTGCAGAAGATCGGATCTTGTTTACTTCAAGAACTTAATCCATATCCCATTATTGGGTACCTTATTCCATGGATGTCCTAAAGTAGTAGCTCCAAAACTTACTTGAATTATTGCAAACATTCAGGACTACTCAGTGTAAATTGAATATTTTACGCAAGGAAAAAGGCAAAAGGTACCTAGTTAGCGTTTCCTTTTTTGAGACTCACTAAAAATTAACTTACGACTCACAATTTGGGAAACGCTAGTTGACAGAGTTCAATCTTCTAATCCGAAATCATTAATAAAAAAAGAAAAAAAAATTGAAAAGCAATTAGGCTTACAAATTTGAAATAGAAGTTACATTTTTGTCTACATAAAGAATGAAAAAGAAAGAAAAAATTTAAATATCTAAAATTACTTAAAATTCATGCTTGAATAAAAAAAAAATGCAAAAACCCTCATTAAGCCGGATTCATTAAAATTTTGAAATAGTACGTAAAAATTAAAGAAAAATAGGTACTAAACTCGAATCAACCAAAATAATTAATTTTTTCCACATTTTATAATTTTATCTTACACTGACGCCCCTTTTAATTATGAAAGAAAATTTTATCGAATTGCAGCAAAATTAACCGGAAAAAAAGAAAGATGAAAATAAAAGAGTAGGTAAAAAAAACAAGAATGCGAAACGAATACGTAATGATTTTTCTGACCTGTTGGTATTTTGTGAGCATAAAAACTGCAAACAACTGCTCGAGCGCACCGGTATCGCAAAACTCGGTTTTTCAAGTTTAATTTTGATTCAAAAAAGTTGTTTCTATTTCTATTAGTAGGTATTTAACTGGTTACTGGTTGAAGAATCAAATTATTCTGGTTCGATTCGTTTTTTCCTTCTTTTTCTTTTTTTTTTTTTTAATTATTCTTTTTCTTCTTCTTTTTCTAATTTTGTTCTTAAGTGCCCGTAAAAACTGGATCAAATTTCAGAACATATAAAAAATAGACCAAGGAAAACTGCGCAATGGTTTCGATCGCAGCGTTTCTAGAAGCATGTAGTGTATTTTTGGGTCAAAAAAATATTCTACGATGGCAGCTATATAATTTAATTATTTTCATCTCTTTTACTCTCGCACGTTTTTCCATTTCTAATTTTAACCAGTTATATTTTTAAGCTCTAAATTTTTTTTTCCAGTTTATTTTTACACGGAAAATTCTTATTCAGTTGCGGAGAATGACTTTTATTTTTTTGAAAGAGAACTGCAGAACAATGAAATGCACAAGAATGTATGTGATTTTATTTTTATTAAATTGGTCGAGCTACGTTGAAAATTAATTAGTCACAGCCACATTTTATGCTTTTTCATTCTTGTTCTATTCCCAGCTACCAACACGCGTTAACCATTTCTTGATGGGCAATTCTTTATCTACCCACAACGTGTTTATTTTAAGGGTAGCAAAAGAATGGTATTACGTTGATGCAGAAATTTTTTAATAGACAATAGTGCACTCGCATATTTGTATGAACCAAAATTTGGTTTCATTTTTCGGTGATCATTTTTTATTTTTCATGTAGGCTTTCTTTGTCAATTCCGTCGAATTTTATGACAGTATTCTTATCAATTAGGGCCAGATATGCCTGGAAAAATTTAAAAAGTATTATTTTTCTCTCATTAACTTATTTTAATTGTTCTTGTTTTTGTTTTTTTCAAGCTGGTTCGATTTTTTGAAAAAAAAAAAAAAACGAACAATTTTATGAAGATAACTACTTAACTTTAAAAACTGTTTCATTGATTTTAGAAAAATAATATGAGACCACCTCAAGATCATTCTATAGAGTTTAGATTAGCATTTGAAAAGAAAGTTCATCAAAATTGGTGCCCATTGTGAAAATTTATGCTAGGACAAACATAACCTATAGGTACTTGCATATTGTTTATTGTTCGATTATGAGCAGTATTTCATATTTTTAATATATTTTGTCCTAATCAAGTCATGTAATTAATAAAGTACCATCTTTTGGATAGAACAATTAAACAATATAGCGATATTGTGTTCTGAAATGATGCAATTTCGAGTATTTGGTACTCGGTATTCCTGTATATAGTTGTATAGGCCTACTGGATGTATTGTATGTTATAACATACTTCGTGAAAAAGTACCTTATTTTAGGAAGAATTTGCAGGCGATGGAGGCGTTTAAATCAAAAACGATAAGAATACTTTTTCGTTCCAAATTAGAAGAGAAATAATTTTTATTCGAAATTTTTTCACGTATTCTTGATAAATTTAGACATTATTTGGGATGGTTTTTCCCCCTAGAAAATTTACCTCAATGGGTGAGAATGGGATTTTCAATATGTTAGTCCCAGGACCATTATTAACAATTGAAATCAAAATCAGGCTTGTCATAAAACATTTTTTTATTTTTTTTATTTACCTAGACTTAAATGAATTATTTATTCTTCATTGTCGGAATACGTGCTCTGCACAATGCATAACCGTTTTCCTGAAAAGTGGGAAAAAATCTAAAAATAAAAGAATGCGACGTGTGTATTAGTATATAGTACTCAGGCTACGTTTTGAACAAATAAAATTATCTTGATTGATTTATTGATTTTGTTAAAATCTCTTGATGATCCATGAATTACGACCTGAAATCTGATTCACACCTCTAATCAGCGTAGATTTTACTTCATATAATTTAGGCCACAGCTTCTTCGAAAAATTTCTATAAATTATGCTAAACTCTTGCTGCTGGTAATTTTAATAATTTAATAACTATTTATAATTACGGTTTAATATTAAGAGTAAGTTAGTTATTCAACAAATTAGTACATCCAAAGAAGCACTTCAAAAAGTGTTTGGATAATTTTGTTTTTTGCTAAAGAATGAGAAAGCAGGGTTTCATATAGTAGCAGATCTAGAGCGTCATTTATCGTGGGGACGTTTTCCTCTTTGCCTCCCTCAGGGCTCGGCCCTGCGTCGACAGACGGGTTGCAGACCAAAGTCCGCGACCCATACTAATTGTGCATTGCACGTTAAAACAAATTACATCGTCTGTATGCACTCATACAGATGATGTGTTTCTGTGTTTACCATGAGGCGGTAAACTGAGGCAAGTGAGTATGTAATATTTACATACTCACTGACAGTATACGTGCTGCAGTCCATATAAGGTACCGCCTCGCCTTTGGACAATTGCCCCAGTTAGAAAGTACGCTTAGTGTACAGTAAGGCATCTTAAACCGGCTGGTTACCGGTACCGAGAAATAATTTGGTCGCCCCGCACGTAAACCACTGTCTCCCTCTTAGGTTCCATGAACCCCGTGTAGGTATCATCTATCTACATCAAACAAGCCACATTTATTTTATTTTTGACTTTTCAACATATTTTGATTCTCATTTTATGGTTTATCTAGATTCTGTGTTATACTTTCATTTTTTACTTTTCATGTCTGTCTCTTTTTTCTTTTTTTTTTTTGAAGTCAGGGAGGAGAGAATTTGGACGTTTCTTACCTGGATTCTGTGTCATATATTCATTTTTTTCATTTCACTAGTTTTTTTTTATTTTTGCTTTTAGTTGTTGAAGGAAATTTCACTCTCCCGTCAGATAGATCCGCGGCTGTTGTCATTTAATCTACTCAATACTACATATACATTATAATAAAATACAGCACCCGAATATAGGTACTTCAAGTGGGAATCTCAATGACTCAATTGAGTGAACAAATTTGTACTAAGGATATTTTTAGGTACTGGACAGATTATTTTGATCTCGTATGGACCAGATCAGTCTCTTGACGAAGAACAAACAATTAGGGATTAATCCCTACTTATGCTATTAAATTATTGGTATAATATTATGAAGCATGGCCTACCCAAAAAACAAGCCTGCATTTAAACGTATTTGGCCAGAAATTTTAGAAAACAGCTATACATCAAAAAACCGCAAAAACAAAATATGGATTAAGTGTTTCACTAAATGTTTTTCCTCCTTTTCTCCATAAGTTAGAAATTTATCATTATTGGAAGCAGATAAATTAATTGAGATTTTAGCCCGAAGAGTATAGGAATATAAAATTCTTCTGCAGCAAACTTCGCAAGAAAAAGTAGATTTTCTTTGTTTAAAAATCACCTCTATCACCGACATTCTTCAAATAAGGTAATGTACAAAATATTCGTATTCTCTGCAAAAAATTACCAATATCACATAAAGACGATGCATGCGATAAAATATACTGATTCAATATCATGTTTTCAAAATATTTTATGAATAAATTTTTAATTTTTGTGTCAAAAATAATTTTTTTTTTTTTAAATGAAAAATTATTCCAAGTTCTAACTTGTACGATTTTAGGAAATAATTCGATTGTTCTCTTTCCTGTAGTGACAACAATTGTGGATTATATAAAAAAAAAATTTTTAAATAAAAATAATACCTATGTGAAAAATATATGCCACATTGTAAAACGAAGTATCGTACAGTTGTCTACATGCTGGTTACGAAAATATAAGCGGATATTTTAGAGTCCGAGTTCAAATCTAGTGTACGGAAGCGGGTGGGGAAGGCGAAAATTCGCTTCTGCTGAGATCGGATTGTTTTTAGGTTAAAACGAGTGTTTTTCTCGATGAAGCCTAGAAAATAAATTTTTCAGAACTATTACGTGAAGAGTAAAAGAGGGAAAATCACACTGAATAGTAATAAGCTGGCAACAAATTGACCAATCAAAACGAAAATTGGTAAGTCTAGTGCAATATTAAAACTACTTTTCGTGAAAATTTTAGCCTTATCCCTTTTGTTATTTCTTTCAAATTCTAGATAAACCACTTTTCCAAGAATTTTTTGTCCTCCAGTTTTTTCGGAAACTACTGGGCCAATAGGCAACAAACTTCTATTAGACTTAGTACTATTTAAAGACTACCTTTCTTGAAAATTTGAGCCCTATTTCTTCCAAAGTTTTTTCAAAATCATAAACACGAAATTTTCTTCAGCAATTTTTTCTTTTCCATTCATTTTAAAACTACTTTCCGAATAAACACCTAATTTTTATGAATTTTACACATATATATTAATAGAAATGTATCGAGAAAATTTCAGCTCGATCCTTTTCGTAAATTCCTTAAAATCTAAGAAAACCCACTTTTCCAGGAATTTTGTGTTCTCCCCAACAACTACCAAACCAATAGACAACAAATTCTTATCAGACCTGGTCCTATATAATGATGACCTTTCGTGAAAATTTCAGTCCTATTCCTTTGGCAGTTTTCTTAAAACTGAACACACGTTTTGGGTGATACATATAAATAATGGAGCTTTGTTTTTTGAAACACCATCACGCGATTTCTACCAAATGGATTTTGATGAAATTTTGGCTAAACATTGGCGTTTATGTCTAGAAGGTTTTTGCGAAGTTTGGTTTCAAAGGCTTCAACCTGAACGCTGTAACTGAACTCGGGAAATTTCAATGATATACATTACATCAAATGATAAAAGTCACATTTATGCTACAAAAAGTTTATTTTTCAGGTTCTTTTGAGAAGTTTGATTTTGAAAGGCCCCCCTCAGGAAGTAGTAATTATGCTTACAAATTTCAGTGTTTTCATGTTTTAAGAAAACATGAAAGTCTCATTTTTACTGTAAAAGATTCCATTTTCAGAGTCCAATTTTTATGTGACGATTTTTTTTATGTATTGTTAAATATGTTTGCTGATTTTTATTTAAACATTATAATTATATGCTGCTTTTATATTAATGATGTGTTGATTTGTGTTTAATTAGCAATGGCTTAGTTTTTGGGTTTGTATAATCCATGGCTTCTGAATTAATGGCATTTTGGGTGAATTTTTCTGCAGATTTGGAAATAGCCAAAGTATAGAGAAATTAGAATTTATTTCCACCCACTCTCCTAAAAAAACAAAAAAAAAGTTGAATCAAGAAAAAATTAGAATACTGTTTTTATTCCCAAAGCCATTAAATGCCACAGTGGCACTCTTCTGTAATCCGCTTATGAATCAATACACCATGAAATTTTTTTTTGTGTGTTTTTGAAATATATTAATATGTATAAAGAAATGTATGTGCAAAAGATGGTGTATAATGTAAAAAGTAATGTGTAAAGAATTTACATTATACATTGTTATAAAATCATCCACTTTATTATTATATTGTCAAGGGGTAAATAATTGTCTACTTTATCAAACTACGTTTTTATACACACTTTGACATTGTATAAAGTGCAAGTGATTTTAGAACCATTTAGAACCAATAAGTAAAGGCAAAGTAATAAAAAACTTGACAGTTGCATGCCAAATGCTTTTTTCCTACCTTTCAGTTCAATGTAAATGTTTCCTCCACACAAACCAATTGTTTTTTTAAATATAATTTCACAAGGGAGTATATAGCTAAATAATATTTTTTGTTTCATAACTTAAGCAAAAGTTTGGCATCAAAACATCAAATTCATATATATATATATAAGCATATTTATAGATAATGTGTCAGAATTTTTTCTCAACGAATAATGTGGCGTATTTTTTGTAATGTGGTGGACTAAAAAATCCGCCACATTACCACTCCCTTTTTCTTAGGAAAAAAAGAAAATAATGTTTTGCTTTTTGGAGAATTCTATATAAAATGGAATACTTGCCACCTCACTACTGCTTTTGTGATTTCCTCATTAAAAGGTCAATCCTATAAAAAATTTTATAGTTAGTAAAAAGTTTTATCATGAATTTTCTACAAATTATGAAATATACACATTTTTTATTAGCACAAATAGCTTCATGAAATAGAGGGAGTGAAATAAAATATTTCTGCGTGGAATCGTACTATGCTAATGAGCTCTGCTGCGCCAAACTGAATTATTGTTTGTTTTGAATCAGCATGGAACTGTTCTATGCCCAAATCACTTTCTCCCAACTTGCAAGGAACTGTTGTAATCCCAAGTAAAATCTTCACTTTATACATCGGTCTTTACTTTATACACGGTCTTAGGCACATGAGTCACTTTACACACTGGTCCTTTTGCACATAGTCTATGTCATTTCCTTTTCGTTTTTTTTCTTTTTTTGTAAAGATTTCTCTACTTTGGGGATTTTAACCACTAACAACTGGGTTTAACAGCTATATATTACCTTAACTATTACCTACGCCACAAAATCATGTTGATTACGAGGTAATAGTTTGCACTGACATTTCCTAATTCCCCAGATATTTATTCATCTCATTTTTTTTGTTCTTTGTTGGAAATACACGTGTATATAGAAAGTGATTGAAACTTGTTTGATTTGAAGCATGAGCCAAAGGTGAGTGATGTGTATGGATCACCTTGTACAAGTATACATAAGAAAACAAATCATGTAAAAATTGGAAAATGGTACTAGCTGTTTTCTTTTCTCATAAAACAGATATTATTCATCATCCCCACTCCTAACCTTTCTGCAAGGTCAATTTTAATACCCCATTTGCAAGCAAACTGGCTAAATATCCTAATGACTAGCCTATCAAAATTTGGAATCTAAACTGATTGTATATATAATTATACATAAACAAATTAGGTAAAAATGAAAAAATGGTACAATCGTTTTCTTTTCTCATGATACGAATAATTTTCATCATCCCTACCCCTAACCCTCTAACCTCTTTATGAGGTCAATTTTAATACCCTGATTGCAAGCAAACTAAGTAGAAATTGGGCTTTGTCACAACACCCGACTCCGTCTCAAATTGTTATCTGTAAATTTTCATCAAATTTGGTTTGACTACTTAAGGGCAATGGCGTCATCTCAAAAGTTGTTTTGTGAGTGGGTACATAAAGAAGTTTCGCTTCAATAAGTGAATTTTTTTCTTTTTATTTTTCGAACGATTACGAAAATTACAATCTTCTGAAATTTGCAACTTCCGCATTAAAATGTCAAATTTAAGCAGTCATCAACTTTTCAACGTTACATAATTTTTATCTACCAAAGTAAATTATAGTACTACTGCAGGTGACAGCAGAAAATATAAATCCACGGATTTAAAACAAATTCATAACTTATTCTAATAATTTCGAATGATCTTGACATTTTGAATAGGTATCTACCCACAAATTTATCTTTGGATGAAAAAACTAAAATAAATAATAATAACAATAATAATAATCATTATCATCATCATTCGCAGATCGAATTATCGAGAAAACTGGGTTTTCTAGGAAGTATTGCTGCGCTATGGTTTTTTTTTTCTCAATTTCTTCAAACATCTTGTCTGCACATATCTATTATCACAAAACAGTTGCAAATTCTTCGAAAAAAATTAGTCATTCAATAATTGGTAATAGAAATACAAAAAAGTCGAATATTTTTAGTAAGTATCTACCTACAAAAAATAAATTTAAAAAGAATTCTTGGTACTTATTATATTTGATCGCTATCAGTCCAAGGTCACCAACTCTAAGAATATTCTAACTTATAGGCTTATCGTGAGAAAATTTAATGTCATATCATATACAAAGTAGACATGAATAATCAATCTTTAATCGTTTACTTTCAAACTTTTTCACGTTATGTAATTCATTTCTTGGGCGCTTTTCCGAAGAAACACCACATTGAAGCAAATTCGATAAATGGTAACATATAGGCTAAGTACAGACACCTACTGGTAACTTATGTGAATCATACAAATTTACATAAGGTTTTTAAAATTAAAAATTTGCTTCTTTTTTTTTGTCTGTACCTTTTGTCTGCAAGAACGCTGGAGCACTAACTTGAAAAAAGAAAAAAAAAGTAGAAAAAGATCATGTTACGACTGCTTCTTCATCTATTAATTCTATTCTAGAGGATTTAAAATAAATTTTATGCTAATTGACACGTTCCAAAAAAAAAAAAGTTATCCACTTTCATTAACGTGTACGTGGATATCTGATTTTTGGATTCTGAGAATTTCGCCTAGTATTTCCCTTCATAGAAATGATAAGCAGATCGAAAAAGATGATGAAAACTCGAGGACAGGTTGCGTGGATCGACCAACGAGCACAGATGAGAAGTTTACAAGTGAATGGAAAGTGCAATGATCTTGGTCGAAAATGTTATAATTGTTTGAATTTTATAACTTTTGTCGGAGAACATTGAATGTTTTAAATGTCATTTGGGCAAAATTCTAAAACATTTACATTGCGGTAAGATACCTAGCCGTCGAAAAATTTAAAAAGCATACGATTATTTCATTCTTTGGTTTATATCCTATCGAATAGATGTATCTCAAACTTTGAATTTCAAATTTATTAAAATGATGTCGACTATACGGTAAAAGGTATTAGAACTACTTAATGTAAAAAAATAAAAATAAAATTGAAACATCGATCTGAAAATTTGTTGAATAATTATAAACGAAAACACGATTTTATCTCGGTTATGATTTCTAATTTTTCATTTTCTTCTTGTCAAAAATTACCACCCCATGATTGTGTCCAATTCAAGTTTACCAAAATGTTCTCTATAACTGAATGAGGACTATATGGTTAAATTTAAGCTTATCATTTCATTTCACCTCTTCAGGATAATTAGTTTTTGCAACACCCGCCTGAAAAGTAGACGTTATTGTGGGCCTGACGTAAACAAATAGCAGATTTCAACATTTGGCAAAAAATAGTACTTTGCATGAGCATACGTGTAAGTTTGTTCACTTTCTGCACCGCCTTCTTGTCAGCGCATGCGCAATTCCTAGAAAAAAAGAAAAAGCCGGCAATAAAGCTTATGTCCTCCATTGACACCAATTTTATGTAAATGGTGGGCAAAATTACAGACGTTAATTTCTTTGTCAGTTAAGCCGAATTATAGAACTAACGTTTTTGCTTGTTTTTTGTTTACTTATTCACATAAATGACTTAGGAAAATGGCTGAATTTACATAAATAACTAAGCCAAAACGAGAACGCACTTTTTTAATAATGTTATTCTTTTTGATTGGAAATAATTAGGAGATTAACGATAATAACTGAAAACTTTTAGTCTTTTTCATAAATGTCTGGGAATTACAAAAATAACAGTGATATGCACCTTAGGCACTTATGAATGCCTAGTCAAAAACTTAAATTTTGTAAAATGTAATTATTTGTAAATTGTCACTATACTTTAAGGCAAAAGGTAAATTTTTTTTTGAAACACAAATAATCCACCTCACTTTACATCCCACAATACCTAAAGGTATAAGAAATTTTAAAAAAATATTAATAATAGGCAATCCACCTACACATATTTAAAGGCTAAAGTAATCAATTTCACGAACTATTTATGTAAATGTGATAATTTTGTGATTTAATTGTATTTGCCGGTTTTTATGTAGATATTCGCCTAAAAATTCATGTAAATTTAGATACTATCGATACGAATTTTCTCAAACTTAGGACCTATCTAGATAATTTTTTCGTACCTAAAAATCCCTTTCCTGTAAATTTCAATAGCATTGTTGGTCTAGTTCTTCGGAACGCGGTTACTTACATACATACATACAATTATTGCTCGTATTATAGTATAAGATAGTTAATACGTTTGAATTAATTTGATTACCTATTAGTATTTGATGGTATATTGATTTTGACTAACGAATAATATTGATAAAACTTGGCCAAATTCTATAATTGTAGAAACTGCCAGAGAGTGATACGCATTATATGTAATACTTAATTTCATTCAGTCAAAAGTTATAATACGGATTCATTATAACATTTAACTGGAAAATAGTAAATGCCTAAGAATATTCGAAAAAGGCTGATTTTCGCATTTGACGGCGACATATATACTGTATAATTATACATTAAAAAAAATTAGATTAAAATGGGAAAATGGTATCAATAGTTTTCTTTTGTCGTGAAACGAAAAATTTTCATCATCCTCTTCGTGAGGTCATTTTTAATACCCTGTTTGTAAGCAAATGGGGTAATTAATGATTTTCATTCAGGGGTGAGTCAATATACAAATAATGCTGATTTCAACACTGATTCGACTGAAATGATTCTTCACTATTGAAGGAGAGGGAAATTTAATTATGGGGATTATCAAAAAGTATCAAGCTTCAAGGATTGACCTGGCTATCATGAATCTTTTTGGTTAAGCATCAACTCAGTTTAGTCTAACTACATCCCCCATTCCGGCTAACACATACCTAAGTAAAAAAATTTGGATAAGCTTTCTTCGTTCTGTAAGCAAAAAAGAGTAAAGTTAAGTTTTCAGTTGAAAATGGGGCAGAATTAAAAAAATAGCCCTAGCAGAAGTGACACGAATACGGAATTTCAACATCGTCCAAAAAAAAAACAACGAAACAGTTTAGCTATTTCAGTGTCTTTTGAATGTTCACTTCCTTTCTTTTATTACAAATTCTGATTGCGTCCGAGTGAAAGAAAAAAAAAATTGTTTCCATTGTGTAACTTATATTGATCATCACCAAGTTTCCTTGTAAAACTAAAGCAACTCGTAAGTTCATTTTTTTTCTTTCGGAAATGATAATGAAAAAACATTTATTCAACTCGAATTCTAAGCCTAGGAACAAATAGTTTCTTCAGTGGCTCCCGTTCAATATACAAATAACGAGGTGAAAATTGATGGAAATTTCATGAGGACTGAGGAAAAGAAATAGGTCGAGGTAATAAAGTGAAAAAAGTTACTTGTCTTGAATATATACGAGAAAATGGTCGTAGGTGGGTTCCTCTCGGTGTTGGTAGTATTATAATTGGCTGTTAGGTGTAACGATTGTAGGTGAATGTATGTAAATTCGATAAAGGAAATCCAGTTCAGAAGAATATACATAGAAAAAAAATGAAAAATGGCCAATGACCTGTAATGGCAATCTTTCCAATTTTAAAGGACTAGATGAAAGAAAGGTATAGAATTACGTCCATCATATTGTATTTTACGTGGATACCAGTTTTTTTTCTGATAATATTGTTTCGTACTCTTTATCGCGATGTCATTTCAATGGTATTGCCAACTATTAAAAAAAAAATGCTCATCTTTTGACGATTGCTGGCTGTACAATTTTCACGTGCCGACGCTAACATGTCTTTTATCTTGATAATGCATACGTTTTATGAAATAAGTATTAAGATTTATTACGTAATTCTTTTACTGTCGTAGATTGTGAAAAATGAAAAACTTTGTAGTTTTGGTGTCACTGAATTTTATTCTCATATCAGTGCTGATTCTAATTGAAATGCGTTAAGGAATTCAATTTGAGGTTTAGGTGTACGGTATCACAAATTAGGTTTAATAATTTTTTGTCGTTTGCCTTTAAAAAATGGATAATATTGAAAGTTGAAAAATTTATACCAAAATTACCCTTAAACAATCAAGGTGATTCATAAGGAATCGTGCCTAAAGTCAAGATATAAATTACAAGAAAACTTGTAAATACCATGAAACATACGCAGGTTAATAAGTGATTGCTTAACAAATAAAATAACAGCAAGTTTGCTTTCCGCCTAACTTCTTTTGTTCATTTGAAATTTAACTTTTCTTCTTAGCAAATAATTTAAGATTTGTTCAAATCATCTCCACATATGAATCGTCAAGACGATTGTAGCCGAATTAGGCAGAATTTTAAAATAAAACATTTGTCTGAACAAAATTTCCTGACTATTATTTGAAAATTAAAAATTTTAGAGCCGTTAAACTGTCAAAAATGCAATATAATCAGATATACTGGACCCACCTTACAGCTCATCCACACCTAAAACAAGAGAATTAATTTTCGTCTGAATCCAAATATGTGTACCAAATTTCGTGACTATCAGACAAAAATTTCGACCTGTACCTTGTTATATACTAGAAATGGATATATCTATATAATTATATTTATACACATGAGATCAATGGGTAGATTTTCTTCGAAAACCTGCTTCAAAAGGGTTGCGAAAATAATGACTAAAAGGAAAATAATAAAAAAAAGTTAACTAAGAAAAATAGTATTGAAAATTAGGGATAGTTGCAAGCTACAACGCATCATAGATTTTGAATATGTAATTATGTTCTTAAGCGTAAGAAATTAGGTTTTTATGATTTAGGAGTGAAGAAAGAGAAACTGCGCAAAATCTTGCAGGAGAATGGTGGATGAAAGATCTGGGGGAGATGGCTCCATAGTTTTCATTTCCATGTGTCAAATAAAATAGAAACAAGAAAAGACACTTATTATGTTTTCTGATACGGGCTCTGAATGAGTTCGACTAGGTAAGTATTGTCATGGCTGTAGCCACGAGTCCTGTGCGCACTGGCGATGCGCAGAGGACTCGACATGACTGGAGACACTGGGTTGAGGCGACGCCAACCAGTTGTCTAGCAGCGAGGCGAGAGCTAAGGTGTGTGACAACGATATATTTTATTCGTCCTTGTGACGTTAAACCAACACAAGTAAACTCCTCCACTACATGGTAGCAGGAGCACGGTGTCTTACACTGGACCTCGAATTCATTTAATTCGTTTTCAATCGAAATTTAATTTCGCGAATCGAAACTTGGTTTTGGAATTCGAAAATTAATTTCGCCGATCGAAACTTGGTTTCGGAAATCGAAAATAAATTTTACAGATCGAAACCTGGTTTCGAAATTCGAAAATTAATTTCGAACATCGAAATTTGATTTCGAGAACCGAAATTTAATTTCGAACCCACACGCTTCCACTAGTCAATGACTCTCATCCGTACCTAGTACGCACTTAACAGTCTCGTTAAGAATCAACCTAATCAGTTAATCCCAAACCTAAACAGTTTGACTAACGAGACTGAATCTTAATTCAGTTCTATTTCTCTATACCCCGTATAGTAAATTATCTCCTAATTGTAAATTAGTAAAGAAATGGCGTTCGTCATTGTCGTTAATATAATGCTGACGAAAAAATAATTCTCAATTATTTTTCCGCCGCCCCCAGCGCCATTTATTACGTATATTATTACGTATATTATTCCAAGAATAATATACATCGAATTCTAAGATTCGTCCTAAAAATATTTAGGCTGTATCAGATACAGAAAACATCGCTAAGCGTTAGCGCATATGGTATATCCGTCCTTCAAAACGAGAGAGATGGAGAAAAATTTATTACCATCCCTATCTCTCTCGCACTCACGCGTTTTAAAAAAACGTTCCAGAAAAGAGACGAAAATACCATCTTTTCGATCGAATTTCTGAGGAAATGTAGCGATCGTGATGAAAACAAAAGATTCGCTTCAACCAATCGGCTCTCATCAGCCGATGAACAGTTGAAGATGTTCGTATGAATTTTTTGTTGAATACGCACACATACGCAAAAGGGTTCGTAACCCTTTGTGCATTTACGCACACAAACGTAAATTATGCATAACGCTGCAGCAGCAGCGACATCAGCGTGTTTAACACGGCGTACCCAGGGTGTACGAATATATTCACGATCACAATCATTCCTTGTCAAATTGTGATCGAGTTGAATGTGCGTTTCCGCAATTGATCGTGTTTTCATTAATTACTTTGCAATTTTAGCGAAAATTAATAGATTTTTTCGTAATTAATTACGCGTTTTGTGACATTCATTCCCCCTGGAGTGTAGTGGTGTAGTTTCCTTTTTGGTGCAGCCACTAATTCATACAAAAACCGTAAGTACACTTACGAAAAGTTTTAAATCTTTAGTATGTCGCCTAAAGTGCCTCCATATTTTCAATATGCATTCGTAACCCATTGTTACGAGCCTAAATTATTGGTATTCGGACTCAAATTATTTAACTTTTATTGATTTGTTACCCAAATTTGTAACCTCAATATTCAGTCCGAACAAATTGAAAACAGCCAAGATCGCAAAATGATCTTAGCTGTACATGGCTTAGTAATTTTATACGTAATTTAATTACGAAATCATTTCGGTTTGTGACCCCATGTTTGCGCTGAAATAAATTCCTGGCTGCATAAAACATGGAAACCGAAATGAATTCGAATATTTTTATTCGTTTGTAAAAATTTCGAAATCGATGTTTCGCCCACGGGTCATGCCCGATTTTTCGTTTTTTGCAAAAACTTAGAAAAATTTTTCGAATTCATCTCTTTCGCAAAATCGAATATGATGCTTTCGCCCACGGGTCATGCCCGATTTTTCGTTTTTTGCAAAAACTTAGAAAAATTTTTCGAATTCATCTCTTTCGCATAATCGAATATGATGCTTTCGCCCACGGGTCATGCCCGATTTTTCGTTTTTTATAAAACCTTAGAAAAAATCGACCAACCATGACCCTCGCAATTTTAATTTTTTATGTTCCCAGAACATGACTCAGCAGAAAAACACGTCGCGTAGCGACGACATTGATGTCCTCCTCGACCCAGAATCACTATTGATGGAAGAGGAGGAACAAACCAAAGCGTCAACGCTTCGAGCTCAAGACGCGACCCCAGCGCCACAACCGCGCTGGGTTGATGAGATCGAGGTGGAGGAGCTGTGGAAAGCGGCGGCAATATTGCCGAGTACGCAGCAATCACCGGGTCAATCAACGAACACACCTGTACGAATGGACGTACAGCCAATCAGCCGAGCGTCTACTCACGGCACAAGCGACGTCACCGACAGTGACGATGAACGGGAGCAGTTCGTAGCAGTACTCGAGGACGCTGAGGAGTACGCGAAATCGCTCGAGAGGAAACTCGAGCAACCACACGTACCACAGTACGAGATAAACGCACTGTCAAACGAAGACAGTGCGATTGAAGCGACCATTCGAGACCTCGAATACGTCCCACGTGGCCTCGCAAGGGAAACCTTGCGAAGGGCCAGGCAGGTAAAGCGAAAGCTGCTGGTCCTGCAGTCGACAATAAAATCGAATGCGCAACAGCAGCAATCGCGCCACCAGTCACCGTTCGTACCCGAGGTACGTGAGGACGCCACGGAAAAGCGTCGCCGGGAGGAACAGGAACGCTGGGACGCTAGGGCCTTGGAACTGGCGAAGGAGCTTGGGGATGCTCTGCGTAAGGAGGCCAGCGCCCGTAAGGTGCTGACCTCCTCGCAGAAAAAGGTCCGGGAGCTCTCCGCTAAAGTCCATGAGGACCTTGGCGTCCAAGCGGCGCAATTCATCCATCAGTACCTCCCGGATGCCACGAAAGCAACCGAACGCGAACGTTCGCCACCGCCACCACCACCAGCGGCCGATGTGCAACGAACCCCAGTACGGGGAGAACGGGGCCACCCGGGAATGGTGACAGGTAATGAAAATCTAAATTCATTAGATAATATAGTCTTTCCTGAATTAAATGAGGGTGAACCTAGTCCCAAAAGACCATGTTCCAACCAACCCTCATTATCTCACAATCACTCTCAATCAACCGACACGTCGTGTCGCGAGCTATCGCAAAACTCGATAGAAAATGTAACACCCCTTGCAGTAGCGATGGACTCAAACTCCATCGAAAAACCAACATCCGAAAACTATATTTCGAAATGTTGGGAACATGATCCTAAAGATCAAGTTGATGCTGGGTTTGCAAACCTCAAACCACCTAAATTTTATTTAGAAAAGTGGGATGGCGATATCCTAGGCTATCCTGGGTTTATTAACGGATTTAACAATTACGTTAACAAACGAAAAGATATCGCTATTCCACAAAAGATCAACCTACTGCAAGGGGCTCTACCGAAAGTTTTAGTAGAGAAAATAAGTCATTTTTCCCCTG
Organism: Ericerus pela; assembly: GCA_011428145.1. Lineage (NCBI taxonomy): Eukaryota > Metazoa > Arthropoda > Insecta > Hemiptera > Coccidae > Ericerus > Ericerus pela. Next base: position 1,120,370 of record WOFM01000542.1, on the reverse strand, counting down.
ACAACGTTGGCTACATCCAACGCCTAAAATTCCTAGATAGTAGGTATGGGGACGAATCCAAGATTCGAGCTGAAATGTGGCTAAAAATAACTGCATACACGGCGACCACTAACGATACAACGTCAATCTTAGACACGTTAGACACTCTTACCATTATGGTAGATAGGTATCGCTTACTTGCAAAAGTAATCGATGAGGAACAACTATTCAATATAGTAATTAAAAAATTTCCTCCCCGATCGTACCAAAACACTTTAAAAAGTAACGAACGCAATGTTAAACATTTGTTCGAAGCGGTTAGATCGTTCATTAAAATTAGGGAATTATTGGAGCCTATCTGTACCTCTGTACCAAAAAAGGTCGATAAACCTAATCCAACCTCACAAAATAAAAATTCCTCTCAACCTAAAGGCAGGAGAAATTTTGCGATAATTTCTTCAGAAAAGAAAGCGAACGAAAGAGGAGAGAATAAATCCAATCCTCGAAAGCGACCAGCACCACGTTCGAATCGCACAAAATATAGGGACACTAATGAATCTCTATCTACTACAGATGCAGAAGGGATCCTTTGGGTCCAGCTGCCATCTGGACAACGCATCCCAGCGTCAACGGTGCGTACGCCGATGACTCCAAACACACCCTGCATCTTCTGCAAAGGTGACCACCATGCTCACCTCTGCAGAAATAAGGGTACGTTGGAGTCTCGGCGCGCACACTATGAACGCTACCGGCTATGCCAGCGATGCGCGACGTCACACCCCAGTACCAAGTACTTTAAGGCGCTACCACCCGCGAACTGCAAGTGGTTCCAATGCGGAAGTAGCGATCACCACTCAAACCTCTGCCCTGTGATCGAGTATCCGATCACAGAGGGCAGAGTGGCAGCTTGGATCGAGCAGTTGAAAGACTGCAAGCAATACTTGCCACCAGGTAACCTGTTTGATAAACAGCAACAAAAATTACCTGTACCCGATCCTAAACAACCTGTACAATTACAGACGACTGCAGCTTCCGTAGAAGAAACCGGTAGTCTCGTTGCCCAGCAACGTCAAGAGGATGAGAACCTGAGTTCCGTGTCCGCTGTTCCAATGTTAAGTGAGTGCCTATCATTTTTTACTACTAAAGATAATGACGCTCATTTCTTAACGTTTTCATCGTACATTCTCGCTCCAAATGCCAAACATCCAGTGAAAATTAACGGCTTTTTGATTGCGGAAGCAAACATAGCTATATGTTTTACACATATGCCTATAAACACCTCAGAGAAAATTTTTCTGAGTTCGCAGAAACAATCAAATTTCGAGGCCTAGCTGGACAAACGTCAAAACAAATTCGCACACAAATTGTAAAATTTGAATTATTCAAACGCGATGGAACTAAAGTTCAAATGGAAGCCAATACGGTTCCACACATCGCGAATAACCTATCCGAATTTGATTTTGACGAATTCAAAAACCGTTACCCACGATATTCTAATATCGACTTTTCTGGCTTGGACCGAGAATCTACGATACATTTATTAGTTGGTAACAATTATATGTGGTCGTTTATAAAGCACATTAAACAGTTATCCCCAACCCTGACATTAATCGAAACAGATTTCGGAAAAATGTTAGGAGGATTCTTAGGAAAACAAACCAAATGTGACGCATTCGAACCATCATTCTTCACATCAACTGAAAGTATCGAAAATTTTTGGAAATTGGATACCCTCGGTATCGAAACCAAAAATCTCGTTGAAGACGATGCCGAAACTGAAGCATTGCACTTATTTTATAAAAATATAAAATTAGTGAACAACCGATACCAAATCAGGTGGCTATACAAATATAGCCCACCACCATTAGTCAACAATAGACAGTTAGCATTTAAACGATTAGAAAGGCAATTGCCCAAATTGCAGAAAAATCCAGAATTTTTCGTAAGATACGATCAGTATTTTACCTCACTAATCGACTTAGAAATGATCGAACCTATCGAAAACGATAGACCCGCGGAAGTAGTACACTACTTACCACATAAGGGTATCTACGATCCAACAAAAAGCACTCCACTCCGAGTAGTCTTTGATGGATCGGCCAAAACAAAAAAGTCTAACCTGTCATTGAATGACTGTATGCACAAAGGGAAAGTACTATTAGCTGACCTAATAGCAATGCTTGTAACCTTTCGTAAGAATCCTTACGCAATAATCGCTGATATTAAAAAAGCGTTTCATCAAATCGGATTGCACCCAGATGACAGAGATGTCACACGGTTCCTATGGATTAAAAATCCTAACAATCCGTTAACCAATAGCAATTTGGTAACATTTCGATTTTGTCGGGTTCCCTTTGGAATCATAACGGCACCATTCTTACTTGCAGCAGTGCTATTACATCACTTCCGATTGGTCGATATGGAGTTCCATGACAAGTTCTTAGAACGATTTTACGTTGATAATTTAATTGTTTCCGTACCAACGTACGAAGAAGCAATCGATTTATACATCAAATCGAATAAATTATTCAACGGTATCTCAATGGAACTCGCCCAATGGGGCACCAATTGTAAACAGCTAAGAGAAAACTTTAACCCAATGCACGCATTGAGCAACCCAATTATAAAAGTGCTTGGCTTATATTGGGATATGGACCATGATGTACTTTACATGCCCAAACCAAAACCGTTTACGCCCCCATGGACGAAACGCATATTCCTTAGGGTACTATCATCATATTATGACCCTTTAGGTTGGTTTGCACCAGCATTCGTTCCGTCGAGAACGTTCATGAAAGTACTCTGGTCCAAGGGATTGAAATGGGATGAGAAAATCCCAGCCGATCTCGAACCAACGGCCACTGAGATAATTACTGATCTCAGCAATAGCCTAAACTATTGTATACCTAGACAATTCTATCTAGGCTCTTACAATCCGAATACCTACCAACTACACGTATTCGTAGATGCGTCACAAGTAGCGTACTCAATGGCAATATACATCAGATTTAGCAATACTAAATCGAATTGTCATGCAGTACGATTTGTAACAGGAAAAGCACGCATAACACCTATGCGACCGATAACAATTCCTAAACTCGAATTGATCGCAGCACTTATAGGTGCACGTGGACTACGTTCCCTACGTAAACCACTCAGTTTACAGAACGCACCAACATTCTTGTGGTCTGATAGCAAATGTGTTCTCACATGGCTATTAGAAAGAAAAGTCCATCCACAATTCGTAAAAAATAGAGTCGACGAAATAAAAGGTATAAAACCCGTCGAATATAGATATGTCCCATCAACGGACAATCCAGCCGATATTGGCTCACGTGGTTCCTCTATCCACGAACTCTCCGAATCACTTTGGTGGTCCGGTCCAACCTGGCTATCCCAAGATGAACAATCTTGGCCAAAGACCGATTTGAATATAATCGAAAGTCTACCAGACGAACCGACCAAAATAGATACGCCTGTATTTCATACAATGAAAGAAGTTTTATCTTCAACTTCTAAACAATCCGTATCCATAACACTTGATGACGAATCAATTTTTGACAAACGTCATCCTGCCAAATACTTAAGGCAGATGAAATCTGTAAAAAGATTCATACCACACTTCTACATTGGTCCAAATACAGATCAATGTGAAGTAACACTTCCAGAACCTGAAGTTCTGTCACAGCAGTGGATAGCTGATCCACCAAATCAAACTCAGCCACTTGATTTGACAATTACCAAATCATGCTATATTCCGAAAGATGAAATACCTTTCGAAAGCTTCATACATCTACCGTTGAACACTCCATTCAACATAGATCTAATGAAATATAATACTTTATCGAAACTCGTACGCACACTTCTAAAATGTATAGAAGCCGTACGACGATTTAGTAAACAACGAATAAGGAGGAAAAGATTAATTTCACCTTATGCATCGTTAGATTTCACCTTTCATTTTGCTCTACTCTGTTTCATCAGAGCTGACCAAAAGAAATACTTCGCAAAACTACTCGAAGTATTAGAAAAACGAAATCACCCTCCGTACATCCTGTACGAAAAATTTCATATCCTGATTGATCCATCTGGGATATTACGTACTGTAAATTATCTACCCGATATTGAGTACGCAAGAGACATGCTATCACCAATACTGATGCATCCTAAGTCTCACTTAACAAAATTAATTCTGATGCATACGCATCTGAAAAACGTACACTCTGGTACAAAATTTACCATAGCGGACTTTAGAAGACACTATTTTGTGCCAAAATCACTAAAAGTGTTACCTCAAATTCTAAAAAAGTCATGCACGCTATGCAAAAAAGCTGAAACAAGACCGTTTAAACAACCATCTTTTTCAGCTCTACCAGACTTTCGTCTGGTACCTTTCGTAAATCCATTCACCTATACAGGTGTGGACATTTTTGGCCCATTCATGGTATTTGACAAATACCTGCCAAAAACGAAAGCACAGTTGGCAACTCCAACTACAACACCAATTAAAAATTGGGTGTTGATCTTTACGTGCCTGTCCACGAGAGCAGTACACCTACTCTCAGTGTCAAATTTGACAACCGAGGACATCTGGACAGCGTTCTTAACGTTTTTCGCAGATAAAGGCACGCCAAAAGTTATCCTATCCGATAACGCAGCGCAATTCCACTTAATTGCGACGTACTTACCAGAGTACTGGAAGACGTTCTCCGAAGAACGAAAAATAAACACTAGCTTAGATGAAAGGGGCATTAAATGGCACTTCATCCCAGCTAAAGCACCATGGTATGGTGGAGTTTATGAAAGACTGATCGGCATTATAAAACAAGTGTTCTATAAAGTCCACGGTCATCGGTCAATATACAAACATACCTTTCAAGCAAGCTTGAAAGATATACAAACAATGATCAACCGAAGGCCACTATGCCCATCTCCGGATGAGCTAGACCAGTTGACATTGACACCCGCACATTTCCTGCGGGCAAACTTAGGTTACCTAAGTAACCCGATTAATGAATCGATTAAAGACCCAACTCCCACAGCAAAACAGCTTATGGAGACTTGGAAGCTCGACCAAGATTACCTAACAAACCTTTGGCTAACTTGGAAGAGACAATATCTCTTATATCTAAGAGATAGACCACCAACAGCGCTATCTAATCCGGGGCGCACGGTACCATTTGTACCAAAAGTAAACGATATAGTACACGTTTTGGACTACACATCCAAACCTGGCGTTTACAAACTTGCTAAAATCATTGATTTAGAGAAATCTCGTGATGGACAGGTGCGTCACGCAAAAATAGAATTCTCAAGCAAGCAGATATCTACAAGACCTCTCAAGTTCTTGGCTCCACTGGAGTTAGATGACAGAGACGTAGATATCATCGATACGTAGTATCGTTCTCCGCTAGATCTCTCCTGATTATGACAAAAATAGACTGGACTGACAAGCCAATTTACTGACTTTGGGGTACGCCATAATTGGACATTATGCTCCTAAAAACGGCATAACTACGATTTTTTGGCACCCACTATTACTGTCATGTGCTTTATAATCAGCTTCGGGTAATAGGTGGCAGAGTGCACTACTTTATGCATCGTCGATGCCCATACGATACGCTAATTCCCAACTATTCCATTTTACAGAATCTGTGATCTACGGCCAATAACTCGTCTCATCCTCAATCATGCAGCGTCCGGCTATCGAAAAGAACTTTCGTCGAAAGTCTCTTTTTTTCTCTTGTCACCGTTACGGGATCGTAACGACAGAAAAACAATAAATTTGTTCCGATTTATTATTTCTGTACATATCTATTTTACATGTTCCTATATTATAAGTGTTATGTTTGTTGTTTTTTATAATAAAATAACATTTTATATATAAACATGTTCGTCTAATCTTTTTAGATTTCAGGAGAATCTTCGGAGGTGGCCACCGATGGCCACCCAGGAACACCGCCCCCAGTGTCATGGCTGTAGCCACGAGTCCTGTGCGCACTGGCGATGCGCAGAGGACTCGACATGACTGGAGACACTGGGTTGAGGCGACGCCAACCAGTTGTCTAGCAGCGAGGCGAGAGCTAAGGTGTGTGACAACGATATATTTTATTCGTCCTTGTGACGTTAAACCAACACAAGTAAACTCCTCCACTACAAGTATATCTGTATACCAACCCAAGTAAATATTAATACAGGCCTTAATCTTCAACGACAACATTCTTGCATTATTTCGAATTCATTATTTAATCGTATCACTAATTTATCTTGGTAGTTGGTACTTACATTTAGATGCCAGCAAACGCAAATTTTTTTGTTTTTATGCTACAATTTAACAGTATCAAACAAAACACATAGGAAACCTAAACAATAAATTAATTTCACTGAAATTGTTGCACTTTGGTACGGGAACAATATAAGTTCTTTCCAATATTAGTAATAAATGACATGAAGTACGACAGAAAACTTTACCAGTTCATTCTACCGACGTACCTCAGTAAAGTGTAAAGTGCAAACGGTACATGAATAAGGAAGTCACACTAAGGTGCTGATTTTCATTCATTTGAGATATACCTGCGGGTCAGATGAAATTGGAGAAGTATTATTTCGAAATCCAGATTCGTATAACAAAAGCACTGGGTCAGTAAGAGGTAAACATATAATTTTCTTGTAACGTACAAGCCACTCTGATATTTAATGCAACCTTGAAAAAATGAGGATGGCGAACCTAAAATTTGATGAAGGTACGTACCTACGGTATCGAGAGTATTTAAACAAGTTCGAAAAATACACCTCTGAACATGAAACTTATTTTTTACACACGTTTTCAACCAGGTTCAATAGCAAAACAAAACACTGGCCCTAATTGATGAGTAGATTATTAAAGCTTTTTTTTTATTATTACTTTTATAACTATTTTTATTTTTTTAATTAGAGGGCACGTTCCGAAACATTATTTATTTAATACTATGCATGAATACAATCACGTCATAAAACGAAAACTGACGTAGTAAACATTCGATAGCACCTTCTCGTTCGCAAGTGTTAGTTAATTACTGTAACTAAAAGATCGAAGTAGGTAGGCGTACCTACCTATTATATGTACCTACGTCAGTATATGCAGCGAGTGAGATTGAAATACAAAAGAATAAAAATAATTAATAAAAAATTATAAAACCAACGCAAAAGTTTTAAGTTATTTTACTGGCGAAGTTGAAAAGTACACGGGGGGAAGCTAACCCTCTCAAAATCTGATAAGCTTCCCTTGCAAAAAAATAAAATAACAAATTATATAAATATGTATCTACCGTTGAGAAAAATAAATAAAATTCTACTAAGTTTCATTTGAGGAAAGAGCACTCCTGACACGCCCCTCCCACTTTCCGCCCAAGAAGTTTTATCCGAGCTTTACCTCTGACGCATTTAGAGTCAAGTTTATATAAAAATAACTAATGTAAACAATGTTTAAAAAAGTCTTTTAGAAATAGACAATTAAAGTAGAAACTGCAAAAATCAAAGTCCATCAAAATACAAGAAAAAATATGATTGAAAAAAAAAAAACAACATCTTTTTACTTTTTGAATAACATAGATGACTCTATCTTAGGAGAGGGGGGTTCACATCTGCTCTGATGTCGCTTCTAACCCTCGCCCTGTCGTAAAGGCAACACCATTGAAAAAGACTCGCAATTTTCATATTCCAAGCTGGTTTTTTTCAGTAAAGCGGGTTCAAGACCCCTACGACCCCATCTTATTTACGCCATCAAATCATACATACTTCGGGCGCCGTTTGTTCCTCTGTTTTTTAACCATCACACATAAAAAAAAAAAAAAAATAGTGTGTCTAAAATATTGGACCTTGGTATTAGTTGTTAATCATTACGAAATAAATAAGTCTACGCAGTGTTGCCACAGTATTTTCATACGCAGCGATCAAAAAAACAAAACTGGTCAAAAAAGTTATCCTTCTTCCGCAAATTCTGCGTTAAAAAGTTTTTAATTTTTTTTTTTCGTAATTTTCAAGCAAAGCAACTGCTCACTGAAATTTTTCAAAGAAAAAAACACATTATTCTTAAATGAAGCATTTATGTTTGAAAAATATTTTAAATCAGATATCTTCCTTTCGATCCAGATTTAGCTACTGATTTCTATTTTGGACTACACTCTCCTCTTTTCTTTTTCTTCGATTTCTCATTTCGATTCTTCCTCTTTCAATTTCGTAAAATTAAATTCTATTTTAGACTACAGTTTCCTCTGTCTCTCGAAATTTGTCACATACATTGTTTCTCCAATTTGTCTGCAATCAGTTGAAATATTTTTCCATTTACTAACGAATTTCAAAATGATACCGTAACAAAAAAACATTTTCATCTCATTTCTGAATCTAAATCCAATTCGAAGAAATGCAACGTTATCAATGAATTAATTTGTTAGCCTTTAGTTATTATAATGACTTTTACTTTCTAAAAATATGGGAGCCAAAAAGCCGAACTACCAAATTTTTGAAACTTCAGTTACCTCCTCTGGCACAGACTTTAACTTACCAAAGTTGAAAATACTTCTTCTCTAATCTACTACTATTTTGAAAGACTAGGTCAGTACGTTGCTCTCAAAACTAGGTTCTATTTAAAACAGGATGTGCTTATGATCCCGATAGCTTTATTATACATTTAAAGAGGAAAAGAAATGAGTTACTATAATTTACGTTGTAATTAGTTCATCATGCCGAAAAATGACTCAGACCAATTTGGGTGGAGTAACAGCAGTGTAATAAAGGAGAAGATGAATAAACATACAGAAACTATGAACGAGATGGGCCGTCAAAAAATTACATTGGTGATTTTTTTCTGCAGAAAATGCAGCAGAAAAAAAAGTTTCAATACTTTTCCACTTTTCTGTACCTATTAGGCAGCCTACATACATTAGAGGAACACGTTTTTCCTTATTTTTACCGATGATGAAATACCACTTGATATGCATCATCAATATGAAATTTCAATCGATTAACCACACCAATCGAAGTTCGCCTGATGATATTATACCAATAGATACATCAACAGTGCATCTACACTCTGCTCTATCGTGTGTTTGTAACAATGTCCATTTCTACGGGTATTTAAATTTTTTTTTTCTCTTTAAATTTCTATCTACAATATCGACCAAATTATTATAATTTTTCTCCTATTGCTGGGAGGTATTTCCGCTTGGTAATAATTTATCTACAAACTCTTTTCATGCCTAATATCGAACAGAGGTAGGTAGGGTATTGAATGTGTGCTATGTGAAAGAATGAACGACGAAAATATGTAAATGTAGATCAAGTTGATGTGTATATTATGCGTTTCGGAATTTTTCTAAGAAATATTTGTATTTTGTAAGGTTTTCGTTAATGAATGAAAAAAAAAAAAAAAAAAAACTCGTAAGAATAGTATAGAAAAGTATTTATTAAACGAAGGCCCTATTTAAATGAAATTTATGCGAGTTGTTCGCCGTGAGGTGAAAAAGAAAGGGTCGTAAGGTAGTTAATCTTGAAGATGAACCTTTTCTCTTTCTCTCTCTCCCTCTCTCTCTCTTTATCTAATAAAATTCATACCGGTGGATACTTATGACTCATCTTGAATAAGACATAGTATATTGGATTACGAATAATAAATTACAGATAGTTTAGTCCAAGATTTAATATCTCCATTACTAACTTCTTTTTTCTTGTTTGTTTTTTCATTCATTTTCAATGGGATGTATACACACACGCCAGGGCCGGGTCGAAATGGAAAAAAACTGTATATAAAAAAGGTTGACTTAATTAGGAGAGTTATAGCGTCGTATCTTAAGGGCTAAAAAATTATTGTTTCTCTGAGCACGTAGTCACCAAATTTTTTAATAAATTTGCTAATTTGAGAATAAAAGTGCTTCTCGTATAGTCAACATTCATCATGATTTCTTAGAACCAAAAAGAATCAGAAATCGATAAAGGTCATCGATTTGTGGCAGTGTTATAGAGAATAAGTAAGCCTTTACGTGATTTGGATATCAACTTCTGTCAGTGCCTAAACAAGGGAAAATAGAAAAAGAGATAGCACAACAATCACATTCCTTTTATAAAAATCATGTACTGAAATCACAAAAAAAATCCATTAGAAATCTATACATCTTTTAAGTGGCAATTCTAGGAAGGTTACATATCTCTCCCCTTTAAGAGATAAGCTGTCGAATCTTTTCAGCTTTAGCTTCTCTGTTCTGAAAAAATATTGGGGCTTCTATATGCACAGTCGCAGGCACAATTAGGATCTGAAATTTTGAAATGCCATGGCCCCAATAAATTGATGAGCGAAAAAAAAAACTCTAATGCAGCGATATTTCTATATAGAAAACCCAGTTTCCCAAAAAACCCGAATTTCAAAAGCTTGAAAAAATTGTAGAAAAATATCGATAGTAATCGATATTTGTGTCAATTATAATTATCGATATCTAAAAAACATGTTGAGACTACCAATCCTTCTCCTATCTCACTCCTGCGAACACTCGACTATCGTTATAATATATCTTTACACCTTTATTCGTGGCTACACTGATACACTATTCCGCCACTCACTCATTAATCTCCGTACACCTTAGTTTATCTCACTCAGACTGTACTCATTCTCATCATATGTAATTGATGTTAAATACACACGCTTCTGAGACGTTACTTTGGTTAATTCTTTATTTCACATTACAAAACTTCTTCTTCCTCAATTCACATCTTCTACAAAACATATTTATAAATCGATATTTCATTGCTAGTTTCAGGTTTAAAAATTGTTGAGACCACCAATCCTTCTCCCCTCTCACTCCTACGAACACACGAACATATATCAAATACATTTATTTATATCTACTCGCGGCTACACTGATATACCACTTCCGCCGCTCACTCGTTCATTTCCGTTACCGTTCGTTCATTACTCTGAAAATGTACTTTGCTTAAATTAATGTAACTTATGAAATAAACATTCGCTTCTTGGACGTAACTTCAATCAAATCTCTCTTTTTGTTACACCTCTGATCCTCAACCTCTATATGGTAGCATCGCTCGGTAACAATCCTTGTACCTGTAACAAATTTTAAAAAATAATAATTTAAAATTTTTATACTTTTGTGAATTTTCTTTGTGTTTTAAGTCAAATTTTTGAAAAAATCTTTCGTGAATAATTGTGTTTTTAATATTTTCGTAATTTTATTTTGTGTTGGGTAACTTAGTTCCAACGTACCATTTTTTTTTCGAGTCTTAAATTTTTTGTTCTCGAAAAATTTAATTCCACCTTGAATGCTGTAAACGTTCAATGAGTTTCGTCGTTTGCTGAAAAGGATTTGCCCTGCTTGTGTATAATCCAGCCAAGTGTATCGAAAATTCCAGGACTCGTCGATTGCTAAGTTGTTCAGGAACCCTGCTTGTGTTGCCTGAAAACTAGTAAATTCATTAGTGTCTGCCCTGCTTGTGTATGAACTAATTCGTCGAAGTCATCAATTGGAAGTAAATCGCCTTGAGCCCTCACAAATTGATCTGAAACCAACGTAAAAGCTTCAATTCAACAAAGTCAAAATTGGTATTCATCGTCACAACTCAACTTCATTTTGGTATCATCTTTAAAACTCAAAAAATTTTAACTCATATCTTCATCGAAGTACGTTCAAAACAACCGAAGCGCAATTCAAACAGCAGTTCCAGAGCACCACCTTAATCAATTCCAGAAAACGAACCTGAAAACAAAAAAATCGACCGTTAAAAAAGGTATAACTTAAAAACTTTCTGCTGAAAAAGGTAATAAAAAACATATTTTCATAATTTTTTCGTAATTTTTTTCGTATATTTTCGTGTTCATTTTCGTGTTTTTCGTGAAACTTAACTCTTTCGATTCAAAATTTAACCTGTATATTTGAAAATACCGTTAATTTCGAATAATTTTGGCCTTTTCAAAATTTTTCTAAGTACAAATTTTGGCAAGTCGTGTGCAAATTTTTGCAGCCACTTTTGTCTTGGAGTGTACAACTCGTGACGTATGCACGGCTCGTTTCGTTCATTCGTTCGAACTTGTACATTAACCTTTTGTTAAGTGCAACGAACCTACGAACGCTTATCTTCGCCCATTCATTAAATACGTTGGCGCGGTTTTTCAATTTCAAACCACCATTTTGTTGCAACTTGAAAATTTTTGCAGTTGCACAATTTTGTCGAAAATAATTAACGATTTTTTTTTTGAATATTTCTCTTCTTATACGAACACCTAAATTAAATATTTTTTTTATCTCGAACACCATTAATCATTCATTTGAATATATTTTAAATATTTTATTTTATTTTTTTCTACTGTGAATTTTGTTTTATTTTTTTTTACGAGTTACCAGTAGAAATAATTTTTGTAATATCTGGTGAAATATTTTTTTTTATAAATCACCTTTCATTTTTTTTTAATTTTCTACAAATTCATTTCGAATTATTTTGTGGGTATATAATTTCAAACAAAATTTTCCCCTGTTTTCAATAATTTTATTCCTTTCCAATTCCCTCGATCTGAAGGTAGCTAATTCATTTTCACCCTCACCTTTTCATTTTTATTGATTTTAACTAATCACTTTATTGAATATTGAATTCTAATACGAATTATTTTGGGTTAAAAAGTCTTGTTATTTTATTTTTATTTTTTTTATTGGGAAGCGTCCAGTCTCATCTTTAACGTGTGTGATCTCTTGCCCGCAGTGGACCTACTCGAGACACACACAAGGACAATTTAAATACTATCGTTAAATCTACAAATTGTTTGGTTATCACAGGTACGGCAATCCTAGTCTTGCGGCATTTGCTGGGGATTGACATCCGTTTGTTTTATTTTTTTTTATTTTTTTTAAATTTTTTTTAGTTCAGTCAATTCATTAATTATGAACACTGAAAATAATGATAGGATCTCAAATGTTTTCCGTGGAAATGGCTATGAGGGATGGCGTGCAACCATCATCAGCACCCTTATAGGTAAAGGTTGCCATTCCACAATTTTTCCTACTGCTCGAGAAACTAGTTACATTTACACATCATCCGAAGAACGCCTAACATCTAAATGGCTTAAATTTTTCCAAACTCAGGAACGGGCCAAAGCCCATATATTCGAAAGACTTGACAAAAGAATCCTTCATCATGTCAAAACCTGCGACGTAGTTTCTCAAATTTTCGAAATCTTAGATGCTCGATACAGGAATCAAACTGCTACTAACATCATGGTCTTAAAGTCAAAATTTCAGTCCCTTCGCTTCGATCCAAGGAGAGGTACCATCCGTAGATTCTTGGAATATTTTTCATCCATTGTGGAAGAACTACGCGATGCTAATTACCCCCTATCGGAAGCCGATGAAATTGATCAATTAATGATGTCATTGCCCGAAAAATTTGATACTGTCTTCTCAGAATTCCGCCAATTAGAAGTAGAAAAACGAACTACTGTCAGACTCACAAAAATGATATTAGAAAAATGTGATCGAATTGAATATTCTAATAAAACTTTTCCCGGGTTTGATCAGCCCAAATCTTCCTATCAACCAATGAGTAATAATAGAAAAAATTTTAGAAATTTTCGAAATAATAATAATAACTCAAATTTTTCCAAACCAAATTATAACACAACGAGTTATTTAAACGATCACAAAAATAGTCAAAACAAACAAAATAATTATCCTTCAAAAGATAATGTATCCCAAATGGATATTACATGCTTCAGATGCAACAAAAAAGGACACATGTCAAGGACATGCCCTAATGAGACATCTACAGCTAGTAATACTCCACAAACCCAGAACCAGAACAGTAGCTCGAAACCCCAAATTTCAAATAACACGAACTCCCAGAAAAAGTCCGATGATAAATCCAATTTTCGTGTTAAATATTCTATGATGTTACACTCAAATCTTAATCATTTAAGTTTTGATGACATTGAAGATGAATTTCAATGGCCTAAACCCCCTACAGTATCAAAGTCCGCCCCCCCAAAAAACCAACTCCATACGATGTTACTAGATAATGGAGCAGATGACCACATGGTCAATGATATTTCCAAATTAAGAAACGTACGCAAAGTTGACAATTCTCGTAGAGCACTTTGTGCCAAAAAAGGCGTTTTTGTAAACCCTACCCACGTTGGATCAATGTACGTTAATGTCTGCAATTCTAACGCAGAATTTTCCACTATTCACCTAAAAGAGGTATATTATGATCCTGATTTAAGCCTTGATATTTGGTCAGGAGCTAAAATCATGGAGTCTGGCATATTCAAAATCATAACAGACACAGATCATGCAGACATCATAAATAAAAACACTGGTGAAATTACTATAACCGCTCCAAAGAGAGGTTCTATGTACTACATTGATTACGAGATAGTTGATGAAGAAGAGGAAAATAAGGTCTATCAGGAGCTTGTGTGTATGCCTGTACCTAGTACGTCTGCAGAACAGGAAGATCAAATAGATGATCCTTCCCAAAATTTTGAAGAACTGAATGAGGCCGGAACAAGCAATCCACAAAGAGAGCAGGAAAACATTGACCATCCCCAAAATTTTGAAGATACCGAAGTGGATACGGTCAATCAGGAGATTTATTCCGAATCTGAGGACGAATTAAATGGAGAGAGTGTCGGAATAAATAGAAAGCACAAGAAAAACATAAACAAAAATAAAACTCTTTGGCATAGAAGATTAGGTCATCTAAGTGGCAAAAGCCTGAAAGCACTATCAAAAGTAGTTATAGGTATGCCCCAAAATTTGGTATTTAAGGACGATGACTTTGCCACTTGTGAAATATGCATAAAAGCAAAATCCACCCGACTTGGTCACCATGGCGTGAGGACTCGACCAACGAGAAGAATGGAAGTAATCTCATCAGACATCATGGGACCATTTCAAGAGGCATACAACGGAGAAAAATTCATAATAACTTTTATTGATCATTACTCGAAATATACTCTTGCCTTTCCAATATTAAGAAAATCCCAGGCTTTCGATAAATTTAAAGAGTATTATCTATCTTTCAATACAAAATTTCCCAATGATCCTATCTCTGTATTAAGAACTGATCAAGCTAAAGAATACTCCGACTCCAAAATGACACAATTTTGCTCCGAAAAAGGAATCACATTAGATGATGGCGTGGCGTACACCCCCGAATTAAACGCAATAGCCGAAAGGCAAAACAGAACCCTGCTCGAAAGAGTTAGAGCCATATTATACGACGCAAAAATTGATTTTAAATTATGGTCAACAATTGTATTAGCCGCCGCCCATATAATTAATAGAAGTCCGACCCGCGTCAATCTAGGAAACATGACACCCTATGAAAAATTATACGGTACTAAACCCGATATTTCCCATCTTCGAGTCTTTGGTGCTATTGCATATAAACACGTTCCCATTGAACAAAGACAGCAATCAGCAGTCAAAGCCAAGAAGAACGAAGAGGAGCATCTCGACCCAAAATTTTTGCCCAGAGCCCTTAAAACTATTCTGATCGGCTTTTCGAATGTAGGTTATCAGATATTAGATCCAATTAAAATGAAATCCTACAAATCCTGCGATGTTAAATTTGATGAGACGAAAACATTAGTCGACTTCACTGATAAACCAGAAGAACTCCAAGTTAAACCCTTAGAAGAGGAAATCGAGGCAATCTATAGGGTCAATGTGCTAAAACAAGCCTCATCTGAAGACTCTTTGTTTATAGAAGATTGCATGCCAGTAAGCTTCAGTGATATTTTCCAAAATCCTTTTAAGAAAGAGTGGCTTCAGGCAATCAATGATGAACTGCAATCTATGTCAGATCTTAATGTGTGGAAAATTGTAGATCGCCCACATAATATCAAACCTATCGACACGAGATGGATATTCACGGCCAAAGCTAATGACAGAGGAGTAATGTGCCCAAAAGCTAGACTCGTTGCCAAAGGCTTTATGGACAGATCCGAGTATACTATGACAGAGACCTATGCACCTGTTGTGCAACTCTGGCTAATCAGGTGGATCTTATCCGTAACTAATCTATTGAATCTACAACTTGTTCAATATGATGTCAAAACAGCTTATTTAAACTCAAAAATTAAAAATGACATCTTTCTTAATATTCCCCAAGGTTGCAATGTCGAAAAATCAAAATTACTGAAACTTGAAAAATCCATCTATGGCCTTAAAACATCTAGTAAAAATTGGATTGAGTTACTGGATTCTCATCTTCAAACTTCCAATTTTACAAAGTCAAAAATCGACAGATGCGTATACACACGTAAAGATGACTCAGATGGCATTGCCTTCATGATAATTTACGTAGACGACATCCTTCTCGCAACTAATCGTCCAGAATGGGTTAATGAAATAACCACTCATTTTGAAACTCGTTTCACTATGAAAGTTGTAAACAACCCAACCCATTTTGTAGGTTTCGAAATAGAAAGAAATCGTGAATCACAAACAATTAAACTTACCCAAAAACAGCAGATCCAAAAGATTCTCCAGAAATTTAAAATGAGTGATTCAAATCCTTCCAAAACGCCTATGGAGACAGGCCTCAAGTTAAGCAAATCTGAAGGCACAGATAATAAAGAATACAGATCTATGATTGGTGCACTATTATATGTATCTAGAGGCACAAGGCCAGACATTTCCTTCTCAGTCAATTACCTGTCCAGATTCCAAAATTGTTCAGATGACACAAAAAAGAACTATGTACGGCGTATCATCCGGTACTTGAAATACACGATCGATCTTGCCATTGTCTACAGATCCAACTCCGAAGGCATATCAGCTTATGTCGATGCATCTTATGCCCCCGACATTGACGATCAGCCTATAAACATGTCTGAACTAGAAAAAGGAAAATCTATAACTGGATACCTCATTACTATGTATGGTGACCTGATAAATTGGGGCGTTCATCGCCAAAATATTCATGCTTCTTCATCCACAGCAGCTGAATTGATTGCTCTTCACGATTCTTTCGAAGATATAGAACTTGCTTGGCTAATAAATCGTGAATTCTTCTTAATTGACACTCCTGTAATTGTCTACGAAGACAATATATCTGTTATTCATGTCATCTCAGGCGGAGGACAAAAACGTCTTCGAGCTCTTATGATCAAATGTTATGGACTTGCTCAGGCCTATAACGACAAAATTTTCACATTCAAACAAATAGCTACTGAAGATCAAATAGCTGACTTACTAACAAAAGCATTATCCAGTAAGCAGCATATCTTACTTACTAGTAAAATCCTAGAATCCCCAAATTGTGATCCTTAAAAAATCAACTCCCTTACCAAAATTTTGTCTGAAACATCACAAAAACATAATTCATTATATTTTATCTCTATTTGCATGTTACCATATTTATTATATTTTATTCATATTTATTAATCAATATACTTACTACAAGCGTCCAAATTAGTTACCATTTTATATATACACTTTTTCAATTTTTAAAATTTATATTTTTGTAATTTTGTAATTAAATGTAACAAACTCATTTTATAAACACTTTTGTAACACCCGCAGTCGTGATCGGTTCAAAAGATTGTAGGGGGGTGTTGAGACCACCAATCCTTCTCCCCTCTCACTCCTACGAACACACGAACATATATCAAATACATTTATTTATATCTACTCGCGGCTACACTGATATACCACTTCCGCCGCTCACTCGTTCATTTCCGTTACCGTTCGTTCATTACTCTGAAAATGTACTTTGCTTAAATTAATGTAACTTATGAAATAAACATTCGCTTCTTGGACGTAACTTCAATCAAATCTCTCTTTTTGTTACACCTCTGATCCTCAACCTCTATAAAAATTACAAAAAACTATTGATATTTATCGATATCTTTAACAAAAATATCGATCTATCGATGTTTTATTGCTAAAAACTGATTTTTGAGGACATTTTTCTTTTCTAGTCTTCTTGAAAACTACTATACAGATAGGCACCGAACTACAATCATATTTAGCCCATGTGAGGAATACCTTTTATGAAACTCTTAGCCCTGTCACATTTGTTGTTTTCTTGAAACCATAAATATAAAGTTTTTTTCAAAAATTTTTCTTCTCCAGTTTTATCAGAAACTACCAAATTAATCGACATCAAACTTCTATCAGACTTACACCTATATAAGGAGAGAGGAAAGTGGGTATAGATTTCTTTTCACTATTTTCTTATACACTCCCATTTTATATCTTTCATATTTCACTAGTTTTATCCCTGTTATGTTTTTCCTAAATAACAAATCAAATTCACATCTCCCATCACACCTAATTCAAATCATTCGAACTCTTACCCTTAGCTCTAAGTCTAATGTAATAATTAATGCTATTAATTTCATCTATTCTAGTAATATCGTATGTAAATTCAACACTCTTGTAATTATTCAAATATTATTGCACATTCTTTAAAATATATATATATATATATATATATGTCGTGAACTTTTTGGAACGGGTACAGGTATTGCTACAAAATATATGTATCATACAAAATCCATGTACATTAAAAAAAATTAGGTAAAAATGGGAAAATGGTACCAATCGTTTAACCCTTTTATGAGGTCAATTTTAATGCCTGTTTGTAAGCAATCTGATCAAAAAGGTAATCAGTTTATATTTTCCGACATTGTTCGATAAGTTTGTAGGGAAGCAAATAAGAAAAAAGCAAGTTAAAAAGTTAATTCAATGGTCACGAAAAAAAAAAAAAAAAAAAAAAAGGGGATTACAGTTTATTTTTTGAGGCAGGCCCACTATTTGCGCTTGTGAAACTGAAGTAAAATGAGGCAGTTTGTTGGGTGCTTTGTCTTTCACAATCAAAAGATTATAGGTTCAAAACCAGCTGCCATTACATTCACAACACAAAAGGCAATGTGTTTGGATTAGTTGATTGATTGAATTAGTGTTATTACATGTGACTAGAAAATTAATGCGCGGAGACCATTAGCCATTAAATTTTTACCACTCCTTGCATTAAACATTCTCCATACTGTACTAAGTAAAATGGTTGGGTATTGTTTCTAAAGCCCAGTCTAAGTTATGTAATGACATTTCCATATCCCTACATCATTTCTAAATTCCTCATACACTTAATACCCAAAATAATATTCACAATTAATTCTCAATAAATTATTCATCATCTAGACTTCGGTGTATACTTGCTTAATAATCCTTAAATCTGACTAGTTTAAAATAAAATAAAATGGAAGTAATTTTAATATTTCGTTTCTAAATATACTTGATAATTCGAGTAAGTGAGTAACAAGGTAAACCTTCACTTTGTTCTGAGTTGTTATTGTTGGAATAATAAATTAGTAGTCTTCTGGGATACGTACTTGTACTTAAAGAGAAAGCGAGGAGAGTTTACCCATTCACTGTAACGAGTTCCAAGTTCACAAACTGTTATTGTTTACCGTCTTAATAAATTATAAAATTTTGTGAAAAAACTGAATAATTTTGAAGCCAGTTGTAGTTTAAGTAATTGAATGAGTGGATTAGAGATCTCCGTGGCGTAGTGTTAAGGTGCTCGAATTTAAATTCCAGACCTAAAATGGCGGTGTGTTTGGTTAGGTTGTATTGGTACGCCAGTATGTGATTGAAAAATTAATTCGTAGTAAACTACTAGCCACCTTATAAAGACCATATCCCTCCCCATTGTGATATCAAAATATATTTATTCTCTTTCCGTTGAGTAAAATGAGCAAGTAGACAAAGCCCATTAAAAATAAATAAAAAGATTTAGTCGAGCTAGCAAAACATAATGAGAATAATTATTTCCACTTTTTGTAAATAATGTTTTAAGGTTTCATCGTTAACTCTGAAACAGATGAAAAAATGCATTCGTCAGATTCGATCAACTATTTCATCGGCTTTTATATCCGATTGATCAGAAACCTAGAGAAAATATAACTTAAATTATAGTTTTCAAGGCCGTAGAGAGGAAATTCCGGTCAAGGGGAAAAAAAATTTATAAGCCCCCTAAAACATTGAAAATCGTATCTATGTTCTGGCGCAGTATCAATAATTTATCCGAGGGAGGGGTTTCACAATATCTGAATAACCAAGCGAAAAAAATTTTTTAAAGGTTTTTCATGAGATTTTTCATTAAAATCTACTTATTTTTTTCAAAATTCTAGCCCTCTAAAAAATCCCGGGCCCGGGGGGAATCTTCCTCTTCTCTCTCGTTGGGCTTGATGGTTTGTTAAAAAATAAACGGGTGGAAAAATATTTTGAGTCAACGTTACGATGCTTGGTTTTCGCTGAAAGATGATTGTCCACAAATTACCAGTAATGCAGATAATTTACTAATAAAATCAGGGCTGTATTATCCACAAGGCAACTGGCGGCAAGGTTCTAGGAATGGCACAGACGCATATAAAAATAACATTTTTCTTATTTTTAAATTTTATTGATGATGTGATGGGGACCGGCAAAATTTCCGGCAAAATTTTTCATTGCCTCAGAGCGTAAAAACTCTTAATACGGCCCTGAATAAGATCAAAATGATCAAATGGTCGTTCTCAAGTTTCTCTTGTAAATTACATAACTATTTTAGCCAACATAAGCTTTAACCATACCTATTTCCATTTCAATTTTAAACATAACTTACTCATAAAAAAAAACTGCAATCATTATATCCTAAATATCTTCTTTCAGTTTCAACAAAATTATATGATCACGTATTTTATGTCAAAGGTTAAACTTTGTCGACAAAAATGAAAATAAAATAATTTTTTTCAATTGGTTTGACTATCGTAAAGATCATAAAAACGTTTTTTCCTCAACTCTTAATAAGACAGTTGAAATAAAAAAACACTGAATTATAATGAGTTTTAGTAAGCACCAAATACACGAATCTATACAAAAACGATTTTTCACAGCAATAAATTTACATTTGATAACTTGATAATATTTTTTTATGTTACCTACATATTACATTATAATTTAATAACGGGTGTGTAAAGTTCTAACTTGAATATAGGCATTAGAACTTACCGTTTGAACATTTTTTTATTCTCATAAATTCTTATTAGATGAAAGCTCCATAAATATTTAGCTGATTGAGCAATTTCTGGGAAAGAGAAAATTAACGAAAAAAAAAGGTCTACTTAAAATACCTAAATATCTAATCGATAACGGGGGCTAAAAAAGATTGGAAATATTTTTTTCACTACCAACCTGAAATATTATTTTTAAATGGTTTCGGAAAAATATAAACCACATTTATGTCAGTTTCAATTTATTGTAAAAAAAAAGAAAGATTATACAGTAGAATTTAAATTCTCCTCAATCATCTAAATAAATCGAACTGGATAAAGTTATAAATATAGACTATTAGACAAGTTGACACACTCTGACAAGAAATGGTTTCAAAAGAGAAGCATCAACATTCAGTCAAGGAGGATATTTTTATTGCATTATCAAAGGTTATAATAGGTGTTTTTAGAGTAGTGTTGCATATACGATTCTACAAGCTTCTTCGTGGCTCCTTGCTAATGACCTGGACTGTCACCCATGTAACCCGTGTTTGAATCCTTGTGCTACTGAACATTTTTTTTTTTGTAATTTTATTTTTTCTTTAATATTTTTTTGATTTATTTTCACATTGTATCTTTCAGAGTGGATTAGCCAGATTGACTATTATATAAAAAAAAAGCTTAAACTGGCAGAACGCAACTGGAAAAACCTGAAAAAACATCCTCTTTGTCTGATCACAAGTACTTGTTTTCAAAAGTCATTTGGAAAATTTTATCCCATTAAGTAAGCGCTAGTGTCGTTTGCGATTCAATTTCCTTCACTTTCAATCGAAAACGATATCAGCGCTTAGTGGGATGATTTGTCTCAACTACAAACTAATGACAATTTTATTACATTAACTTTGTGGGAGTGTTTCAACTTGTCTAATAGTTTCCAGTGACTATACGTACAACTTTAGAACTGGGTATTTGAAATTAAAAGTAATAGATATTTTTTCAAAAATGAAAACAAAATATGTTGTAAAGTACTAAATAGTTGAGGAGATGATGATGACATATTTATAAAATCACAGAACTTTATTAAACAATTAAATTAAATTAAAATTATTTCCCACAATAATAAATTCGCCGTGAGTACCTCGGTTAGGCTAACAACATAGCCTAGGTTTACTCACAGAGAACATTTTTTCTCCCTCAAAATTAATTTCTTTCTTTTGATCAATTTTTCATTAATATTTTTAATAAAGGATAGTATTTTAATTTTACAAAGTTTGTAAATAAATATGCACGAAGAAATAAATTGTTCATATGTACGTCATAATTAATATGTAAAAAAAAAAAAAAAAATCCAAACAAAAAAATATTTTTTCCTAAGTTTTTAGGAGGCAGTTTTAGAGAAATGAAGGAGAAAATACCTACATTTTTTTCAATAACCGACTTGAAAAAAGGAGGAGATTCAATGTTCGTCCGGTATTTTTTTATTTTTCTTAATGTAGTCCAGATATGTACATTGATTTCTCAAAAACGTTTGAACTGATTTTGATGGTTCGGTATTTATTTGAAAGAAGATAGTCCAGAAGTAGTCCCGTTGGATTTTCGTCAGGATCGGATCAATACCGGATCCAAATCGGATTCGAAATTATGAACCTAAAATTTAAAATTCAACCCAATATTGTTTTTAAACAGGGTATTTTGAAGTTTTTTTGGTAGCTGATTATTAATCTACTGTCAGATTTTCGAAATTTAAATTTACAGATCCAATATAGTACATTTGAAATTCTGAATTAAACCAATCTCAGTGAAAGTTAGAAGGTTCGTAGACAAAATGGCGGATTTTATATTGGGCTCCTTTTTTTCATATTTAGAAAATTGAAAATAAAAATTGAAAAATAATAAAACTTTTTTTCAAAAAAATGAAACTGACTTAAAAAAAGATAATCCTACATTAAAAAAGTGAAATAAAGGAATCCCGAAAAAGGAAAAAATAACTTCTAAAGATGTTGCAACACCATCTCTTTTTGATCGAGGATGTTATAACATCATCTTTTTCTTTGAAAGAAATATTTTTAAGTCGGTGCCAAATTTCAAGCACTTAAGTAGATAAGTTGATTTTTTTCTTGAAATTTGGCGCCGACTCAAAAAGTTTGGTTTAAAAAAGAAGAAGATGGAGTCATAACATCCTCGATCAAAAAGAGATAGGTTTTAACATTCTCAGAAATTATTTTTTGCTATTTAGTGCTTCTTCCAGTTTATTTTTTTTCCATTAACTCACTTTTTTATGAAATGAACGTTTTCAAAAACTTAAGGCCCACCTACTCAATATAGTTCGAAGGGATATTTTAGAGGCTTTTGAAAACATCATCTCAATGTTCTCCTTACCACAATGAACTCTCACTAGTGGTAATTTTAGAACGTGTGATGTTTGACTTTAACGACATACGTAATCTTGATACGGGATAATAAAGTCTTGTACATAAAAAGATCTCTCGAAACATGTTGTGAAGCAAATCTTCGGTCGACCAGTAATAATAAAGTACTTCCAATTATAAAAATAATAATTTTTTTCAAAAATTCGCTATAAATATCCAGTTTAATATAAACTGAATAAAGCAAAATATGGTCTATCATCCTTTCTCCTGCTCTCAGTATAAAGCCAATTCAAATTCTAAATAAAACTCCATCAAGACGGCATTTATTATATTTTGCAGTTTTTGTTTTTGAAAACCTGCTTTAGTTGTTGCAATATAAACCAGTTTTAAGAGTTTGCTGATTATTTTATAATGATGACTAAGTATTTCAATCATTATATTCAGTTTCTCTCCTGAAAATACAAATAAACAAAAAATTTCTGAATATTTAATTTTTCTTTCAAGCAATTATAATAGTAGACATCAAAACTCTTTTTTGGATTCAAAACAAGTATATGAATTATTTTATTTGATTGAAGTTTGGAATATTATAATTTTTAGCTCAGTTTTGCTTAAAACTAAAAAAAGAAAAATTATTCAATATTATTCATTCGTAGAAAAAAGGTGTCTTTTTCCAGAACGATGTTGCAGGTTTTAGAATCGTATGTCAGACTGAAATTGCAAATATCTCTTTTTTCTTTTTCTCTTCTTATCCCCACTTCTACGACAACATTTCAGCTAAATTTTTTTATTTTTTTTATTTGAATAATACGGTTGGGTAGGTATTATATGAAATTCAAAAGTCATTATAATCATTTCTGTTATTATTCAGCTCTATCGTTATCATATAATCATAACCATGTTTCCAAGATTCTGGTTTTTTAGCAGGTTTAAAAAAAAATAAAAAAATACTTATTTTTCTGTTTTCCTGAAGAAATGATGAAATACAAATCGATATAAAAGTATCAACCTTGTAGAAAAGAATATACCAGTTTCGCTAATTTGCAGAAGGGCGGTGTGTAAGAAAGATGTCAGTAGTCAATACGAAAAGAATAATCAGACAACAAGCTATAGATGAATGAATGTTTATAAAAGGTCTACGTGGGTTGACGCATGTAGCACCTCTTTTTTTTCCTCATCCCATTTTTCCCATTTAGTCATTCACAAGAACATACACATAATAATTCCAAACAGAGCATTTTTATCCAGATTCAAGTTGGAGAGAACAGGAAAGGAGAATGTAAAAAGAGTGAAGGTAAAAAAAAAGAACAAAAAAATGAAAGAAAGAGGAAACAGGTAAAAAAACAGACGTATGGGATAAATGTTCCTAGAAAAGGTTTGACGTAAGCGATGAAGAGCCTCGAACATGTTTTGTGGAGTTGTTCCAGGTACAGGTTACGATTAATTTATGGAGATAACATATACGTATTACCACAAAGGTGAAAAAGTGGACAAAGAATATTATCTTCATTATATTCGTTTGCCATTTCACATGTGAGATTTTAGAATTTTTGGCATCGGTAAAACGCGAATAGACTCACTCATTATATCTATTTTCATCCGATAGTCTAGGAAACAGGCAAAAAAAAAAGTATTTATTTTAATTGTGTGAACAGAAAATTGGCCCATTGCCTTGGCATAAATATTTATGCCTATATATTTCGATGAAATTAATAATTATTATTTATCAAAAATTTGTTTACGTGATGTAAAATATTCAGTTCCGTAGTGACGTACAATGTATGCCCAAAAAGAATTATGCAGACTATCGACGGTATATATATTTTTTTTAATGGAAAACGCCTGTATGTCTACCTTTGGTGAATACAACACCACCTGAGGGGAAATGATGAATTTACATTCTGAAAGGAGTATTCATGTTTTTTTTATTTTTCTAAACGATTATTTATTTTTCTGAAGATAGCCGTAAGATTTTCTTCTCTGTATCCTTTTAGCAAAAAACAATCTTTGTTTTTGTTTTGGCTGCTTTATTCGAGTGAAAAAGACGATCAACAATAAAAGAGTAACATATAATGCAGAATTTCAGGGGATATTTTCTGTGAAGAGCAAAACTGGTTTTGGTCTCTCACTGTTTGCATGGCTAAGCCCAAGACAAAGTGAAAACTATAAGTATGAACAAACAGTACATAAAGTGTTTGCAATCTTACTGCTTAAATAAATTTTTCTTTTCACATTTCAGGAGGACATACGTGGTAAGTTCAATTTATACCTACTACCTAGTGAAAATCTAGTGAAAATCTAGTGAACAAGACCGAGACAAATACCAATTGACCGCAAGATCAGGAGCAAGAGCAAGACTTGGCTGCACTGGATCAAGATCAAGACAAAACTGACGATACGGGACCAAAACCAAGACTTTACCGAGCAGGATACAGTTAAGGTCTTACTTTTGCTCATCATTGGTTATAACTTATTATAGATAGGTACTTACTTCGAAAATAAAATAAAAAAGCATAGAAATAGTAAAATGAAATTATTCATTTTAAAATTTCTCTTTTACACTATGAATAATCTCCACTTTTCAAGGACCCGATGATTGTAAAAAAAGAGGAAAATGGTTTGAATTACACCCCTCTCTAAACTTGGAGCCAACCACCCATAAAAAAGGGAGAAATAATACGATTTTTCTCATTTATGACTTTCAAACCTTTCTTTTTCTCCAAAACTACGATATCTATAATATTGTCATGTACCACACTTACCCTTCACTTTATCTTTCCTTTTGATCATCCTCGTACATATTTTGGACCACTAACTGTTTTCCGATGCGTTCTTGTTACTCTCAAACACACCTATAGGCACAAGTTATTTTTTATACCCTTCCTTTGATTTACTCTATATTTGGCCTATCAAGAGAAATAAAATCAAACACTTTACAACACGTCAAGATTGACACTTTTTAATGAACACTTTCAACTACTGGACTAATCAGAACACCTACTGTTTTTCCATATTTTTCCTATATTCTTCTTATAATACAAATATAGGTAAACATAAAAAAACAGTACATAAAAAATTATTTAAAACTCTATCTGGTCGAATATCGAGTACATTTCTTACTGAATCCTTTGTGAACCTAAACAGAAGTACATAATATATCTACAGGAGTCTTACTTGATATTTGTCCCAAATGTACAAAATTTGTGGAAATCCACATAGCAAATTAGGGATTTTGACAGCTTCGCTTACTCCCCTAAGGGACACCACACCACCTAACCTGTCAGAAAACCTGGATTTAAGCCAACTACTAAAATCCAATTTCAGAGAGACTCACTTACTCATTGACACTGGTAACGTAAACATCTAACTAAAATTTAGCTTTTATTCTCATGATCTAATATCTTTTATCGTTTTCTCGTCGTGAATAAAGTCAATACTTGTTTAATCGATATTATATTAAGTCTGGTTAAAGGCAATTGTAATAGTTTTTATTAAGAAATTTTCTCATGTACAAACGTAAATTTTAATTTATTAAAATTCCTCATTTTGAGACAAATAAAATTTTCATTTCATTTATTGTCAAAATTGTCTCTGGTTGAGCTTCTCTCAACTCAAGACAAATATCACTGGAGTCGTCCCTTAACAGTATGGTATAATTTTTTTTTGATTCATCATTGAAAGATTTCCAATAATCGAGATTACAGTAATTAATCCAAACAAAATTTTTCATCCGAGCAAAAATAAATTAAACTGATCTTGTAAAATTCGCATAATCGGTACATCCAAATTTTATCTTTTTATTTTTTTGATGGGGAAAAATTTCACAATTTAGACTATTGTCTGCTTAGTAATGATTTTTTTTTCTACTTTGAATTTTCTGTGATATTCACCAGAGTAAAGTTAATAAACATCTTAGATGATACAGCAAATTTTGAAATTCAAATTTTATTTAATTGACGTCATTTCTATTCTCTTATTCAAAATTATGATGTTTATCGCTCTAAACTTATTTTTAGAGATATTCAGGTAGATTTTACAACTTAGAATAATTAAAGTTTAATTTTTGACACTGACTTCTTCCCAGGTTTCTACTCTGTAGGAAAAATAAAATAAAATTGTCATTTAGATTTGTAGTCTAAGATTAATCCATCATTCAATTGTTTCTTATTTATTTTACGCGTTTTCTTTAACAAAAATGTTAAAAATTCAATAATTTTCCGATTTTTAATTCGAGATTTGTTTGAAATTTCAAAATTTGAGGTAATTTTTACGCAATATGGTTTAACACAAGAGCCAGTTTTATTTAAAAACTCTATATGTTTAAACTGATACGAATGTTCTCCAAGATGTTAATTTATTTTGATATAGAATTCAATTGATTAACCTGTTCCTAAAAAAAAATGAAGGAAAGAAGATAAAGGTCGAGTGAAAGAAGAGGAGGGAGAAAAAGAGAAAAAAAGAGGGAGATAACTTTCTCATATCATAATCATGTTCATAGTAATTATTAGATTACTATGTATTATGCATTCGGGTTATTAACCCTTAAAAAAACTGGACGGCCGCCTCGGCCCCCACGCCCAGATTTTCATTTACCAAATTTGCCCCTTCCGTTCTGAAATGATCCATCCGCACATACCATACCACCATTTTCACATTTAAGGGGATAAAACTAGTTAGTCCATTGATACAAGTGGTATAATTTTATGTAGATTCTTTCAAGACTTTTTTTCAAGCATATTTTTTTCGAAACTTTAGAGATAGTAGTCCATGAGTAGGAACATAATATTGGTTTTTTTTTTATATGAGGGGGCTTTTTCATCCGAAGGTTCAATCAGCTACTGTTTGTTGACTAACCCTTTTAAGTCCGTCACTGCATGTCACTGCTTTTTGTGAGTGAAAAAGTGTACCTACATAATTGTAAATTGTAAACTTAGCTAGAGTTTACGTTTCATTTACCAGCTGATTTTTTATTTATTTATTTATTTTTTGGGCTAGTTCTTCGGGTCAAATTTGAACCTCTAACAAAAAATTCAAAATTCAAATTTAGCAATAAAAATTTTTGAACTTTCACGAAGCCATGGAAGAAAGTTACCGCAACAGTGTAGGTAAGATACCTTTAACACGTGTGTTAAAAATTAAGTAAGTACCTACAAAATTTTTTTAATTTAGCTTTTATTATATTACACCTCCGATGTTTTTGGCGCCAATTGATAAGTCTTCGTCTAATTGACGCTAAGATTATTCGTGCTCGTCTTACGTTATCAAGCCGTGAAAAATCTGATCCGCTGCAAATGACGCCATTCTCATTAGTCAGCTGTAATGAGGGTCAGTGAAATTAAAATAAATAAAAAATATTTTTTCTTCATTTAATGAGGAGTGGCGTGTGGCGAGCAATAATTTAATTGCGCTCGAAGTCAAATAAATGGTATTTATTTGATAAGCACTTTAGTTGATCGTAATATTATCATAATATGAAAGTTCATCATCTATGATATTCACTTCAAAGTGTTGCAATTGTAGGCAAATTCAGAGAGGAGTATTCTAATTTCTGATAAATCGTATTTACGAAGTACTCGTTCTACACGTTATGAAAAAACATTCCTTCGAAATGAGAACGCCACATTCACAAATTGATATACTTGAACATAACTTATCAGATCATTCTATCTTCTTACTAGAAAGTATTTTTCACTATATTTTGATAGATTCCATGAAACAGCCACAGTTGACAGAATTATGATTAATTCAGTCAGATAGGCAAGGAAACCGATTGCGTGGGAATTAATTTCAAAACTTAATTACACCACTATTTAAATCCGTTTTTTCGCACTTACGTAAGACTCCTTGAATATTAAGCTTGAGGTAATCCATGAAACTTTCGAGTGAAGAAAAGTATGTGAGTACGAATTGAGTTTCAGGTGCCACAGACCTTTATTTTTCATCAAATGAAAAATGTTTTCCTGCTCTGCGATCAATTTTAGTTATAGGTTTTTCACAAAGACATGCTAATCAAAAATCAAGATTTTATAAAAGGTTTAGCCTTGAGGTACATGGTATCTCCCTGATCACTAATCACTATTCAAATTTTCCTATATGAGAATTCAAGTAGCTACCTCTCCACCGTCTTCTCTGCATTCCTCGGCGAAACGAGTGATATGTAACGAGTGTTGCATTTTCAATTTTTAAAGGCATCCAATACGATCGAGAAAATTTTTTGTGCGGATTCCGAAACTGAAAGAGAAAATGTATCAGTTTCAACAAGATAGTGATACGAAAGAATCAAAAGACTTTTCAAACAGTAAACGCTGAGGCATGCTGGAGAAAGAAGTCACAAGAGTTATTTGAAATAAAATCACGATGATTGTCAGCTGGAATTTGTATTATTGTTATTATTATTATTTTTGAATTGAATCCTAACACCGTGAAATTAAACATTGCTAATAATCCACCTCACTCGACCTACCTATGCGGTATACCTAAAAAATAAAGCAGTCAATTCATTAATTATTTACATAATTAACTAAATCTCAGTCAAATATGACATTTTTAGGGGAATTATTTGCATTTGCTGACTTCTACGTATTTGTCTAGGAATTAATGTAATTTAGGTATTATAGATACTGACTGATTAGCGATTTTGAATTGATTAATTTCAGGGAAAAACGTTAATTTGATAAATACTAGGACCAAAAAATTTACATTTCTGACTGAAATTAGTCAGGCAGATATACAAAGTGGGGACATCAAATATTTTTTCGGCGTTTTCCCTTCTTAATTTTTGATTCCAACTGCGTTATACAGTCATATATAATATGTACCTATGTTTATATCGCAATCAATTTCCAAAATAAGCCTTTATCGAAAATGCATAGGCACTTTTCACTTTGCGATCAGATGTTACAATGAATCTGCATTATAGTTTTTAACTGAATGAAATTAGGCATTATAGTAGGTATATAATACGCATCACTCTCCGGAGTTTTCTATAATTTTATAATAGAATTTGGCCAAGTTTCATCAATATTATTCGTCTGTCAAAATAAATAAACCATCAAATACTATGTGGAATACCTTGTCGTGAGAGATATTCTCACCAGAAGGAAATTCTACAGAATTTAAGCGTGTTCAGCCACTTCATACGAATGTATGGGCAAGCCAAAACCAAACCGAACACTGGCGATTTTAGAGCCGGTTCTGTGAGTTTTTATACAGGTTTTGGCGCGTGCACACAAACACACGTACGTAGTAAAATACGTACGTTGTTTAAGTACGGCCAGGTCGCATCATCCCCTACTATCGTAGGTGGCGGCTGGCCGGTTCGTGTACGAATCGTGACATTGATTGATGGATGACGTCACGATTCGGTACTCGTACATTACCTGCAAGTATTCACAGGTAATTACGATCGAACGTAATTTTGTGTGTTCGTTTAACGTCGCAAGGACGATAAGTTGCCTGCCCTATGGGGCGGCGACTGTCGTCGAGGGGTCCGAGCCCTTATACCTCATACCGATGAGTCCCCACATACTAATAGTCAAATTAATTAAAACGTATTATTATTACATATAATATGGAAAAATTTCAGTTATTACAATAATTTTTTTTTTTTTTTCAATAAATTCTCATGTATAGTATGGGACAAAAAAAAATCTTGAAATGACGGAAATTTTTCCATATTATATTATTAATAATACGTTGTTTGAATTAATTTGACTATTAGTATTTAGAAGTATATTGATTTTGACTAAGGAATAATATTATTGATAAAACTTAGCCAAATTCTATAATATTACAGAAAATGTCGGAGAGTGATGAGCATCATATAAAATGCCTAATTTAATCCAGTCAAAAGCTATAATGCAGATTCATAATAGCATTTGACCGGAAAATTGTAAATGCCCAGGCATATTTGAAAAAGGCTAATTTTCGCATTTGATGGCGAAATATAATCTATTACGTAAAATTCTCGTATTTTACTCAAGAACTAGGTCGTGTAAGACAATTACATTTAGATCACTCCAGGATCACAAAAAATGCATTACGTCACCTTTTCCAAAATTGGTCCACTCTTTTTATCTATTTAAACGAATAAAATATACGAAGTAAATACTGAAAGAATAAAACGTGATTTTATTTTTAATTTCGACTAGGTAATAAAGATTCAAAACTGATGCGGGTGCGTTCATTAAAGTTATTCGTTACTTAGAAAAATACATGTTTGCCAACTGAACATTCATAAATTTTTTGGTAAACTGTTTTATAATACGTGCTGATTTTTATGTCGGAACTGTCTTATCGAAATTGAAATAATTCTCGAATAAGAATTATTAGGTGAGAATAATTTCATAATCAATGGACAAGGATAATTCTATCATTCGTGATTCTTACATTTTATTTTATTTCGACAATTCATACACGTACCACATACTAACTTTAATATTTATTTGAAGAAATACAAGAAAAAATTCTCGACAACATGAAACTACATACTAATTTCGATAATTGTTTCATCCTTCTAGCTTTCAGTTTACGGCTTCACAAAATATTCATCCCTGGGCACCATTTTCCGAGCATAAATCACTTCCTCAATCAGTGCACTTTTGCAACATTAATCTAAAAAAAAGAAATAACTGACATGATGTTTAATAATTATAGTCCAAGTTCTTATTTATTTGAATTTTTTTCTCTAACTGCAATCGTTGTACCTAATGCAGTTCAACTTTTTATCGGTCCATTAAAAAAAACGAATATTAAAAAAAAGTGTTATTTAATAAATAAATTTTTTAATGAAAAGAGAAAACATCTAAAAATCTATCGCGACCATAACTCTACGTGCCACTATTTCACATAATTTTTCGACTTGGAAATGCAGGTATTTCCAGTTCGATAGTTTACCAAAATCGGAAATATCGATCACTGACATTATAAAACATATCGTAATGCAAAAAGTAAATAAAACCGTCGGTTTTTCCCCTCACTCGTAACAGACGTAGGTAAGGTTTGAGGGGTAATACCTCCAAGAAATGTCTACACTTTTTATATACCCTTCACCCATATAATTATATTCTTGTCGCTTGGTGAAAGATGAGTGAACGAATACAAATCAACGGGTATTCGACTTTTCCTAATCTCTCAAAATTTATGTTAATAAAAAAATTTGTAAGTTGTTTTTTTTTTTCACTCTTTTTTTAAACAGTAAGATGTCTGATCACAGACGCAGACAAATTATTAACCTATTTCGACACTAGAACTGGAATAAGCTGGTACTAATTTAAGTTAGTTATAACTTGAAAGAAGAAGAACTTTTTTCCATGTGAAAAGTAAAGAAAGAAAAAGTTAGTAAATAGCTGTTTTTTATCGTGATATCAAATTATGAATAATTTTTCATTACGCTTAATTTTATCATGGAAAAATGGGACAAGTAAGATTTATACCGGAAATTAAAAATTTAGAATAAGTATTATTTTTTTCTAATTCTAATATTTATCAAATTACCCAATTGAATGAACCAACTCTATAACGTTCTTGGTCCAAAAAAAAAAAAAAATTAATTTCAAAGAAAAAAAAACAAAAACTGTTGCAAGAATTCTGTTCCTGTTTTATTTGAATTTTCATAAATGCATTGAAAATTCCGTAAATCTCTATTTTTACTTCGTTATTTAGGTATATTATAAATGTGGAACAGTATTTGAATGTTTTGGACTCAATCACCCCATAACGGCTGCACAAATTTATGTGAAAACATGCTTAATTAAAAAATAGTCTAATTTTCATCTCGAAAACTTGAGCATGCCTCAGTTATAAGTTGAAATTCGAAATCTGTGACTGTGTATTTTACTTGTCTTTGTATATTTGTATGCATGCGCTAGGCTCACTCAACATTTCCATTTTTTACGTAACGTTTTACATGATTCTATTCATGTTCTTATTTACTTCTGTGTGCGCAATTGTAGAACTCTTTGAGACCTCAAAAAAAGGGTTAAGAAAATGTTTTCAGATATTATTGACTGATACATCCTGCCATACATTTTTTGAGGCGCTGAATTCAAATTTTGGGTCCAATTTTTGATTCAATCAAATTTTGGCCCTTTTGGAACAACAAAAGGTGGATTCATAAAAATTTTTTACATATTATTGAACGATACGTCGTAGTATATGTTTTCTAGCGTGCCAAATTCAAATTTCTAGTTTAATTTCGGATTGAATCAATTATTAGACATGTTCAGACTATGAAAATGATATCAAGATAGTTTGTTCTTATATAATATATCTACTGATTCATTGTAGGTACATCACGTTTTTGGAATGCTGAATTTAAATTTTCAGTCCAATTATTGACTGAACCAATTGTCAGACAATTTGGTAGGTACCAATAAGTTCGGTTAAGATAATTCTTTATTTAATAGTTATCGCAAGATAAATAGTCGAATATTTTTTTACTGACACTAAATTTAAATTTCCAGCCTAATTTTGGATTGAACCAATTGTTGGACATCAACTTAGGACCAAATAATAAAGTCCTCATGCAAGCGAAGCTGCAACTAACAGCCAGAAATAATATGTATAAAGGTGAGTAAGTACACTTTTGTCTCATTTTGCCTTATTGTACCCATTTTCATTGCGATGCAAATTGCAATGTGCATGGGTTTCCTACGCCAGTATAGTATCAAACATGATATAGCGATACGATGTGACTCTTTCCAAGATGATACCAGTACTCTACTGACACATCAGCAAAACACCTTAAATATGAACCTATTTGATTACGGTATCTTCCTATTTAGATTGCAAAATTTTGGTATGCAGTGAAATTACATTATGAATCATGGAAATGCTTCACAAAAATTAAAACCCTATCTTTGTTGGATATTATATTCAAATATACAAATATATACCAACCTTACGGACACAATGAAAAATCAAAACAATAAAATGTTAACATAATGGGTGAAAAAAAAACTGGAATTCGCATGGATTGGCCAACATCATAATATTATTAAGTACATTCGATCGCCTAATTATCTGTACAGATTCCGTATAGGTATTGTGAAATTTACAGAAAATTACAGAAAATCTTTTGGACAAGTACAGATTCTTCACAGAATTATGTTTGAGCCATACTTGTAAAAATTACAGATCTCCCAATTTCACCGTAATGTTACAGCGGATCAAGAAGAAATGGAATTTTACATATTGGTTGAACTGGTTGTTTGTTTCGTAATCTGGTTGCTCTTTTCAGTTTCATTTCTAACTTGTTGCTGAATTTGATTTGTTTTTAGTATCAGGTATCTGATTTTGATTTATTCAGTCATTAGTGATTTCAGATATTCGTGAAATTTTGACTTAGGAACAAAAGATCTCAATTTCAAAATCATTCTCATCTCCAGTATCTTTTAGGAGAGATTTGATACTTTCTTCATCATCGTAATTTGCTTGACGTAGATGAATCAAGGTGGTAACTTCAGCAAAATTCATGATCACATCAATTTAAAATATTTGAACACAATAAAAATTCACCTAAAATAATTGCAGTTTGTGAAAATGATGATAATACTCAAACTTTTACATTTTTGATAATCAGTCCAAACTGATAAAAAAATAAACAATTGACTGTAAAATTACAGATTCTTATTGAACTTTTATATTTACAATGAGCTTGTAACTGTGAAATATCTCTGCCAGGCATCAACCACAATAAGTGTGTATAGTTTCCAAAAGTGTTAAATTTTGTAAAGACTGCCATTCGAAAATCAGAAAACCGATTTCTTTCAAATTCAATATCAAACTAGTCCCTAATATTCTCCAACTGTCACAAAAATTTCAAGCTAAAATCTTTTAATTTACGAGAGTTATCGTGATGACAACATGGTGTGTTCGTAACACTTTAAGAACTCCTTTCTCCAAAATTAGCGGATGAATTTCAAAAATTTTAACAGAAATATGTAACCCATGAAAGCTTCTAATACTACCCCATGTTTCATTGTCATAGGTCAAACAGCAAAGGCTCCACAGACCGCCAAATAGGTGCCAAAATGAACAAAAAGTGGAAATATATATATATATATAATATGCAAAAGAATTTAAGTGATCTATATATTCGTGATATACGACTCATGATGGGTGCTTTTCCACATGTCCCGCCTCCAGGTCCCGCTACTGCACTAAATGCAACAGTTGTTTTCTTTGGAAAATACAATAAAATACAAAATCGAGAATCTGTATTTTGTAGCTTATCCACAACTTCCCAGAATTTTTGGTTTTTAGTAGTTTTGATTTTGGTTCTAAGGTTTCATGGCTGAATTTTTTCACTTTTCAAATTACAAGCATAATTTTTCTTTTCGCAGGGTAAATTACAAATTTTTTCTTTAGATCACTTTAAGTTCCATTCATATTACATGCAGTGTTTTAGTGCACTCCAAAAGCTGCTTTTCATTGCCAAATGGCCATTCTTCGATTGAATAATTTGGTTTTTCGTACTTTCCTCTGATTAATCTCGAGTATAATATTTTATTTGTTTAATATGGTTCGTTTATTCGTTCATTTTTTCATTTAAACAATACCTAGAGCATTTTCATTTTTAAAAAGATATTACAGTGTCGTTGTGAAATCAATATTATCGGGGGGGGGGCGTTTCAGTCATTAGATTTGTGAATGCTTGTTGATTAGCAATTACTGAAGGAAGAAGTTATTTTTTTTTTGTACTCTGGGCGGTTTACACACCTATATCCCTTCCTTTACTACCACCACTGATTTATTAGGTAATTTAATTAATTAATTCGGAGTCTCATAGATAATGTGCCCAGGTATAACGCGCGTGTGCGCTTTTATTATTGATTTTCCCTCTTTGTTGTCCAATTACGAAATCGCTAAACTATGTGTTGCAAAATTATTTATGCTTCGAAATAATTCTGGTCATCGAATTTGAGTATGTGGAAGTGATTTTTTCTGACTTAGGTGCAAACACTACAGTATAAAGATAAAGAATCGTCAACATTTTATTTTTATATTATTTTGGTTCACTCCATAAATTCTTCCTTTTGTTTGAGGGAGTGGTGGGAAGTTGTTGATACCAAAATAATAGCATACTATTATTTTTTTCGCGAAAAATACCAAAATCAGTAGCAATATGCACGTACTTATAATCTATGAAATTACCTCCTGAAACATCTAGACCAGAGGCTTTCAAACTGTACCTCGCAGTTCTACTTCGCGCAGCGGATTCATTTTTTGGAGGTGCAGCATAAATTTGCCTGATAGAAA
The DNA here is from genome assembly GCA_011428145.1 of Ericerus pela. NCBI lineage: Eukaryota > Metazoa > Arthropoda > Insecta > Hemiptera > Coccidae > Ericerus > Ericerus pela. Next base: position 1,083,749 of record WOFM01000542.1, on the reverse strand, counting down.
TTTTCAGCCCAAGCAGAAGTTATCATATCACCGGATTTGTAAGTTACAAGGCATAGTGTCTGAACCCAGTTGGAGCCGTGAATATTAAGTGTGTGATAGTCTGATAAACTAACTAGCAGTAAGTTAGAAAAGTTTGAGAACCTCTGATCTAGACATCAGGAACACGGACGTTTTCGAATTTCGTTGATCGAAAATACGATTTTTCAATACTTGGATCTTGAAATAAAATTTTAAAACTACTGTATGATAGAAACAGTTTGACAGTTCCTTCTTAGACGTACGTGTGAAGAACAGCTTCTGCCATCAGATTGTGTTTTTATCTCAAAAATCTGTTTCACATTTTAGAATGGGCCCCTTTAATTACTAATATTTCATTTTCAAAACACTGGCTATTCGTTTTCATCTTAAAATTACAATTCACCGAATTCTCCGTAAGATAATTGTTGCTCCAGGACTCTGAGGTTGAACGACTCTATGGAGATCAAAACATTTTGAGTCAAAGTCATACATATATTATTATAAGTACGTTGAAAAATTAAAAGGTTTATTCTCAGGTTTATTCTTCTTTACCTACGTAATTACTAAATTTGGCAATCTTGTTCACTATTAGTACGGTCATAATACGACAATACTCAGTCTGGACTTGAAGAGTGTTCTATACTGATTTCGAAGCTTAATGCAGTAAGTGAGAAATGGGAATTTTAAAATATTTTTTTACGTTTAGTATATCTTAATATTTTATGGAATCGAACCAGATCTGTTACCTTCCGTTTCCGTTAAGTGGAGTTTTTATCAATTGTATAGTTGTCCAAATTTACCACACCATCCTAATAAAGTTATAAAAAGACATTACACGTTCAGAGAATTGAATAATCGGTCTCGATAATGGCTAAACGACTTCTTGAGTTGAGACAAAGAGGAAGAAGAAAATTAAAATACAGGTTGTTCAGACCGTGATTTCTCAATGGGAGTGCCTTCAATTCATTAGGAATTCGCCTCTGTGAAAGCCAATATCCTCCCCACTTAGCTTCAAATTTTAACCAAAAACTGCAAGAAAAAATAAAATTTTTGCAGTGTCCGGATAAGCTAGGTTTCCAGAACTTGGAAGAGATTCCTCACAATATTCCTACCAATCATCATCCTCAAAAACAATATTTATTGTAATATTTATATTACCTCATCCTCACACCCCTCTCACCCCACGTCGATATATGTTCACCTCACATCCTGACTCAACCCATTATAATAAATAATTTAGTACATTTCAAAAAATAACTTCACTAATCAAAAATCCATTAATTTAATAGCAAAATGTCAACTGAACAACGCTCACCTTACAAACATTAAGTAATGTTAGAGTTTGTAAGTACCAAAGTATTTGACTTTATCATTACTGTCACTGGCGATGTTCGAATCTATGAAGATACTTCCCAATTCAGTCAAGGATAACTCAAATGAATATTCTTCTTCAGAAACTAACAGGTTGTTTCAACCATTGAAAAAACGAACCACTCTCGAAATTTTTCAGAACAGATAGTGGATTGTAGATGTCGATCCGAACACTTTTGGTTGCCACAACAATGGAAATGTGAAAGATTTTCAGCTTCAAATTATTTCTAAACTTTTTAATATATTAGGAAATTTTACGAGATTTTTAAATTTGTTTTCGGAAGTATTCATTTTACCGAAAAAAATTTTAAGCACCCTGTAAAAATTTTAAAATGCCCGAAAAATATTCACAAAACTTTTTCAAAAATGGTAGACAACTTTTTTATTTTATGATTTAAACAAAAAGCCATAGACTTTGGTTATAGCGACTTTTTCTCACAATCACTCGCCAGAATACTTTATAACAGCACTGGGGGTACTGTACGACTCTAAGCTGAGAAAACAACAGGAAAAAAGTGAAACAGAGTTAGTATCCTGAGATTATATAGTTGTAAATTTACCTACCTAGTGCCCCAAATTTGGGCGGACCAACAGCCAACTGGCTGAAATTTTTCTATACGGAGACCAAATTTCACAATTTTTAAAAAGAGAGCACCATATATCGAAATAAGTTAAAAAAGGAAGAAAGATAGCCAGAAAGATTTTTTTCTATTAGGAATTTTCTACTGGCTGCCAAAGACCTCTTTTTCAGAGAGATAAAGAACAAAAAGTCTCGATAATTTGAAAAAGATAAAAGTAATCATTTCAGAAAGAGAAAAGAATAAAAAGGTATAATATTCTAAGAGAGATAGAAAATTAAAAAGGGGACTTTACCGGTGTCGCCAGGCAAGATCAAAGAAAATAAAATGTCTCTTTCTTCATTTTGGTAAAAACCTACGTATAAAAATTTCAGATTAAAGTACAGCTAACTCATGGTGCCTCTCTTTCAATGAATATAGAGCAACCCTGTTGGTCAAAATGTAGATTTTCATCTACAAGTAGATTTCATTTCAGAATTCTTTTCTTCTTTAAAATTGAAAAATTTTTAAGGAGAAAATCTGGACCTCAAAATATAAAAATACGGCTAATTTTCGGCGAATTTTTTACGGTATTTTTTATGGCAAAATGTTTTAAAATTGTTTGGGTTCGAGAGGTTTATTCACCACAAGACTAATTTAAAAAAAAAGACGAACCTCTATAGTTTTATAACTGATTGAGTAGAAATAACGACCAGTAATCAAACTTACGATCGATTTGCAATTTGTTTGAGTACAATGAAGACTTTGAGTAAGAGTAGCATAGAAAGCAGTGTTAGGTGTTTCTTACTCGATGACTGGAGTGAATGAGTGCGCTCATCCACTATGAATACAGCCCGGGAAACGTGTATAATAATAAGGTTAGGTTAAAAACGAGTTTTTAAAAAATACGCTTTTATAATTTAAAAAAACAATTAAATATAAAAAAATTCTCATCCCTGACAGAGTTTGAACTCAGGGTACCTACTCCGCATGAAGAAACGCATCCCTACCATGACGCGGTCGATGAAAGAGAAAGGTCAGGTCTACGTTCAGACATAGAGAAAATTTTTTATTTTTGTTATTATTTATTATAGGTTGTTTTCTGTTGTGGTCTATAGTGTGTTGAAAACAAAAAGTTTGGAAGTTGCTCCGTGGCTCCTGGCAATGAGACTGCTTATTAATCCAATAAGTCGTGTTCAAATCATTGCATTATAAAACTTTTTTTATCTAAATTTTTTTTTGAGAAGGTGTTAAATTTTACTTTTTAAATGTACTATTGAACGTAGATGAACCAAATTCGATACTAGATTAAAAAAAATGATTAAACAGGCTGAAGTTTTTTCTCCCGCAACCAAAAACACTCGAAAAAATATTATTTTTTTCTGATCACAGATACTTGTAGATGAAAGATGAAACTTACGTTGAAAAAGGAATCACATTGATAAGTGATAACTAAGAAAAATAAAACCTGATTTTAGCATCCCTAGATGTTAGTACATGAACTACACCACATTTAGTTGTATTAGTAAATGCAATAAAAGCATATAAAAAAGAGAAAAGTTAGATATAGTTTTAGGCAAAGATTTTTTTCTCAAAAATCCCTCTGCACTAATGTTTTCAAGTACCAATGTTCTAAAATTTGGAGCTATTTCTTCCAAGAAGCTCAATATACCACAAAAATTGGTTTTTTCCAAATATCTCGCAAAATATCGATTATCTGGAAGAACCATACGCAACTAAAATTATTTGTAATAAAATAATACAAAAAAAAATTTCAATACAAACTTCTCGTAAAGTGAAGCATGAAAACACTAAAGAAGCGTTAAATTTATAGTACTTCCAAAGATATCCATAATGTACATTACATGGCAGCCTGACTCGCATAATAATCATTTTCTTTATAATCAGTTTCATAGAATAATTTAATGTATGTATGTTGGTATGCATGTTATTGTAAAAACTACTGTGAGAAAACTGAAGAAAAAGTAATTTGGGCGATTTACTATACACTATAGGTATAATGTATATTATGGGCACTTTTTAAATCACAGATATCACATCTTTTAATGCAATCGATAGTGTGTTGCGTTTCACTGTACAAGAAATTTATACAAAATCTTTTTTGTGTAAAATTTTATAAGAAATAATTTTTGTTCATACTTTATCCAGGATAAGTAATATTTTGCGAGATATTTGAAACAAACTGATATTTGTGGTATATTGAGCCTCCTCGGCGGGTGGCATCGGGGGCGTCATGCTGAACTTTTAGTTTGTTAATAAGGACATTACTCCCGAAGTATTTTTTCAGAAAATCTTGGCTTGAAATTATGTCTACCTCCAATTGTATTTTTCTGGGCTAATAATCATTACTCGGTATCAGAAGTAGAATAACTAACTACGTATGTCTACATTTCATTTTTGAATCTAAGAAAAGTTTATGTAGTTTTTTTTTTCACGATGCATATAATCATCCTCTTTTTAAAGCTGAGCATCCTATATATTATGAACTTGCAACTGACGCAAAGTAGGGAATGAGTCAAAGACATAGATAAGAGAAGGGTCCTAGGTATCTGGGACTCCTCTTAATTCCGAAAAAAAAAGCTTGATATGAAAAATATGTTTGTTTTTTGGTGGTGGGGATACTGTAGTTGGGATGGGCGCTTATAATAAACGGTTAAGAAGACGTGAACTCCTCCTTTACGATCGATCTCTCTACGGCCTTGGAACGAAGTGTTATATCTTCTTCCTTCCCTCACCATAAAGTCGATAATTGCATGGTTACCTTGACGGCTTCTCACCTCTTTAGTATCGGCTCTTCCACTGCTTAACTTACCCACTCCTCAACTCCTCATCGTATATTCAATAAAATAACTAACCAAAATTAAACCTTAAAACATGATTTATAGTATCGTACTTATCGGTAATACCTATCAAAATTGTATATTTTTTATTTTTTTTTATTTATTTATTTTTTAGAAAAAATATTTATATTTTTTCATCGAAAGATCCATCATCCAAATATTATGATCGTGTATTTATTAAAATAGGGTGGTCCAATTATCGTAAACTGAAATGTATAGGAGACTACCTAATACTTACTTCTTCTTCATTACACTAATTAAAGGTTAAAATTTTAGAGAGATCATGACCATATAATTTGTATTTGACCACAAGACCTAGAATAGGCTTACTTCTCAATTTTAATGTGATAATTTTGTGCAAAAAATGTGCTTCGGTTAAATATGGCCGTAGGGTAACCGTAAATTGTTGTGGTCAACCTTAATTTCGAGTAAATTTGAAAATATGAATTTAGTTCTGTAGGAAGAAATAAGTATTTAATACCTATATTTCTTTTTAAATAAGAATTCGTCATTTTTTATTTTTAATGAAATAAATTAAGAAATAAGTAAACCTAATAAGTAGGCTACATTTTTGTTTTGTACATAAGTGAGAAAAAATAAATAAATGGAAAAAGCTATACTAATATGAAGAGGAAAATTTAGAAAAGTGTATGTTAAGGGTAATCTCAGAATCTACCAAACCGATGTTGATGAATTTTTTTACGTGCATTCTTCATGAACCTAGAAAACTTCTATGCTTGGTTTTATTATTTTATCACTTCGGAAAACATATTTATAAAGGAAAATCGATGACGACTGGATTAATAAAGCTGCGTGTATATAAACTGAACAGAAGAAAAACATTATGCAGACTTATTAGTACTTCATTTGGTAGTCATTTCCGGATTCATAAATTTACATCATCGGACATGTTTTTTGAAGCATTGAATTCGAATTGGATGCTCATTTTATCATTTAACCCAGTCGTCAACTCTCATGGGGGCCAAAAAGATGAGAATTTTTGATTTTCATATTTTATTGTGTAATATATCATGAACACTTAGTTCAGGATTAAGATCAAAGGTCCTAAGTATCTGTCAAGCAAAGGTGACAACACGGGCAGCTAGTATTATTACAAAGTGATAAACCTTAACGGGAGTTAATATCATGTTTGTCATAACATTCTTTCTCTTGGAGATAATTTTTCATCACCCATAAAATTTGAACATTCAGAAAATCAGCTTATCTACTCAGGAGAAGTGCGATTTTCATAATTGTTTTCGGGAAGAAAAAGTTTTCCCCTTTTAAATATTCCACGACAATTTATTTAGTTACCTTAATAGTGCTTTACTGACACAAATTTCTGAAATATACCTAAAAACATGATGTAAGCCTATGAATCATACCATGTTCAACCTTTTTTGATTCATTCACTTGATACGGAAAATTTTTCCAGTAAGTAAGTTTAAATAAGTTTTTAAATATCTTTTATAGTTAATTATTTTTAAGGAAATGCCATTTCTGTCTGGATGGCCACTTTTTAAAACTCTTCTCTCACTTCCTAATTAATTTTTTTGAAATTTATTTATCTTCATAATACGTCATTCACTTTTAGTTTGAATATTTATAATATTTTATTCGTTGCTTATAGGCAAAAAAAAATAGATCCAACCAAATGGGAGTTTGAATTGTAATCTTCAATTGTTGGTACGGAAGAAAACATATAGACTACAAATAAAAAACATACGTACCTACTTATACCTACTTCATTTACCAGATAATTTTTCTAGGATTTCTTAAGACAATCGAGCAAGCAAAAAATGTTTTTATGTTTCATGATACACGTGTTTATTCAGCATGTCTGCTAATCAAACAAAGTAATAAGATATTTTTTCCTAATTTGCATTTATTTATTTTTATAAGTACTACCGATTGCAGATACACGTGCACACACAGCAGACAGTTTTTTTCTTCTTCAAAATAAAATATTCGCAAATATATTTTTAATAAGTACTACTCAAAGAGGTAACGGTAAGTTTCAGTAACAGTAGACTTGATTTTAGCATGGGTCATTATTCTTGCTATTTTGCGAGTTTGAAGCAACAAAACAGCAAATGTTTGTAAAATTTTCAACACATACTTTCAGCGATTATAACATAAAAAAAATAAAAAAAAAAGAAAGAAAGAAGGAAAAAGAGAAAAATAACATCGCAATGTTTTACCCAACTTTCGTGATTAAATTTTTTGAAATTTTGAAATTAATCAAATATAGACTGTATAGTAAGTATAATAGGCATTATCGTTTATCTCAAATCAAAAAGAAGCCTACATACGGTTATTTACTACCAGGTATGCGCATGAAGGTAGTAAAAGATAAGCAACCATTTGAGTTTTTTTTTTATATTCAAAAATGCTGAAAAACTTCCAAGATGTCATCGCGCATAAATGCAGGTAGTAAAGAGCCTTACTGTAAGGTACTATTTTCTGAATAAAGGTAAATTGTACAGTCAACGAATAGTTTCTGGATAGATATTTTGAATATTTGTTTAGCATCGAAAATTTATTTCGAAGTGTTTGAAGATGAATATACGAAAAGTCTATAAGAATCTCCATGGTAAGCTAACTCCAGGCAATCCGAAAGTGCATACCTTGTTTCGGTTTTTCGCAAATAACTCGCAAACGATTGTTTATAGGCTTATAAAATTATAATAAAGATTTATAATAACGTTGCTGATAAAATTTTCCACAGGAACATTTCTATTCATTTGTCTATATCTCTCGTAGTTTTCCAGAAATTTGCCTTTCGTGATCGAACTTCTTTCCAAAACAGATTTTTGCAACACGTTTTTTGATATAAACATTGCCTTGTAGTAACTGAATCTTTGTATTTAGAAAAAAGTGCTCAAAAATATGATAAGAACCAAGTATTTAGCAATTTTAAAACAAAAAATGGTATAAAAATAAATAAATTGCTCCTCAACTCATTTCATAGGAGTGAGATATATCCTTTCTTGGTCTCTTCAGAGGACACAAATATGGTGTAAGAATATTTATTTGTTTTCTTGATGTAAGATCTAAACAGGCAAATTTCTAGAAATCCGTAAGAGATACGGATACAATAAATGAAAACATTGTTGAAAACAATTTTACTAGCTATATTTTTGTAAATAACTATTTTAGTTCTATAACCAATATAAGCAATTATTCGCAAGATATTTGCAAAAAAATAAAATAAAAATAGAAGTACACAGCTTGGAAGTTAGCTCACCTCAGAGATTCAAGGCCCCTCATTTATCTCTAAACTCCTTAAAAAAGCCCCGGTGTCAAAAAAACTGTTTTAACTTCTGAGCACTTTTTTATAGAAGCTAAAATTCGAATGTTACTAGGAAATGTTTTTTAAAAAAAAAAAAATATGAACAGAAGAATAAGAAAATTTTTAATGAGATTTTGATATAAGCAGCGAAAAAATTTGTGAAGTACATCAAAATAAATCCCTGCGGGGGTTAAATATCATTCCAGCGACAAGGGTATCCAAAACAAGAGTGCCGAAAGATGAAATGACAAGTCAAGAGCTCAAGACGAGAAGAAACGATGGTCGTCAAATTAGTAGGGCAAAGTAGGATAAAGTGGACCAAGAAATTTTACAAGCCATTTATTCAGGCTATATCTGATAATCTCATTATTATTTTATTTTACAGAGAATATCTTTAGCTTTCATAATTCTGCTGGCTTGTTCTCCACCTAACTTTATGCGAATTCACCAAATATAAAAATGTAAAAAAAGTGATTGGGTACCGCTATACTTGATGTGACGGACCATTAAAAAAAGTATGTTATTTTTATTCCAAATTCACCCAATGACACACGATAAATTACTTATACCCCAACAATGGTCGCTTAACGCATGACCTCACACACACTTTTTAAGTCAAAAATCTACTTATTAAATTGCCTGAGTATTTGGACCTAAGGGTGGGAGTGGGTGCGTTTTTCGTTTCATGATTTTCTGAGCATTTTGGCACTATTATTGAAAATTCATTTTTTTATGTAGGTATCCCTTTTGCGTTGAGTACATTGACGTAATTTTGATCGGATGGTTTTGAAATTTGAAATACTGTATATATTCAAATCCCTCTAAAGAACTCCGTCATTTTTGGTCCGGATCGGACGCATAGTCCGTCCGGCAGGTCATTTATATACATTTTTTATTGAACAGCGTACAGGTCGCAATTTTCAATCGATATGTTTGAAATTTGGTGTACGTATGTGGTTTAGATTAGCGACGATATTTACTATTTTTGATGTGGATAAGTCTTATGATACGTTTAATAGCAGCAATTTTGTTGCAGTTTTGGCAGATTAATGGCTCTAAAAGGAGTAATTTTCACGTTGGTCACAAAATTTGGTAAATATATTGACTTGAAATTAAAAATTTTGTTCCTATTGGTGTTATGTTTCTTCTCTGGGTCTGTTGAAGTAACTAATTTTTCATGTTATCTCAGTACAAGTTGCAATTCTCTTTCAATAGTCACAAAATTTGGTACAAAGAGTACTTCCCGTACAAGGACCAGATCTACCAATTTTGATTTTGATTAGTCAATTTGTTTCGAACTTATTAGCTATTCAGTGTGATTTTTTCTTTTTTACCCTTCTGATAATAGTCCTGAAAAATTGATTTTCTAGCCTCTATCAAAAAAAACAATCCGATCTCAGAGAAAGGTCAATTTTCACCCACTCCCTCCCTACTCTCTGCCGTTCACTGAATTTGAGCGCGGACGCTAAAATCTCTGCTTATATTTTCGTAATCAGCATGTAGACAACTGCACTATATTTCGTTTTACAATGTGGGATATTTTTTTCTCATAGAAGTATTTTTGTTTTTTGTTATTTTTTTGTTTTTTTTATATAATCCACAGTTCTCATCACAGCGGGAAAGAAAACGACCGAATTATTTCCTAAAATTGTGCCGGTTAGAACTTTGAATAATTTTTCATTTCACAAAAAAATAATGATTTTTGACACATTTATAAAATATTTTGAAAACATGATACTTAATTAGTATATTTTATCGCATACATCGTATTTGTGGAATATTAGTAATTTTTTGCAAAAAATGTAAATATTTTATAATTATTATATTACTTTATTAAAAAAATGTTCATGATATAGGTGATTTTTAAACAAAGAAAATCTACTTTTTCTTGCGAAGCTTGCTGCGCAAGAGTTTTTTATTTTTTTACATTTCATTTCCTGGTTAGTATTGTATTACATTTTGGCCAGCAGCTAAAGGTTTTATTATCTTATTTAACTTGTATCTTAATTATTCCAACAAAACATTAAAACAATTCATTACTATAAGGAATTGAAAAATGGACCACTTGACCCTGCCATCAGGTGTTCCACATGACCTAATACACACTTTTTTCAATTTTCATTTTCTACTCAGTATGGAATTATATTTTGGTAGCAGCTAATAATATTTTTATCTGATTTAATTAATTTATAGGTATCTTAATTATTTCAACAATAAAATTAAATATTTACTTAATATTACTATCCTCCTCTTAAATTTCAAAATTATGGGAAAAAAATTTTTAGTGCTAATTCATATTTCATCAAATATTATCTAACACGTGACAGAATGCTGCAAATGAACTCAGTCAGCATTAAAATTAGTTTTCTACATGTTTCCATTACCACTCAGTATTACCAACTTTTCAGTACAGTGGAACTGTTAGCATTCCTTTTGACTACACTTTACCCTAGGTAGCCAGGAATAGGTACCTCTTATTTCTGACATAAGCGCAAATTAAAAGAAAACAGAACAAAGTAAAATAAAAATATAGCCCAAATTAGTCCCACATGCTACAACCTGTATCAAAATCACTGACTTTTTGCACTAATATCACAAATAACTACCTACCTACCTATTATTAAAAAATAAACCAACTAGAAAAAAAAAAAAAAAAAAACAAGTGGGTAAAAAGATTAAAAATAAGCAAAATATTACCGTTTTAAAATTGGGAATTATTAAAATTGACGCTAATTAAAAATAATTTCAATAAAATTAGACGTAATTGATATACGAAAGGAGCTCTGACTTTAATGATTCCTGTCGATCTTGCTGGAAAATTTTTAAAAAGATTATTTCTTTCTTTTTAGAGTATTTTCATTTTTTTTATCTTTTTGTTTAAAAGTTATTACGATTTTGATAAAATTTTTTGTTATTTATTTTTTTTTTATGGGTACGAAGTTATTTTAATATCATATCACCAATTCATTCAGATTTTAGAGGAAAAAAATAAGAGGGAAAAAATTCTATTCCCATTTCAAACATAATTTCAAAGCTACTAAAGGATTAATTTGTGTTACACAAAACTTGAAGCGTATGATCAAAGTATTTTATAAAAATAAAGTTATTAAAAAAAAAACTTATTTTCGTATAATTCTTTTCGCTTATTATTATGGAAGCACATCTTTACAGTCTCTCATAAATTTTATATAGGTACAAAAGTTAAAAATACAAAATTCAACAGTGAGTTAGTATACCTAATATCCATATCAATACAATATGCCGGGAGGGTTCGAGGGAATTTAAGTATATCGATATTTGCCAGAAAAAAGTAACTGAGACGATTTGATTATTGCATGGTACAATTATTTTATTGTCTGTTTCAATTAAATTAAAATTAAATTTATTTTTTATTATTATATATGAATTAAAATTTAAATTAAAGTTTATGTAGTTATAATTTCAAAATCATTGATTTCCTATAATTTTAATTGTTATAGAATTTAATTTTAAATTTTTATATAAACCATTTTTTATTATTATAAATTAATATAACATTTAAATATATAATTACCCCAATTAAATTTAATATTAAATCTAAAATTTAATTTAAATAAAATTTTTAGGGTCTTTTCGTCTTTTAAATATATTAAATAATTTTCAATTTAATTTAAATTTCAATACTTAATTTAAATAAAATAATTAATCTCCGAAAGATACAAATATTAAAAATAATCAAAGCGTAGAAGTTAAGAGGTATAGGTAACAGCTTGATGGTATTTTCTCTTCGGTTCCGTTTTAAATTGCTAATATTAGTCTACAGTTTTGCAAGTTTCTTTTTAGAAAAATGAATAAAATAAAATAATAATTTATTTTAATTTGGAATAAAAATTTTTTTATTGCCTGTCCTTAATGGTGATAATGACATACCATAGGTATTATGATCATTCAGTTTGGAAATACAAGTTATAGAACCGGTGGTTGTTGACTTCATTTATCTGATGGTGTGCAAAACCCCTATTTGCTTACTAGAAAAGTATTATCATTAAAAATTCGTTCCCATACCCAATAAAAACAAAATTATAAAATACTAAAACTATTTTATGGTGGCACTTAAATAGTTAGTTCAGTAGTCCTCGTAATCACGTCGATAGAAATTTGAAAATTTACTAGAAAAATAAACTTATCAGATTAAAAAAAGTCATTTTTACCCTCATTAGAAGTTAAAATCAGCGTAGGCTTATTTCACATTATATCATAATTATGTTATTATAATATGCCCGAAGGAACTAATTAATTTTTCATTTCAAAATTTTTCTCATTAGGTATTTTTAAAGGATTTCTTTATTCCCTACGCAACAGTTACAATCTATAAAGTGTTTTTAATGGAAGAGTTGGCATTACATTTTTTTGAATACCGCCAATAATCACATTTTATCACTGCTATTTTCTGATAAAATATACCATGACATTCTTGGGGTATTGTAAATCATATACTATAGTACAAGCAATACTTGTATGTATTTATATATGTATGTATGTAAACGCATTTTGAATAACTAGGTCAATAATGTTGTTGAAATTCATATATTAATGGTTTCTGGGTGCGAAAAAACGATCTAGATAGGTCCCAAGTTTGAGAAAATTCATTGAACAGAAATATAAGCGTCTCAGTCTATTCTATTAGCAGTAAGTGACAACAGCTAATGATGAAATGTTTGCCTGAGTAGCCATACATGAGAGAGAGTGGAGCGCAATTTGCTCCAACTTCCTGTAATGTGACCAATTTCCCATAGAGCTGGAGCAAGCCACCTATTGTTTTGAGAAGTGTGAGCTTAATTCAGCTCTTTTTAAGCTTGTGGGGATTAGCTTACTTATAAGATGTTAGAGGCTTGGCCCCTCGATGAAAGTCATCATCACAAGATGATTACATTTGTTCACTGCTTGTAAAACGCATTATACTTTTGTATGTATGTACTTGAAAAACATTGCAAGAATGACATAATATTCAGACTGTGACGAATCAATTGATTACATCTTAGATGATGTCACAATCTGTCTTATCAGTGCACTTGCTGTATTTTACACGTAGCCATAGCAATGGTAAAATATGTAGCAATTAGTTATCACACACATGTACATATTTCTTACATATGTGTCTATGTGTGCATGTAAGGATGCAGTGTACAACATCACAAAATTGGCTAGAATATTGCCAGTGTTTGCCAAGGTCTTGGCTGACCAGACCTTTTGTATGATATGTGGTGAACCCGAAAAACTGCAGAAAACCTTCTATTGTCGGAATATCTTCCACGGGCGTAAGGTATTCCATAAAGCTCTTTCTAGATTTCTTGTTTTAATATTATGTACCTACCTGTATTTTATATTAAATCAATTTTTTTTTTAATATTTGATAACACTGACATAATATAATTTTCTGATGATACTAAATTTTACAAAACTTTTACAAAAATTTTATAGCAACAAAACATTAATTGGAGTGAAAATAAACGACCTGCTCTTTCTCAATGAAGCTGGAGTGAGCAATCTCTTTAAAAAATGTGGAGCGCCCCCATGTATGCCTTGAACAAACTATCTTTTTGGATCTATAATTCGCGCATCATAAAATTTTGTAATTAACACTAAAAGTAACATTATTGAATTTTGATTCTTGAGAATTGAATCTACTTACCCAAGTTGACTGCTTAAATTATTAAAAATATGAGTTATCACTTATCACTTATCACCTTATCAGTTATTAAATCACTATTTTATTACCATTGGGTTCATAATCAATTAAGTACCGACTCATTGAGAACATAATGTACAATAAATGTTATCGAAAAAAATTGTGAGAGAACCGTTGATTAAAGAAACCTTAAATTTTGGAGAGACATTAAAATATGTTAGTTGAAGATTCTGTGAAAATTTGGCATGAAATTACAAGTTTGGTTCTCGAGATATGGCTGAAATTATCTTTAGATCTTGAAATTCAAATGATGAGAATTCAGTCAGATTGGGGAATTTCAACGATACCTCGAAAATTAAACGTACGATTTCAACCATATTTTCGCAAAATCTTCAACCAACTTATGTATATGATCCAAAAATTTTTAACATTTTAGCTTCAGCCTCATTTTCTCAACTTTGTACCACTATTTAACTGAAAGAAATTATGAAAAATATTTATTAATCGATGAGAATTTCTAAATAGGTAACTATTGAATATTTTTCAAGAAACACTTGAAATATTCTGCAGTAATTTTCATAGTCTTATTTTCCTCGAGTTTAGAGAAAATCTTAGGAGGAAGAATTCAATATTTTTTCTGAGTCATTGGTAAATATGGACATAAAATGAGAAAAAATGGTCTTACAATATCACCAATTAAGTAATCCAAGTTTTTGTATTCGACAGACTTTTCTATCAATCGCAAAGTAATATTTTGTTTATTCTAATTTTCGAATGGCCTTCTATGTAAGAGTAAAGCAAGTAGCGGAATTTTCGAAGATATCTTGATCATAATCATACCCATACCAGGAAGTATTGAAGCATGCAGAGTTTTCCCGACATGACCAAATTTTTTCCAGCAAAGTTTGAGCATTTAAGCAAAATATAGGCGTGGAATAGAATGTGGATGAATAAAAAATTTTCGTGGAGAAGGTACTCCTATTTTCTTCAGATATCCCTTAAACACTTTTTTTTTCTAGTTTCTCTACCGGATTTTTTGTTTTTTAATTTGTATACGAAATTTTGAGAAAAAAATTGTTAAAACTTATCTTCTTCTATATAATAAAATTCAATCCTAATTTTTGTGTATTTATCCGCTTTTTTGCAACATTCACAATATTTTAATTTTGAAAACAACTGTTCTCTGACTTCACGATTTCTCAGCTACTATTTAAACTACAAAGCTAAGGTTCGTACTATCGAATGCTCGAGTTCTCTTACAAAATTAATTTTTTTATCGTTATTAATTTTTCACAAATCGGCCATAAAAAAACTGCAAATTAATAAGAAATTTTCCGTTTTTTAATTTGTCATTTATTTCAAAAACTAATGATGGCAGAAAAATATTTTCAGTGATGACCCGTCGTATTTTTTAACTACAAATTCATTTCCACCATCGGATTTCAGCTAAAACGAATTAATAACGAAATAGCGGCGAGAGAAAATACAAGAACAAAACTGGACGCTCTGCCTATTACTACATATAGGTATATACATACACAAAGTGCTTTCTGCATAGTATTTATCCACCTATTGGACATTAAATATACACACATATGTATATGATTTTGGTAATCTAGGATTTGTAGCTGGAGCAAGTGGACGGGGGCATAGCCCCCTCCTCCCACGCCAGTCAGATTATAAATCCGAATTCGTTGATTTTTTTTTAAATTTCTTTTTTTAATTGGGAGATATCGAGCCACAAAACCTCATGAGGATTCAGATAAGTTATTTAAATGATATAAGTTTCAAGATATTCTGCCTTCATTTGTTCATGGTGGTTTTCAGGTCGATTATCAGTTTTGTAAATTATTCATTACGCCTATTCTGAAAACTGTTTAAAACACAAGTTTATGATTGAAATAACTATCGTAAATTTCAACTTTTGGAATTTTAAATTAAGCAAGTTATTTTTATAGTTCTTTCATCTTGGAAAGAATAGTTCCAATGTCTATTTTTGATGAAATTTGAGTGAATACTCCAAAAATTTCCTAAAATCAGTACATTTTTTTCAACAAAATGCAAAATTATAACGATAACTATGTAAGCCTTCATTTCACCACACTCCCATACTCTTTTTTTCTTTTCAATAAAAAGAATTGTTCAAAATTTTTGAGCGAATAGCTTTTAAGGTTTTCTGCAAAGATATTCAGGCAGGTTACCTATTTAGAAAGTTTCATCCTAAACGCATAGGCTACGTTAGATTTGGCACAATCACTCATTTTACCCCTACTTTTGAAAATATTTGAACCTCCGTTCTTCAACATTCTCATATTTTAGTCAGAAATATTTTTTCCACAATATAATATAAGCCTATGCATATCCATCTTATCTTCATCTGTGTTTTTGGTCAAATAAACACGATTTCATTTTTCATAAGATCTTGAGAAAAGTAGGTACCTTCTATCTTTCTGATGAAAGATTGAAGAATGGTCGAAGAAAGAACAGCTGTGAATAGTATTAAGTAAGTATAGGCGAGGTTTGTTCTAATTCTTACAGGCACATATTCGGGCATTCGTCACCACTAGTAAAAAATAAGCTTTCAAAACAAAATATCAGTCAATTTCATGCATTAAATCGTTACTTATTTATGCGAGATTACGAGAAAGTTCATAATCATAAAAATATGAATTATCAGAGTCGCGGAGTATGCAAACCATTGTTTCGATAGAAAATAATTCTACCTTTCTTAAAATAAAATTCTTAGATTTTTAAAATAATATCATTTAAACGTGTCAGTAGCATTGCAATTTTAGTGTTCCACGTATAATATTACCTAGAAAATGCTTCATACATCATTCAACAGCTGCATGATCATTGCAACGTGCGCATTGGCGATAACTGCTGGTCATAAAATTCTGATGTAATATACAGTAGGTATATTAGGTCGGTAGATAAGTACCTTTTAAATATTTTACGTTGATTATTCTGTACATCTCTTTGCTGAAGTGAAGATTTTGAAAATGACCAATTGAAACAAAGATCAATCATTTCAATTGTAAGGCTTTCTCGAAAAAATGTTCAACTAGACTTACTTCGCCACATTTAAATTTGTCGGCGCACAAGTAAAGCTAATTTTCTTTTAAAACAAATAAGCAGCTCAATTTGATACGAATGAGTGATCAACCAGCATGAGACACCTGAGCTTTGATATAATTTTTTTTATTTTAACATATCTACTAAAAAATACATAATTTTTAAGGCAAGTTTTTGTTTTATTTCGGTTTTGTAAAATAGGTACCTAAGCAATCGTACATAATGCAAAAATGTTTTAAACTACTTACATTCATGTATTTTTATAATCGTTTCATTAAAGGGAACTCGTCAATTGGGCAAACCGGTATTTAAATATAATTAACAAAAGTCAAACTAATTTAATTTTTTCAAAACCCTCAAAGGAGTATATTCAAAGTTTAGTCTTACTTTTGCTTTCACCATCGAAAATCTTAGAGTATTATTTAAATAAAAAATGAATAACATTATCCGAAATAATGGCTCGCATAAGCTAGACTTTGCAATAAAAGTGTGTACGATTTTTGAAGGAAAAAAATTCCATAGGTTTCAAACATTTAGCTCTACCATCCATATGAAGTGAGCATAAACTAAAAAAATTTTGCTGGAAAATAGATGAAACAGCAAGGATGATTATTGACGAATTAGCTACATCTTTCTTCGAGTGTAATTTTATTTTTACAATGAGAGAAAACATGCAATTAAATGAAACAAGTTTTAGATGATGAGAAAGATAAACCCTTAATCACAGTGCTTAAATCGGCCATAAAACAAGTCTCGATTAACGATAATAATTAAGTACACCTACTTCAGTTTATTATACCTACTCCTAATAGTGAAAAAATATAAATAAAAATGGGTTTGACACATCTCTTTACGTTACTACAGTCACGTATTTTTTGACAAATTAAAAGATGTTTTAAGTGGTTCCATATCTTAGAAGAAAAATGGAGAAGAAAACAAATCCCCCTCCATGACCCTCCGCGCGAAAAAAAGACTGGGAAAAAAATAACATTAATAAATGTTGGATCGTAGCAATTTTATGAAAAAGAGTTGATTATACCTCTCAATTAGACTACTTAGGCTATGGTCTAATACACGTTACGTAAGAGCATGACTTCAAGTTATGAATTTACTAAAATAATCCACAGTATCCTTAATTATTTTTTAAATCAAATGGTGAATTGAATTTTGAATAATCGACGAAAATGACTTTTCTACGTTTTATAAAATGTTTTCACCACTATAAAAGTACCTACGTACCTAATATTATCGATGTGCAAAGAGACCAGTAAAATATCATTCGCATATTCTTCGAACGATTCACGACACGAGTTGGAAACCAAGAAACATTCTGTTTTTCATTTCTTATTAAAATAATTAGAAATTTTTTTTCCTCTGTTTTTACATTAATTCATGCATCAATGTCTATTCGTAAATTTTTAATTAGTACAATTTTTTTTCCTTATACTCGATAAGTAAAATTTTTGATTTTAAGTTAATCCAAAATTAAACGAAAATTAATATTTGCTGTGTCCATTAAATTAAACGAAGTGGAAAAAAGTTGCTAAAATCAAAGCTCGAAAATTGTAAGTTCAAAATCTTACCTTATTAGTATCGAATGACTCGGTAGATATCGTAAATAACAAAATTAAAATTAAAAAAAAAAAAAATACTGCAACAAAAAACTATGACAACAAAAAACTATTAAGATAAAAAATAAATAAATGAATAAACAAATAATAAAAAAAAAGAAGATAGATCTGTTGAAATTATTACGGATAAAGAAAGAATGAGGTGAAAGTTGAATCCAGAAGGGCTATTTATCGGCTTTTGTTGAGTAGCAACCTGCTGATTTGAGTCGGCGCGTATGATATATGGTATCATTATAAAATTTATAGTTTCTCAAGATGAGAAAAAAAAAGAGTAGCAGCAATAACAAAAAAACGAAAGAACATTTCACAGACTTCACCCTCCCTACTTTTCTTTCTTCGTTTTTTAAATAACAGTAATAATAATAACAATAATAATAAAATTAAGCTCTTTTAATTCGAAACTACCGTAGCCCAAGTGGGAGGCGATTGAAATTTTTTTAAGCGGGCTGCTTACGATACCTTCAAGGAGTAAGGGGGGAACTGAGACCATAAAAATTATTTTGGTTAATTTCACATAATTTTTTCTTTTTTTTTTTACCAATCTATTTCTTGCTATCAGTCCATCTGTTACGGTTTCAATTTCACGTCTTTATGTAAGTAATTGATAATTTCAGATCAGTTAAGTACGTATTGTCTGTAATTCTGTATCCACACATCGATTAAACCTCGGAAAAATATGGACGTGTCATGGAAAACAGCGACCAATTGTCTTCTAAACCAATTTCCTTTTTGATCACATGTGGCGTTTAATTTGGTTCTACAACCCACAAGATTTTTTTGCGGTCGACGTAAAGCCTATAATTCGAAATAAGGGATGCTCCATAAATTGACTGGGCGCTAAAGCGTTGGTAGAAATTTTTTCTAGAAAGTTTTTTTTTTACACTTTCACTAACGCAAGGTGTGGAGTGATTTTCGTGAAGTTCAATATCCATTAGGCGAGGATGTAGGCTGTATGTTTCACTTTTACGCAGTATTCCAGCATAAATGCGAAGAGAAAATTCTGCGACTGGAAAAATATTTTTTTCTTCTAGAAACCTAGGTAATAAATGTAGGTAAAATATTATGTCACTCAAATTCTTCTGTACGCAATATATATAATATGTATATAATTCAAATTTTTGCTCATTTTAGAATTTTTTGGGAGTCTGTAGAGCCTCTACTGTTTGACCTACGGCAATGAAACTTGGGGTAGTGTTAAAGGCTTTTATGGGCTACACGTTCGTATTAAAATTTTTAAAATTTATTCAACAGTTTTGGTGAGAGGCTCTCAGAATTTTGCAAACCTACCATGTTGTCATCATGATAACGTCCGTAAATCATAAGATTTTGGCTTGAAATATTTATGGTAGCTGGAAACTATAACGGAATGGTATTGTATTGAATTTTAATAAAATCGATCGACTGGTTTTCGAATGGCAGTCATTACAAAATTTGACACTTTTGGAAATACACATCGCGGTTGATGCGCTGAAGAGATAATTTAATTTTTATTTACTCAGTTCAAATGAACAACGATATTAATGTCATAGAGTACGAATTTCTTGTTCAGAGAATGAATTGAGTCGTAAAATGGTTATTACTCGGATATTCTTGAGTAATCAATTCTCCAAGCCACTAGCTCGACTAATAAGTAATATGTAGTCGAATAGTGAATTCCTAATAAATTCATCGATTGCATGGATTTTTCGATGTCTAAGAATAAAAGAATTACAAAATTAATTGTTCATTCTTTTTCACGTTCGATTTAGGTATGTATCTTATTATTTTTCACTTCGTTGAGTAATGTATTTTTTCGAAAATACAATCACTGACGTATTTGAAGGTATACCAGCGTGCCAATGGCACACCCAATGAATTTCTACAAAAACAAAAATTCGCAATACCTAATTCAACTACCTTTATCTTTTCTTCCTTACTTATCATCATTATAATAAACGTACAATCCGATTTTTTAAGACAAAATTCAACGAAAATTATTCAAACAAAATTCAAGACGCATGCGCTAACTATTTTGACTATATAATACTGGACCAGTAGAGCTCCACAAGACCAGTATACTTTTTAATGTCAAGACATGCCTGCGAAAAAGTAACCTTAGCGTACCTCAGCATATTTTCGACGTTTTGCTTGAATTTACAAATTTAGAATATATCTGATAAAGACATTACTTAAATTCACAAGAATAGCATATGATAGTCAAAGGCTAATTAAAAATGTTTTATTATTTTCATCCTAATAAAAAATTGATCAATGTTGCCAGGGCAGTGCAAGCCAAAGCCCTGCGGCTTTTATTATGATAAATGTGAAAGTGTGTTTGAGTGTTTGGGACAAGATCACGCCATAACCACTAAATTAATTAATAATTCAAAATTTGGCAAAAAGAGAATTCACGTGCCCAATTGAAAAATAGGCTACTTTTTATCCCCATAACTTGAGCAGTTCTTCTGAAATAAGCTAAAATACAGAATTTTTCAATTTTAAAAGTCTGTGTATGTGCTACGTTAACACATTTCGCGTTTTTACCCCATCTTTTACATTATTGTGTCCGTATTTCGACTTTATTCAAGTGTGTATGTGTCTGTGCACGCCCAGTTATTTAACTCTTTGAAAGCACAAAAAATGGGTTAAGAAAATTTTTCCAAATAACATGGAGAATACATCGTACGATACGTTTTTTTGGGCGCTGAATTCAAATTTCGGATTTAATCAATTGTTACACTCTTTGGGGTCACAAAAAGGGAGTTAAGAAAATATTTTCTAATATTATCAAGTGATACAAAGTTGGATAAACTGTTCGGGGCGCCGAATTCAAATTTGATCCAATGTTTTGATAGAATCAATTGTTGACCTCTTTGGACCATAAAAAAGAGGGGGTCGGGTCAAGAAAATTTTATCACATATTGTTGAGTTATGTAACAAGAAACAGACTTTTATATGTATGTGTATATATATATGAATTTGAGTTATTGGTGTCAAAATTTTCCTGGAATCATGAAACGAAAAACGTACCCACCCCAACCC
This sequence comes from Ericerus pela, assembly GCA_011428145.1. Taxonomy (NCBI): domain Eukaryota; kingdom Metazoa; phylum Arthropoda; class Insecta; order Hemiptera; family Coccidae; genus Ericerus; species Ericerus pela. The sequence goes on along the minus strand of WOFM01000542.1, from coordinate 1,062,255 downwards.
TGGGGGCTAAGTAGATTTTCTAAAGAAAACCTACTTAAAAATCTGCGAACAGACAGAATTAATAATCTCTTTTTTTTTCGAAGTTAGTTATAAAAGTTTTAAATTTAAAGTTCTATTTCTGAAAAAGTTCTACTGAAATTTAGTTCTCATTTGAACCTTCCAGTTTTAGTTTTACATCGCAGTTCTGTGGAGTGGAAAATCTCAAAAAATTGCAATCTCAAATAAGAAAAATTCAAAAAAATGTTTTGAAGCACGTCTCTGTCTCAAAAAATGAGTTGTTTTTTTTTAAGCTTTATCCTGAAAAGTGAATTAATTCGGCTATTTTCTCCATCGAACCGACTCAATTATTAACTTAGTTAATTATAAATTTATTGGGCAAGAATGTGATTTTCTTTTTATCCATCAATTTTTTTTATATTGTACCTATAGATAACTCATTTTTCGCCCAATTAAAATTCATTTTTATATTAAAAATTTCGTCTCCTATTTAGAATAAAAACATGTAAAACATAACTTTTTACATGACACTGGTTTCGGAATTGTGTTTGGTGCAAATCGGTTGAGAATTTGAGCTACAGGAAACTAAAATAAATTCCACCAATGAGGGTCAAGATGTAATTATCATTCAGTAAGGCTGAAATTTGGTAAGTAGTTTGCTCTGAATTTTCTAAAAACTGGCAGCTATCGAGTTTGAAGTGATTTAGCCATTGAGGCTAATGAAAGTTCCGTAGGTAGGTAATTATCATTCTATAGAGCTTAAATTTGGTACATGGGTAGTTCTCAACATACAGAATGCTGGGATAGATTTTTATGAAAATTAAAATTAAAAAGAAACCCGGAAGCCTAATTATGAATTATTTTTAGCAAGTTTAATAACGAATTTGTACTGAAAACTTGCTGAAAGCATTAGATCGAATTGGATGAAAATTGTATGAAGAGTATAGAATACGTAGATAATTTTCATTTGTTTCAAGATTTAAAGCATAAATATTGTTGTCATTTCTTTTATGAAAAAAAAAAGGAGAAATTATTCATGATTATAGAAAATCTGATTTTCCAATGTAGCCTTGCTGCACTGAATGTATTTTTTAATCATCTTTTTTCAGTCATCGAAACGTGAATGACGCATTAATTTTTCGTCATTACTATTCGTTTAAGCGACAAAAACCGAATAAAATTAAAAAAGAAATTAAGTCACTCATTGAATACTTATAGTTTTTTTCCACCGAACTTTAGCAAACCTACATCAATGCGAACGTGATGCACCGATGGAAAGATTTTCAAGATAATGGAGATTAATTGAATCCAACATGTCACTGCTTCACACCCTCTCAAAATTTTCCTACCGATATAATTATTACGCTATTTTATCTCTAAGCTGTTTACGTGAGTTCCATCTCATCATCGAAATACAATCCATTAACTAACGTGTTTCATTAGTCACTCAGTTTTTTGACCTACGTTTCGAACAATTAACAATGTTTAAAAAAATTGAAAACTGAATGTAGGTACGGAAGTACCTACTTGAAATTAAATGTTTAAAAGCTGATTCATTAAGGCGTTTCACTTTATAGCTAGCTACCTACTAGAGGTGCGAAAAATATCGATACGTATTGATACGTTTTTAAAGAAATATTGATATTTTTGGTATCAATTTGTAAGAATACCCAAAGATAGTTGACTGAATTAATCCTATAGAGGTTGTAGATCGGATGTTCACGATTATTGTAGAAAATAATAAAGATGTTCATAAAGTTACGTCTCAGAAGTGTGTAATTGAAACAGATCATACATGTGAAGTACATAGTATGAAAATATGAAGAGAATAAGTTGTACAGAGATGAACAAATGAGCGGAGAAACAAGTAACAGTGTAGCCACGAGTATAAATGTGAAAAAGATATAATATGAGTTATGTCGAGGGTTTGCAGGTGTGTGAGGAAGAGGATTGGTGGTCCTAACAAATCCGTAATCTATGCGATAAATGACAATATGTTGCGTATCAAAACGAAAAAATTTCGATATTTTGCACCATTAATACCTACTGTACATTTAAACAAGAAACACTTTTCATAATTTTATATTTAGCAGTATGAGATGGCCTTCATATAAAAAATTGGTACGAAATTTAAAATTTTTTTTTTTTTATTTTCATAAAATTCATATTGATTAAAAATTATTTTCATTAAAACTAGAATTATTTCGGTTTGGTACTTCTACCTAATATTATAGAAGCGAAATAATCCTCCAATTCGTCACTAGTCGGTGTGATGTGCCTGAGAACTCGCCCCATCCGATTCTCAAAAATCTAATTGATAAAAAAAAAGTAATTTTCAATGTCAAATACGCCACCTTCATTTGTTACTGATAAATTTGTATTTTTTTTTAAATTGGTACCTATTAACAGTGAGACCATCAGCTTAGATTGAGAGATTAATTGTGGAATATCTTCATGGAGGGAGGTAAAAGGCTTCATTGGGGGAAAGTAGGGGAAAGTGTTTCGTTGGATCGAGTAAATATAAATCTCTCAAAGTAAGTTTTCCAATCACATTTACTCGTATATGTGAGAACACCAAATGGATCATTTCGAAAACACCTCCATTTTACGTCAAGACGGGACAGCAAGTCTCGAACCTTAGAAAGCTAAGCACATTTCAACATTCCATCGTACGTAAACATGTGTGGAAATTGACTGAAGATTCGAATTAGATAAATCCTATTTTTGATTTACTGTTGAAGGACCATTTTTCATCGATTGACGGATTAATGACGCAGTTTTCTTATTTTCTTATTTAAATTAATTGCACCTAGATACATAAATATTTATGAAATCTGATTTTTATAGACTAGAAAAGAATGAAGAAAAATCTCAAAGTATTTAAAACAAAGAAAAACAATCTGCCATTTTTTCCTACTGTAGGTATCTATGGTATCTGTATTATAAATCAACTATCAAGAGAATTTATCTTCAGAAAACTAGGTACCTATATAGGCTAATATTTGAAAAAATAAAACTGGGCGAAGAAGATTGATTAAATATTTATTGTTATAAAATAAGTCAGAATTTATTTAGGATTTAAGGCCGTATACCAGATTCTGTTCAATAAGTTTCAATGAGCAACCTCAGACAAATTACATAACTATCCATTTCACATGAAAAGACTCAGTGGGCCAAACTTAATTAATTCTCATACGCCCTATTGACAAAATGAGTGCATTTTTTTAGAAACAAAATCACAGATTGCCCAAATGCAATAATTTTGGTTACCTATTGAAAATGTATTAAACAACAGAAAAATAATGTTGATCTAAGAGGTATATTTTTAAGGAATTTTAATACCAATCATCTAACAACCCTAATTTTGATGTTTATGTTGGTGTTGCTACTTCCGAAATCCGGATGATATAAATATTTTTTGTTAAAATGGAAAAATTTGGAACTTTTTGAGAATTTTAGTACTTATTATCTGAAAACGGTGCTTTTGGTGTCGGTGTCATTCCTTTCAAAATCCCAACCATAACAAAATTTTCGAACCTAAAAAAAGGCAATTTTGCTGCATTAAAATGAGTACAAGCGCACACCTATACTCTAATACTCTTTGCAGTACAGATGTAACATGCAGTTCTAACACTGTAAGACAACAGGATGTACGACGCAGTTCTTGAGCATTAATATTATCTCTACAATGAGAGGTAATAGCATCTTGTAAGACAGTAGTAGTCTCATAGGATGGTCCCAAATGGTAAATTTTCGTTTTAATGTAACCCCACAAAAAAAAGGTCACATAGAGTTAGATCGAGAGATCGTGGAAGCCCTTATTAAATATTCAACTCTTATCTTCGACAATTTTGTTTCTGTCAATGACACCATTTAGTTTCTTGTTGAATTTTAGGACAGAAAAGTTTTTTTTTAACTTTCGAAAACATACTACCAACTTTTTGTATCAAGAAAACTTAAATCCTATGTATTTTTCCTAGGGGCATATTACAAAATTTGTCAAAAACTGAAGGGCGTATTTCTTTACAGATCAAGATGAAACTTGGCATGTTTATACTTTGGGTCCATATCTCAATCAGGTTCAAAAATTAATGAAATACGCCCCCCAGTTTCAAAATGGCGGCCATTTGAAGTTGACATTTGTGGACAAACTTGAGAAGGTATGTAATTTTTCACGGGTCGAAATAAAATTTTATATATCAGTTAAAATCAAAGATGGGCCAAATCTGGCCATTAGTTTCCAAATTACGGCTTTTGGAGCTTTACAAAATTCTTAAAATTTATAATGAACTACACGTAATTTGAAAATCTGTCTATTTAGGCAAAATCGACCTTTTTGACTAGCATCACAAAGTAAACTTCAATAAGCTGTAATTCAAAAACTAGTCAGCGGATTTGACTCGTAGCCCATCGTACATAATTGGACATCCTATATATTCTATACCAAATCTACTTTTCCAACTAGCCTGTTACTGAGTTGTTTTTTTTTGTAACAGGCATAGTTAATCTTGAATAACTCTAGCGCAGCAAGCCTCTTTAAAAAAAATAGGTTTCGAGAAAAAAGAATTAAGAATTTTGATGGTCACATTAATTGTCTGTAATTTCATATGCGTAAATGTTATGTTATGATTGTATGTAATTTGTTAGCTGCTAACGAAATATTGAAAAATGTTAAATTTAAAAGTACTATTATTCTTGGAAGGAAAAATTAATAAAGAGGATAAAATATGGTAACAAATCATAATTATAATCTTCTATATAATAAAATTCAATCCCAAATTTTGTATATTTTGTGGTATTCCAACCGAGGTGGCTTCAATCATAAGGAAAATCATCACCTTGAGAGCTTATATCCTTCATACTTAATTCAAATTTAACCAAAGCTCTTAACCAGAAAAAGTAAATAAAGAGTTTGGAGTGTCCGGATAAGCCGGGTTCTATGACTCAGATGAGATTCCTCACAATTTCATACCTACCAATCATCATCCTTAAAACCACTGTGAACTTTATATTCACACCACCTCATTCTAATTTTGCCTATTCCCACCCCATATCAGCGCAAATTCATCCTATTTTATGACTCAACTCATTTTTAAATAATTTAATAGATTTTAAAAAAGAATTCCAAAATACCAGAAATCCACAAATTTAATATTAATCAACATGGATATAGTATCGTTTATCTCCAAGTTACTTTTTGAGAATCAAACAAAATGCATAAATGTATTTTCTATACTTGTCTGGCTCAAATTTGCAACATAGGAACTGGAAACTTGACCAAAAACTAACATTTCATTGACTGGAACCAACTGGATTTTGGACAATTGATTTTAATTACCAACTCTAGAATTTTTGGTATTCAAATTCAAAGTTTCCCTAGAAAATGGATCTGTGTCACTCTGACCAAATAATCACAATCTTGGAAATGTTTGAATGTTCCAATTTCAATTTTAGGATTTTTGAGAGTATTCGAACTTAATCCTATTTTTCAAGGATTACAAAATTTTATTCAAAAAATTTTCACTTTGTTTTATTATTTCAGAAAAAATTTACCAGCTATTGGTTTCATAACTTTCTCTTCAATTTTTATTTTAATTTAGGGAAAGAAATACCCTCACTAAAAATATTATTTTCCTTATGTAACAGAAAAAGTCTTTGGATAAATTTTAAAATTGTTCAAGAAGCACAAAAACGAAAGATTAATTGTTTACCCGAAAATAAAAAATTAAAACATTCACAAAAATATACGGTAGTGGAAATAACTTTCAACACAATTACTATTGTAGTATAAAAAAGAGCCAAAAAATAGACTGTGGCCTCGGCAACAACTGCATGACTTGAACACTTAAAAACAGAATAAACACTGTTTGACTCAAAGACTATACAGAAGTGAAGAAATGATGAACAAAGGTGTCTTTTTATAATCAATAAAAATTCTAAAGGGTACTTCAAATTCAGAAACAAAGCATCGATGACAAATATTTCGCAACTAGAGAAAACCAAGAGTATAGATAGACATTCCTTTCTAAATAAAGAGAATCATCCATGAGTATTATATTTTTCAATTGGTTGGAAAAGGATGGAAAAAGATCAAAGGGATTTTTCTGCAAAAGATGACAGCTACATCTGCTTTAGATAAGTGAAAGAGTTGACTCATTTTCAAATGTAAAGGAGAGAGATGAAAACAAAGAAAAGAAGATTCTAGATGTCAATTGATAGACAATAGAAGGTTTAAAACAAAGAATGTGTCGTCTTTATTCGTCATCAACCGAAGTATTATTCATAAAAAATCTTTTGATGCAGTATATCCAACTCAAAGTGCCTCAAAAATGACTACTTTTCTTGGAATATGACGACTGGAATTAAAGATCTAGGACAAAAATTAATATGACGAATAGTTTAAGGAATGTATAGAAATTGTTTTCAATTTAAAAATATTCTCTTCAAAAATGGAAATGGAAAAGGTTTTTTGTAAAATTAGAAGACCAAAAAGAAAATAGAAATATTGGTGGAATTGAGAGAGCTGAAAAATTTATTGATAGGAAGATCGATTTTTGCAACATTCACAATATTTCAATCTCTCTCACATTACGACATCTCAGCTGTTATTTGAGCTATAAAGCTGAGGTTGGTACTATTGGAAAGAGGAGAAAATTTTCTCAATTTCTCTATAAAAACTTATATTTTTATCGTCATTAGTTTTTCAAAAATAGCCATTAAAAAACTGAAAATAAATGAGAAATTTACTGTGTTTTAATTGTTGTTTATTTCAAAAACTAATGATGGAAGAAAAAAATTTCGAGTGATGGTCCTCTTTTTTTTCAATGACCGATTCATTTCAATTATCAGTTTTTACCTAAAATGAAATAATTGTGAGCTAATGACGAAAGGAAATACAGAAACAAAACACTCAACTTTTTCCATTATTTTACAGTTTTTTTATGGTTTATTTTTGAAAAACCGATGAAGATAAAAAAATTAATTTAATTTTGGATTTGAAAAAATTTTTTCCTCTTTCCAACAGTATCAATTTCAGCTATTTATCTCCAATAGCCGCTGAGGAATTTGGGATAAAAGAGGCAAGGTTTTTTTCAAAATTTAAATGTTGAGAATGTTGCAAGAATTGTGAAAAATTACGCCAAAACTGGGATTCCAATGGATAAAAAACTGTGCTGTTAGATGAAAGCCCCATAAGGGCGTGTATTCATTTCCCCACAGCTACTAAAACATTTGGAAATTTTTTTTTTCCACTTTCTTTTACTATTCATGTAAATTAGAAAAACAAAAATTCTAAATTGAAAAGTGTTAAACATTTATAGCCAGGAGATAACACCATATTGTAAATTTTCGTTACTACTGTACAGCACCTTAAAAATTTTGACTGACAAGTGAGAATGATCCAAAACTGATGGTTTACCGTATGTCCATAATTATTCTCATCATCCCGAAAATCCTAATAAAATAGGCAAAGTGGCCGTAAATGTATGTGTCCATTGGTTCTCTTATCACAACCTCCAATATGTCGTCAGTTTAAGCATACACATCTTGGTTAAATGTAACTTTCGTACCTATCTGTTGCATAACTGCGAGCGAAGCCGCAGGGTTAAGAAAATAAAATCAAAAAAATATAATAAAGTGACAAAATAAAAAAAAAAAGAAAATAGGAGCATGTGGATTATTTTTACAAAGAGAAAAGTTCATGCAAATTAGAAAAAAAAAGAGGAAAAAAAGCTTCACAGGAAATACCATCCGGTTGATCCGCACCCAAATTAATAGCATGCTACAATAAATTATAATAAATACATATTTGTTTCAAATTTCATTTATAATGTTCCAAAATTCCTCATTTTATGACCAATATAAAAACAAGAATAGCGGTACCGTCAGTATCGTCCGGCTGATCCGAGTCAAAATTATTAGCACACTACAATAAATTATAATAAATATTTATTCCGAATTGCGAGGATATTGATGCAAAATTGAGCATTTTAGAGCTAAAATAAGAACAAAAATTGTGGTACTGGAAGTACCGTCCGGCCGATCCGCACCAAAAGGTCCTTGGCTTAGTACAAATGTTCGTACCAAATTTCGTGACTATCGGACAAAAGATGCGACCGGTACAGTGGTAAAATTTTTCTGAGGTCATGAAATGAGAAACGTACCCACCCCAACCCTAAGGGCTAATACTGTACCAAGCGTAATAAGTAAATTTTCTAAAGAAAACCTACTTAAAACAAATTTTATGTACTATTTGATCTGAGAACAATATAAGTCTATAGCTACTCCCACGATTTCTGCAGACTCATCCACCTTCACTAAACCTAAAAGTTCAAAAAGTAAAATCCACTAAAAAGAAATATAAAACACGTCCTACGCTTTTCGTTTTTGTTTTTTTTTTTTCTTATATATAGTAAAATAATTGGATTGGATTATTAGATTACAAAGAGGTAATGAGTCACTTTTTCTATTTTAAATAACCCTTTGAATTATTTGAATATTATGCTGCTTTTCCTCTCTTTAATCAATCAATGAAAGATTTGATTAAATTATTCGATAAAATTTAAGGGTAATCAAGAACAAAAATGGATGTATCGTACTATAAACTAAATAGCTGAGAGAGAAAGAGATACAGAGAAAATGAGTGAGTAAGAGAGAGGAGGAAGCATAAAAATTGAATGAACAGCGATAGGTGCGTATTTTTTTTGTTTCTCCTATAGCTGGTCTCCTGGCTGTCGATGAACGAATACGTAATTAAAAGCTGAAAAAACTACATTTAATATTTTTTTCTTTGATTGAAAAATTTGGATTTCCTTGACACAGAGTGATGTAACGCTGTCGCTGAAAGAGCATGTAATTATAGATATTATATTCAGTCGCCAGGCACCTGCGGGTAACACCGTTTTTTGTTTTTCTACCCCGGATGAGGAACTGCTGGTTCCAATATAGTGAAGAAATATGATTTTACGTGTTGATGTCGAAACGTGATTAAAAAATTTATTAAGAGAACTTTGAACTTGGCATCACGTTGAAAATATTTTGATTACTTAGATTCGCAACTGCTCACATTACAGTCTAATTTGGGTTCCAGTTTTTAATATTTTCAACTGAAAATTCAGTTTCATTTTAAAAAACAGCGCTACATCAAAATAATCATTTATATTCGTGTAAAATGTACCTACACCTCTTTTCTCTCTCAATATGAAACTATTCCGAGTAATAACTGAAAGTAATTCGAGCAAATATATTGATAGATCATATTACTTTCAATCTTTATTTTCATGAACATCAACTTTGAGAATTATTTTAAATTTCAGTAAGTAAGTAGGTAATGTAATTGAATAATTGGTGAAATAGCAAAAAGTTTTGGTTGAAATTATTCAAACAACCGTATTTAAGGTTTAGGTAACTGCGTTCTATTATTGCCCTGATGAGATTAAATTTTTTCAGCAATACTAGTTAATTAATACGATAAGTACCTATGTAAAAATAATTAATTCCAGTCTGCCTTATTCAAAATTTATTTCAGACTTTTAAAAAATTAAGTAGATTACATCCAAGTAAGTAGGTTATGAGTATGATGGAAGGAAAAAAAAATTGGCATCTAATTTCATTTTCTACAATATTTACGATTCAAAGTAATTAAGGACTATTAAAGGACATGTGTTCAATGGCTGGCAGTTCTATTCAGATCACATGATACAAATAATTTTTCAGAATATATTTACAAATAAAATTATCTAATTAAAATGTGAGTGTTGGAACTCACCAAAATTTCAAAAAAAACACTTGCAAAAATTAGGAGTCGATGATTTTTTTTCTTCAAGAAATTAAAAAAATACAGTCATACGTAATACATTTTAAAATTAGTACTATTTTTAAGAAGAAGTAAATATTTTTACCAATTCACGAATTCGATAATAATTAAAATTTTTTTCCAGCTTCAATAGTTTTCACATTCGCGGCACAACTCTCATTGTATAAAGTATCATTATTTGAACCTTACAGACCGTAAATTTCCCATATCAATAGTTATTATCTTGCGAACAATTAATGTATTATGTGGAAGGTGGAATAAATTTCATTACCTTCGATGAAAATCACTAGCTTCGGTCTTTTCATGGTGCTGCTATAGTAAATAAGCACTGATAAAGTCAGGTACTCCAACATTTTTGAAGTATAGATTTTAGTAATCTTTCAGTAAATTGTTTGTGGATTTCCTTTGACACATTTTCTACTTCCACGAATCATTTGTCTAAAATTACGAAAAGATATCGAAATTTAAAACGAGTATGAGATTAAATTCGAATATTACATAACTGTTAAATTCCATAATCCCAACGATAGTTTTCCTTTTTTTTAGACTGATAAAATTATTGTTTTTGCACAGCGGAAAAGTTTAACGAATGTCAGCGATAAATCGTAGTTTTCAGTCGGGGTTGTATTAAGTCAGAAGAAATATAAATCTACCAATAGACCACTGTGGAATTCTAACTGAAGGATTCTTATTTGTGGATTTAAATGGGTGCTGGCCCATTTTATGCGTTTAGATGCCGGTCCACTTAGCTAGCTCACAAAACTGCCATAAAATCAAAAATTTTGACAAGAAAGAATTGTACTTTTTTTCGCACTCAAATGTATCACCTTCGAAATTATTTGTACCTCCTCCTATCTCCCCATATTCAAGAAAGTTTTCTGAGGCGGTTGTAAAAATTGTGGCCCCCCAAATGCAAGAATTTAAAATTTTTGGCCAAGATTGTTTTTGCATCATTTATACCAAAATTTACCACTAATAAAATTGTTTGTACCGCCACCCATTGTCATGTATGACTAGGGAAGCTGGGAAAATAGTAGCTGTAACATATATTTTCGTCTATTTTTAGATATGACGAACATATTCGTCTACTCATTTTCAAATACCAAAAATGTGACGCATGCGGCTATGTACTAATTAAAACTAAAAATTATAAGTAAAATAAATTCACCTTTTTGAACACCCAGTGATCAAATAGTCCGCGGATTTATCTTACAGCCTATACCTTTTTTCCTTCTCTCGTAGCCTAGAAGTTAGGCTACGTGTATAATCTTGCTTCCCTAACATAATTTCGTCAAACAGAAACTTTTTCTACATATATATAAACTTCCACGGACCGGTTTTCTTTTCTTTTCCTATTTCACGTCAACTCATTTCATAATTTCATAATTTTTCCTGTCTATTACCATTCTTCTCTTTCCATATTTTTCTTATCATCCACCACGTCCATCATACTTGTCACATCACTCTATTATTCCCTCTTTTTTTTCCTTCTAAAAACTGTTGCCACAAACAAATTTCTGCTCCGTATCTACGTGTATTTTTAACCCTCCACTTCCCATCCATTGGTACCTTGACCTCCGGCGCACCGTTAATATAATTCTTACCTTTTTATTCATCCCCTCTAACTTCTGCAGATGGACTGCTTTTGGATCCGGGCTTCAAATTTTCTTCTCTAGTCACTTTTTACTACTTCCGATTTTATACATGCGTTTTTCTTAATCATGTCATATATATTTGTTAATTTTAGACGACATTTCATGTTATAAATGAATTCGAAATATTCCGCCAGTATGTTTTTTTTTATAATACACTGAATTTTTGAATATGATGTGTTAACTTTATTATGGCAAAGGGGTAAAAAAGGTACGAACAGTTTTTAATTATTGGTTCTCTGGTTTCTATGTTGTTTTGTCCGCGATGTAGGGAATAGCCGTAGCACGGGGATATAATAAAAAGGTCCCCTGACATAGTCTAAATTCGAGTCCACGGACACATGGCAGGCTATTCTGGGTTGGGTGGTGGTAATTCTGTGGCCACCATCCAGTGTAGGTGGTTTTACCGAAGTCCTGGGGCTGTGTCAATGGTTGTATAAATATATTGGTTGGCCTTACGGGTAGTGGTGGCCGTTTGTGACCCCCCTCGCATACCACAAATGTAGGTATTCATTAATAATGAAAACATCCTACAGCTCTTTATAAACAACCACTAATTTACCAGTATTTGATTTTATGAATATAGATATAATGTCTGTATATTCATGACCTAATTGTGCCTGTTCCTCGAGTATATTGCAAGTCAGCACAGCCCTATAATAACAACACCCTACCTCACTTAGCCAATCCAACATGTACACTTACATACCCCAAACGAGTATATAAACCCTCGATTCGAGGAATAAGACACAGTTCCTAGACAGTACCTTCTAAGTACCTAGAGCCTCTCTTGCAAATCTACTAGTGAACAGACAGTCTTGTCTAAAGGGTTGTAATCCCATATGTTAAATCTAGTGTATAATAATTAACGTATTAATTGATGTACTGTTGTCGTACAATTTATTATTTTATTAAAAGTGTTAATTCAAACTTGTGTTTTAAATATTATTGAGTCTCTCAAATACGTTAAGGTCCACGATAGTTGTGGATGATAAATTGAATATTTAAATTATTATAGAGGTATTAACGCTTGTCCAGTGTTAAATATCTCGTGTATGGTGTAACATTGAAAGTGGTTCTAATTAGGTACATTACCACCTCTTTTGGCCGTTATAGTAGCCCCAATTGAACTTTTTGGAAATTTTATGAGCAAAATCGATAGTATTTATTTTGTAATTAATTGTATCACCATTAAAATCATTTTTACGCCTACATTTTCCACAAAAAAATGCCCCCAAATAAAGAATACCATTTTGCTGACCCCTCAACAGGTCAAAAATTCAACTTTTTTTAACTCGATGTGATCCTCTTAGTTTGTACCCAAATGCACCACCCTCAAAAATTTTAAAAACATACTTTGAAGGAATTGATAAAACAGCAACCCCTTCAAACGCATAAATTTTAAACTTTTTTTACCTGAAAGAATGCATTACCAATAAAATCGTTTGTACCCCTATCTATTGTCATATATAACTGGTGAGACTGGGAAAATAATAGCTTTAACTGAACTTTTTAGATATTTTTCGAGCTAAATTGTTAGAATTTGTTTTTGTACTTGATTGTACCACCGTTAAAATTATTCGTACTCCTCTATTTCCCATCAAATAATGCCCCTGATATAAGGGGTATCATTTCACTAGGCTCCCGAATGGTCCAAAATTCAAATTGTTTTTAGCTCAATTTTACCATCCTTGAAATTTTTCGTACTTCCTCTCACAATTTAAAATAAACAATGATAATAATTATTTTATCTTTAGATATTTCTAATTAGACTTTTGAGTATTTTATTAATCTATAAAGCCTCTCTTTCCCAATACCTCGGTTCGGCAACTGGCGTACTTCTTTTTTTCAGCATCCAATAATTTCCATTCATCTTATTATCGGAAATAGTTAACAATTTTCCTCAAACTTATTCTTCACATCCCCTTAAGAACTGTTAAGTTTAAGCATTTAAACAGAAAGTCCCGCTTTGTTAAAATTTGAAAATTAATTAGTGTATGTTGTTTTATTTTTTGAATTTATGAAGTGGAACCCATTGATCTAATTTTAAGACAAAGGCGTAGATAGTTCGATCTTAAGGACGGTCTACATCTTCTCAACCTTCCCTACCACCCTTATCACACTTGCAAAATACCATTAACAAACACATACAGTTCTCTATATCGAGTTTTTTTTCAGAACTAAGGCAAGATTTTAAACCCCATATTTTTCATCAGCGCAATAATTTTGGATTTGAAACTGTAGAAAATTTTTTTGCACCAAGTTTTGTTTTTAGAGAGCTGTATAATGGGGTAACATCAACTTAAGAGGCGGAAATTTCTCTGCTTCATGACGCCCTTTATCTTCATAATACTTTTCCAAAAAGTTTTGAAATAAATTAAGTTAAAAATGCATTTTTAAAAGATACGCTTTTTTTTTTATTTTTTGGCTTCAGCTTCATGCAAAATAAACATTACTTCGTTGCCGAAAATTGGCTCCAGTATTGGTATATTTTAAAATCGCAGTAGTGAGTAGAATAAAAGTTTATAATAACAAGACAGAAATACCGGCCAAAGAGAAAAAAAAAAACCGACTGATAAAAATGGATGTATGTGTATGTGTGCGTGTGTCGTAACACTTGAAAGCAGCGCTGAAGTTAGTCATCCGGTATACTTCAACAAATTGAGTGAGTAGAATAAAAGCGTATAAAAAGTAAACTGCTTTCAATGAAAAAATATCAACATTAGGAAAAAAGGATCAGACATCCATTCTGACATAGATGAATGAACATAGACAATAAAAAAAAGTCAGACACTGTACTTTCTGTTTTCTGTAAGCATATAATATATACTTATCTATATACATTTTACCTTACGTAGGAATGAATGTATGTATGTATATCAGACACTTTTCTTGTAAGCACGATAGAGGTCGTACTTTTCTTTCAATAGGGCTGAAATTTTATATGTAAGTAGATTTTTTTACAACATCGGGTGAGATTGGTTTTGGTGCACATCAGTCCGGTAATTGAGGCATAGGGGCTTAAAGGCTTAAAATAAATTTCACCAATAAGAAATTTCGGATGAACCAAAAAACCTGAACCAAAAGCAGGCTTGCTATTATTTCATCTGTTAAGCACTATAGTCGGCACCAAATACGTTGAGCTCTGAAGAAATAGGCAATATGACACACAAAAGTAAAGTAGCCAATAAAGATGACCTAACAATGTTGATGGGCCAAAGAGAAAGAACGTTGCACTAGAGCTCCTCAGACATCAGGGTTCAACTTATTTGGCGCCGACTATACAACTTATTTACCCGTATTTTTCACTTCATTCTATTCCAGTCAGTATTGTAATTTTTTAACTTGACAATACAGCTCATCATGAATTTCCTTGACAGTTAGGTGAAATCGAACAAAAATTATATGTGTGTAGTACAGGGACTACTCACTCATCTCATTTGTATTAAGCTTTGAAGAATTGTTTTAAATAAAGAAATGATGAATATTTGGTGATTTTTGAAATCATGTTTTTCTAGCGTAGCTTGCTGCGTTAGTTTTTTGTGTTTTTTTCACTCACATCCCATTCTTATTAAAGATACGTAGTAATAATAATAGTTGTGTATTTTTCTCAATTTAAAAAAAAAATTAACACATTTTTCTCAAATTTTTGCTACACTACAAGTAAAAATTCAATCGACCAAATTAAAGGTTTATGAAAACATTTTTCGTTTTGAAATTACGTGGAACAGAACTGATGACAAGCACAAGCAAGACCATGACGTGATTATCTTTATATTGCGATCATGGTCGGGCTAACAAAATTTTTTAAATTAAACTCGCCAGTAATTTTCTTTTTAAAATATGAAAGCAAATAATTCAGCATTAAGTATTAAAACTATTTAAATAGGTAGCTATATTGAGAACATTGAACAGTTTATTCTAAGTTTTCATTTGGTTTTGGTCAAGTCTTTGTTGTGCAAGATCAAGACCAATAATTTTGCTCATTAGGTTCCTATTAGACCCACTGACTACGTAAGTATAGCCTCTAATTTTATTTGCGAATGAGACAGAGGTGAAACATTTATAAAGATAGACGTATTAATTACCTGCCCTATTCTTCACCTTATCTTTATTGAACATGTTCTTTATGCTAGCCTTTCATCCATGCTTTTGGTAGTGAGAGCAGGATATCGAAAAAGTTGGATGGCAAGGAAACGTTTCTTAAGAAACAAATACTGCTACACAATGAGCATGAAATATCATTATTTTAATTTGTTAAAGCCGCTTCGTTCAAATTTCTGCCACCATAGGCCAAGGAGTAGCTACAAAATTTTGGGAGGATAACTCAGCCAACCTACCCGTGGTGTCTCCTAGGTAATTCTAATAGTCTGAATCGAGGGACTCAATATGTTTCAAAAGGGACTCAACCCATACACCACCAAAAATTAGTAGGGGAGGCGACTCATACGAAAGCGAAACTTGGGAGGTAATTCACGAGCATCAATTCATCAGCACCAGAAATGACACATAAGTGCGATAGCGTTTGTCATATAATTGTAACATATATTTAAGCTTTCATTATAATTTAATGTTTTTACCGAATACCAAATGTTTTTAAAGACTCATGAAGTCGTAAGTCTTTTTTATGGGCGGCCTAATGTTCGATTACAATTTTTTTATAAGTTGAAAAATATTACAATCTAACTGATTTCCTGAAAAAATATTTTCTGCAAAAATACACGACTTGTACAGGCAAGCTGAATCAAGCCTTTGTTTCTTATAAGGTAAGAATATGTAAGAAGATTAATTCGACGTAGGCTTAAGCCTACCTACTTCTGAATAGAAAATTTAATGTGAGATGACTATTCAGGTATTTACATCTAGAATTTGAAAAATTCAGTACAAAAGCGGATTAGGCGTATTCTAGCCGAAAAATGCGCATGATTTGTGGAAATTGGTTAGAGTAAAAAAATGCAAAATCAGTACCTACCGTATACAATAGCGAAATTAAGAATAACTCTGCAGGATTTTCGATCGGTAGGCCTAAAAATTAACTAGGCTTAATTATCTAAAAAGAATAAAAGATTACTTTTATGCGAAGTAAATAACATACCACCAAGTGAGCATTGATGTGAATGAGAAGCAAGTTCGATAACATTCTTTGGAGAGTAAGAAATTAAAAATGACGCTTTAAAAAGCGAAGCGAAGGTTCATGAGCCTACGGTATTGATAAAAATCATTCTCAAAGAAAATAGTTACAAAATTAAAACAGGCTCATCACGAATTTATTGGTCGTTATTTTAGCTTTGTCGGTAAATGGTTGCACAGTCCTGTAAAATTACCTCTAGTCTATTTTCATTCAAATAGTTGGACGCTTGAAATGTTTATTAAGTAAAAAGAGTTGACTCAGACTTTTCAGCAGCAAATATTACCAATTAACGAGGCTTTTTTCTGCACTCTGTCTATAAAACTGGAATAGTAATATTCGCATACGAGAGAATGAACAAGGAAACAAGTTGTAGATAACCATTAATTAAACTAATGAAAGTAAACTTAATAAAATAATCGAATAGAGAGCTCGATTCCTAAGCCAATACGACAACGTGAAAATTCAGGAGTTTTCGTAATAAGTAGGTATCTTCGTTTTGGATCTCCTAAATTTATAAAACCAAATATTTGAACTAACAAAACGGAAACCAAAAAGACCCAAAAATTTAATTTAAGTTGACTTGTTGAAATAAAACTGAACTCAGGAAATATTAACGATGATTATCAAAGTTTAAAATACTGAACTTTAAAAATAGATTGCTCTGAGACGTGAATAATTGGCCTAATTTTGTACACAGATTGTAAATTCAGGTTCAAACATGTAATTTTTCGAAAATTAATCAAATCAGTATAGGTAAGTGCCGCTATGGTTAAGATCCAGACCAAGGAGGTCTTGGTCTTGGATAGTTAAATAATGGTATTGACCTCGGTCTTGCACAGCCAGTCTTGGTATTAGTACTAATCTTGTGGTGTCAGCCTTGGTATTGGTCTTATTCTTGAATGGTAAAGTCTTAGTCTTGATCTCAGTTTGCTTGTATGATTTCTATTATTATTGATTGATAAATAAAACTTATAAAAAAATTTAGCACCAAACCAGTTGTCATCTTTAGGTTCTGAGGTCCGCCTCCACGTAAAAATTTGATTAGAGACTTATAATCCTTTGAAGAGAAGACCGTAAGGAGAAAGAAAAAGCTACAGAGAGAAAAATAGATCGAGTCGATTTTTTTTCATATTTTTATATTTTTGATATCTTTCGTATTTTTATATTTTTGTTTTTCAGTTCACAAACAATGAAGAAGTGAGGGATGTAATTTGAGGAAAATCTAAAAATTTACACTGGGGGAAACATCAGACTTCCATTAAGACTTAAAACCATCCTTGGGACATCCCTCTTGTCCGGAGTAACCAACTCCTTAACATAAAATGACTCTCTTCCCTCCCTCACTTTCCCCCTCAGTTTTCTTCTTCCTCATTTCATTTTCAAACCATTTATTTTACTGGGCCAAGTATACAGCATAATATTATATACACTTCAATTTTATAACTTTTGGCACTCCATATTCATTTAGTGGACTTATTAGTCTAATATCAAAGAAAAATCCCTTACGGAAAGAAAAAGTGTCAAAAAAAGTTAAAAGGAGAGAGAGGGTCAAAATACAAAACTTTTACCCCGGGGCTATAGATTTTTTCTCTTCAGATGGCACATTTGCATGATGAGACCTTTCTTTTAACACCTCAACCATAAAAATCGGTCGAGCGATCAGTGGCGGGTCGTGGAGAGAAATCCCAAACGCCAAAAAATATGGAAAAAAATAAAATTTAAGGGAAAAAATGAAAGTGTGGCTATAAATCTGGATAAAAACTGTCAAAAATTTGTTAAAGAGCAAAGAAAAAAAGCTCAACTTCACAAGTTTTGTCATTTCGACCCACAAAATGACGTTCTGGATCCACCACTGCCCGCGGTTCTCTCTGACTTTATGCCACAGTAAAAAAAAACATTATAGAAATTAAGATATAGATAGATAGATACTTGACTTTGACTTATTGCAATAGTGGTGTCATCAGCTTTTTTTTTTTGCGGGGGCCAAAGAGGGCCAAGTATCCAAGATAATGCAGTCAAATGGGTTACAAAAAAAAATATATATCATAATATTGTTTTTTCCCCTTCTACACTTCATTTTTTGTGCTGCATTTTCCCTCTACTTTTTAAAAATTTTTCTGGACTTTTTTGCTTGGGCTAAGACCCACCTTAGCCCACTTGTAGTGACGCCACCATATTGCAAAGTGTTCAGTTTGGTAAGTTTTCAAACATTTCAAAATTTCTCAACCTTACAACTTCTTCTATTCGAAAAATAACCTACATACGTACACAGTACTTTTGTTCAGTCATACTCATTTCCATCAGTAACTCAAGTTTACCATGTATAAACCACAACACACAACCTGAATTATCAAGGTCAATAGAACCAATTACCTAAACTAAGCGAACTCAGTGATCTGTTGAATCACTTCCAGCTATTGACAAAGTTGTCAATGTTAGGCTATTCCATTGAACCAGAATTACTCACAAAAGTATGAGATAATTAAACGACAATCTAATCGTGGTGAAACTTTTTTTCACTTCAACCCTGTTTCAGTTATTTTGATTAGTTTTGCAAGATTTGAGCAAAATTTCTTGTAACACGTACCTAATCTAAAATTGTCCTTCCCATAAATAATTAACAATCTTGAATTATTTTCAGTTTTACCGACGGTCTGACGTTCACCCATCAGTGAGGTTTTTATCTTTGAAAAAAATTTAAGTCCCACCTCCCCCGTTAAGATCTCATAATTGAGACTCATGGTCAAGAAATTTTTTCTCCATTTACAATAAAAAAAATCGAAGAAAATGTACCGTAGGCTTCGCTCAAATCTACGATTTTGTTGCATTAAAATTAAATGATAAGGACGACCGTAGAACTTGTAAATATCTACCCTGAAGTATATTAAGGAGAATTCGTAAATTTCGTAAATCATTAAGGAAATAGTGTTTATTGGCGTCTGGATTGATCTTTTTTGGTAAAGAAATCTATTTGAAAGGCCGATTATCGGTTAACCGCAACACATTTATAATTATCAGCGCTGATAAAGGTTTTATATCAAGAATACGTACAATGGTGCTGAAAGTTTCGTTAATGAATTTATGACGTTCTTAAGTGTACATATAGATAATGAAATTAAAATCGAGTAAAAATAGTGGAAATCATTTGACGTCAAATAATGGAAAAAAAAGAGTAACGCAGCAGCAACTTTGTTAGAAAAAGCACGTTTTCAAAAAGCAAAACATTAGTCGCTAAAAAGTTAGTAATAGATCATAATTGATGATTGTATTAAATTTTAAAAGTGTTGACCTAAAATTACACAGTTTAAAACCATTACCACTACCAAAATCGAAACAAAAATATATTTTATTGAGAAGCCTGCACATTAATTTTTTTTTTTTTGTATATTTCTTTCACTCATCACTCGTCATGTCTTATGTCACTCCTCACCTCATTCACGTCGTTCACCCCTAACTTATAATTTCTTGCCGATTTTACCATTTTATAGTTGTTGACTTTTTTTTATTAATTTATTTATTGAAGCTATAGTTTCTAAGTCGAATGCTGCCCTTGCTTCATTTTATTACCACTTTCCGCGCTCCACTAAATGTTATGTATTTCGCCTGCCTATTCCTAATGTTTCTACAGAATTTGTTCGTCATGCTAAATTCAGGTTATGCAGTTGCTCACCTGCCTGTTTGCTTGAATCTGTTAATTTTTGAATCATGCAGCGACCAATATTCATCTAATTTCTTTTGCAGATTATTGGCTGTAATATGTTAGAGACGATGCAATTTGTAGAGGCGGATCTTTGATAACCATTTCACATTTACACACGCGATTCACTTTATTAGACTAGTTAGTTATTGTTTAGTTGCCAAATCATGCTGTGTAAGTGTTTTAGCTCCGAAAGTGCTCTTTCTAAAATCTCATGATTTACTCATAATACTTATTTGTTACATCTAATGTAATCAAGATTTTTGTAAATTGTGTGTTTAAAATCTCCTTGTTCACAAGGCTTCAAGTCATTTTAAAGATTTGAGATTGATATTGCTGACGCTTGTACACTCGTCAACTTTCAACTGGTACAGGCATTCGATTTATTAGACTACTTAGCATTGTCAGTTATTAACATTTTGTTAGAACTGATCCAAATACATCGATCAGTGGAGTGATTTTCTAACTATCAAATTGAAATTTCAACTTCTACTGCCTCCAAAATCATATTTTTGGCGTAATACAACATTATTAACTAAGCTGAGTAGTGAGCAATCGCTCAAGATTGTAGTAAGCGTTGAGTTTTTCAACTTCTACTAAATTTTGCCAATCAATCATCTGTCAGCGAGATTCTTCCAGCTAGATCAACCTGGGATTGGTGCAGCATTACAACCTTCAGATATCGCATCATTTCATGGTTGCTGCAACATTGTAGATACAACTATAATAATATAAACTCATTCTTTATGTTTTTGTTTGTGTTCATTACTTATTTCTGGGAATCAAAATCTTAAAAATGTTAGCCTAAATTAATAGGCAAAATTTAGGAGAGAGTGGATGGTTTTCTGGTTTGTTTGGTGTTTTGTTGGTTGTGGTGCTTCCCCTTTTCCCTCCCAAAAATGTATTTCCCTAAACTTGGACATGCAGGTATCTGCATCTTTTTACTGTGCCATTTCTTGTTGGTTTTTTCTTGTGTGTTTTGTGTCTTTTTCGGACTTCACATTATGGAAGTATTGTCCTGTTAATCAGTACCAACATCGATAGGTCAAGTCCTTGCCTTGGTACTAATGTTCGTTCCAAATTTCGTGAGTATCGGACAGAAATTGCTACCTGTGCTGTGGTAACAATAAAATTGCTTATAAGACATACACCATTTGAATTTGAGTTTTTGGTGCCAAAATTCTCCTTTCATTATGAAATGAAAAACGTAACTACCTCCACTCCACTGCTTGTTTCATGAGATCAAGATTAATAAGCAAATTTTTATAAAAAAAAACCTACTTAAAAAAATATTGCTTTGAATTCGGAAATGAATAGTCCCATGTTAATGATTGTGGTATGATGTCAATTATGCTTAATATTCATCTTTTTAAAAGCTGAACGTACCTATTCACCAATGATCTTAAAGAAAAACTGCCCCTCCTTGTAATATCGCAGTTTCTCATCAAAATGTTTTAAAAAATCAAGTTACCACGTAGCCAGAACATTCTTTTCGAAAAACAATTTTTAGGGTTTTTGAACGAAATGCAAAAAAACTCTATTACAATCCCAAGTCTGTTATTTTTCTTCTCCTTCTTCAGCCAGTTCTATGTTTTGTTTTTCAACTGTGAAAATAAAATTTATTCACTATTACGTCATTATCTGTAAACATTTTTTTAAGGGTTTTGCCACGAAATGCTACTCTATTTTGTTTCCTCCATTATTGTTTGGAGCTCTATCACTAGATAGTTGGCGCATGCGCATAGAATTTAGAAAAAGGAAATAATTTTGTCCAAATAATTTTGTGGTAGAGTTTCTGGGCCCATAGCCACTGGATTTAGTTATGAAATCATCGAAAAAAGTAACTACTATCAAAATAGTTTAATGATCTAATGGTGGGTCCACATTTGCGCATTTTGCTACGAACAAACTAAATGCGTAAAACAAGCCAAATGCGCCAAACAAGCAAATGTGTTTGACCTTTTTGAATAGATCCTTTACATATTTTTATTTACCAAAAATGCTCGGAAAATATTTGATACATTTGCTTTGTTTGATAAAATGGTTCACATCAGAAAATTATTTTGTGCGTGTTTGGCGCAGATTGTTCGGAGTAAAATGTGCAAGAGTTGACCCAATGCAATACAATAGTATAATTTCATCTCGAATATCTAGTTTCAATGAAAAGTAGGTATACATATTTAAGAAAAATTAAACATTTTTTCTGCTTGTGGGGATTTCTCCCCTTACGAGGTTCAGCCTCTCGTTGACAGATGGCTGGCATCGGCCAAAACCAATGTTGGCAAATAATAATAATAAATACCCGTCGTCTATACAAACGATGCGCATGTAGGGAAAGCTATGTGAACATAACATTCACATACCGGCTATGGCGAGGTGATATGTCAATGTACGTAGTTGCATTCAGTGCCACCTCACCTTGCTATGCCAATAAAGACCCGCTGCATGGTCTGTATTAAATGGTTGGCGGCCTGCCTTATAATGATTAAGGCCAATAGACATGCACAAGTGGGACCTGATGGAATCCCCCATTGCTCTTCAAGCAAATTGCTTCGGATCATATACTTACATGTTTTATCATGGCTTCTCTTCTTAAATTAGTAAATGAATTTTACCAGGAAAACATAGCACATGATTCCAAGTAATTTGCTGGTAGATCAATAACTATGTGTAAATTTATTTTATTTAGAGGGCAGTCTGAGGAGCTAGTCAGGAAATACCAAGACATTGGTCGTAAGGCTTGAAAGAAAGGAAAGGAAAAAAATATACAAGAGAGAAGAAAAATCACTTTTTAATTATTTTTATATAAAAGGAAAAATCTATTTATTTTATTTAGATATTTATTTATTCATTATATTGAAGTGAAACTTCCTTGCATCCGGTATTAAACTAAAAAACAGTCATGAAACGTATCATCGTGATTGCGAGTGATTGAAAAATAAATATTTTATTTTATTATGTTAGAACTGCAATTTATTCATTGAAAAAAAATCAGACAGAAGTTTACACTCATTTTATTTATTTATTCATTTAGAGGAAAGTCTGAGAAGGTTGCGGGTTCGTCGGAAAATATGCATCAAGACATTAGTCGTAAGACATAAAAGGAACGAAAGAAAAATAAGTTTACGTTAAAAAGAATTTTTGAAAGATAATCTTTTATTCATTTTTTTTTTTTTTGCTTTAGCTTCATACGAAATAAATATTATTTCGTTGCTGAAGGTTGACTGCAGTATTGGTATATTTTAAAATCGCAGTAGAGAGTAAAATAAAAGGGAAAAAAATCACTTTTCAATTTTTGTTACATAAATGGAAAAACAATGACATAATTTTGGACTAATAAATTTTAGGGGAATTGTGAAGGGCTAATGATGTCATGATTTTAAACTTAAATTCTTTTGTTATATAAAAAGAAAAAAAGATAAAAATGGCTAATTGGCATTTTTTTACCTTTTTATAAGCTTTTATTCTACTCACTACTGCGATTTTAAAGTATACCAATACTGCAGCCAACCTTCTAAAATGAAATAATATTTATTTCATATGAAGCTAAAATCAAAAAATAAAAATAAAAGCCTATCTTTTAAAAACGTGTTTTTAACAAACTTATTTTGATTTTTGTTTAATAAAAGAAAAAAAGGGAAAAGATGAAAAGTAAAATAAAAAATAGTCACCAAAAAATATTTGACTTATTTTTTTTTTGTTTAATTTTAGTTCTGTTCTGTCATATTTAGGCAGACGAACATATTCGCCGACCTAAATATTCTGTAACAAGTAACGGCGAATATTTCCAATAGATATTCACCACATTACCTCCAAATCTTAACCAAATTATTGGCAGCTAACAAATATGCAGACAAACAACAAGACAACATAATTATCTGTTAGCACAATTTAGGTATGAACTGCAGGTACACTTTTCAAATATGTAAACAATATAGGCACCAAAAGAAGTGACCTGGAAATTCGAATTACACCAGGTCTTCACTTGCCATTCTTTTGAGCTACAGCACAGAGGTAATCTGTCTGAGCCCAAACAGTCTAAGACGTGATAGACGTTGCAAGTTAGTAGTCCACCCTAGGACACAGGTAGGACATAAGACTATTATATAAGAAAGTGTTAAGTATAATTATTGTTTGATTTGTAACGTAATAATTGTGACATATTTGATTCAAATAAAAAGTAGATAAAAGTGATTCTATTTGTTTTGGATTGTCTCTACACATTCTGGGCTAGAGATGTAACAAGTTCTATACCTAAAAAGAAAAAGGGAAAACTAACATGAGAAATTGTCGCACAAAAATATTTGAACCCCAAGGATAAAACACGAAGATGTCAAAATGACAAAAAACAGTTAACTCACCACAGAGGCAAAGCTAAAAGTGAACAAGTTGGGGTCAAGTTCCCCCAAAACTGGTTTAAGCATCCTTGCCCCATAAAAATTCTAAAATAGGTATGTAGCATTAATAAAAATAAAAAGAATTCTACTTGTTTTCATCTGAGAGAAAAATGAACATAATAAAAATAGCTTACATCTATACCACTACTTTGACCTAGGTTACCTATATATTATTCTCTCTTGCCACCCAAACATTTTTCCAACATTTTATATTATAATTTAAATTAGGTATCCTATATCATTTTCGATGAATAATTTTACATTAAACTTTAGGAAAAATCTACTTTATATTTGTGCAAAAACATTATTTTATGAATAAGCTTTTTTCATTTTTATGACCAATTTCAGCGCTGCTTTCACGTGTTGCGACACACGCACACATACACTTATATCCGTTTTTATCAGTTGTTTTTTCAATTTTTTTTGTTTCTGTCTCGGGAAAAAAGTGAGAAATTTTTTTTTTTCGCCGTTATTTTCTTCTTCAAATTATAAAAGCGTAGGTATTTTTTAAAAACTCGTTTTTAACCTAACTTATTTTCTTCTCTTTTCTTTTATTTCTGCATTTGAATGAGAGGGTACCTAACTACTATCTACTACCTAAGCACAAACTTTCGAGGTAAGTTATCTTTTAGTATGGTTAATTTAAGCCCACAAAGTAAATATTATTATCAAATATATATTATGACTTCATCCTAAACTGCGTCACTTTTAATCAGTAACTAATTTTTAGTAGGTAGGTAGATACCTAAATATAGGTTCAGTATAACGCATACAGTCGAACGATCACTTGAAAAATATAAAATATCTGATTAGTCTATCCGCCGTGGCTCCATAGAAGCACGTAATCAGACCATGCACAGACAGAAATTGCGTAACCTTGAGGGAATCTCCCGTACAGGTTGAAACTTGAAAATCCACATTTAATACCGAGAAAGTAATTGCGTTCAAGACCTATCCCCCACTGATTTTGACCTCATGTTTCCGGTGTTAGATTTAAAGTACAGCAATTAATTTCATTTATTTACGCGTAATATCTTCTCTTCTGTCGAATTGAATGAGCTAATTGTTCTCGAGAATAAACTAAAATAAATATCTGTGATTATGTAAAGAAAATTTTATCAGAATTTGATGTAGCTCATACCTAACTTCTAATAAGAATCGGCACAATAACATTCATGCTGTCTACTATAATTTAAATGCAGTAAATTAATTGCGATTCCAAAAAAATCCATTGATACAGACTAAAAAATGGGGTCAACCTTCGATGAGCACAAAACTGCAAAAAAAATAAAAATATGGTTCAGATAAATTTCGTGTATGGATGTCAACAGGTAGGAGCCAACCAACCTATTAACTCTTATGGTGAAATTTAATATCCTATTAGCAGTGCTGCACTAAGGGTGCGGATACGACTTTGCTCGCGGCCTTAGGCCAGACCGCAAACACGACGTGAGCTTTGTGTGTTGAATGTCACCGGGTGAAAACGCTTACCTCTCATGCTCAGCTTTAAACATTTTTGATAATGAGCGTGTGTGTATTAACGCACAAATCATGTCCACAGCATAAGAATGTTTTTGCAGGTCCAGTTCTTTAAAAGTTTGTTTTAAGTTCATCTTTTACGGATTTAGTATGATTTTAGTTCCCTGAAATTGACAAGTCAAATAGAACAATTCATTGAACAATTTGCTTTTTTAAATATGAAAAGAATAGATACAGAGTACTCATATATTTAGGCAACAAATTTTTATCAGAACCTAATCACCAAGCAGTGATGGAGTTAGGGGGCAAGGAGGCAGCTTGCTCCCCTGGAATGTTGGTAAGTTGGATTTTTCTGCTCATCAGTTGAACAGTTGGAAAATCGTAAAAGTTGATGACCTTTTTTATTTAGAAAGACATTTCACAATTTTTAGCAGTTGGAAATTTCAAAAATTTAAGTAGGCAATTTTCGTAAAGTCTTTCGCTAGGATACTGACATCACATCTGGTCAAGTTAATCAACCCTTTCCAAGAAAACATTATGTTTCAAGTTCAACCTTGCTAAATAGAATAGTCTCTTTAAAATTTTACTGCCTTACTTTTCTAAATTGACCTGCAACAAGTTATGTGGTACGCCTCTTGTCATACCCAACTTTTTTTTTTGTAACTTCTTAAATACAGCATTTCCTACACTTGTTACCAAAAAGTATGAAAAGGCAATTTCTCAATCGTGTGACTAACAAGACAATATACTATTTTTTGTTCTATTGCCAAACATAGGGACGATGAGAAAATCTTGATAGTAATGGCTGATATCAATATTTTATCATCTCTATACTTACCGATATTTTAGTATAGTAAAATGATATCTTTTCTTATCGATATCTGTCAGCATTGTTTTGAGATTGTGTCGATTCTTATCAATAGAGGGGTATTCACTAGGCTTTTTCACAAGCTATAATCTCGCATTTTTAGAAGTAGCGTGTAAAAAGTCTAAATGTAAAGCAAAAGCTGATTGTGTACAACCGAAATTGTACAATCTAAAAGTTTGGGACCATCTAACTTTTAATCTGTAAAAGCTTGCTTTTTCGAAGCCGATTGTGAAGAAGCTTTACGTAAACACAAAAAATTACAAATGAAGATTGATTTTCGTGATGTTTTGTGATTAGAGATTGTTAGAAGCAGGCTTCTAAATGATCTCTAATATGAACGAAAGAAGCAAAAAACTAAAATTTGTGATTCTAAGAAAGCTGGATTGTATAACTTGTAAAAAAGCTTAGTAAAAACGTAGCTAATATCTCTTGATGCAAATAAATATTGATAGGTATACGTTTGTGGAATACCTTGTCGTGAAAGATATTCACACTAGAAGGTTTTCAACAGTATTTGCGTGTTCTGCCACTTCATACAATTAAGTATGGGAGAGCCAAATCCTCGGCGAACACTGGCGATTTTTGAACTGGTTCTGAGAGTTTATATACAGGATTTGGTACACGCACACAGACATACATGCATACGTACATGTACGTAATTATGTCATGCGTTACTTCGTTTCTTGCCTCTGTCGAGGTGATAAGAAACGACGCACCGCGTTTCGTACCGAGCCGTGATATCACCGAGATTGTTATCAGGTAATTGATCTCGGCCCGTGCAATGTATCTTACCTGTATGTACATACAGGTACGAACATACAAACGCACCAGTGTAAATTCATTTAACGTCATAAAGACGATTATTGCCAGCCTTTGGGTGGAGACTGTTGTCAAGGGGTGCAAGCCCCTATTACCTCATACAAGTATTGTCACCACAGCTACTCCCCCCAGTTTTTGCGCCACAAAAATGATAAGTTGCGTGCCTGGGGGGACTTATCAAGTCTTACTGCTGTCTCTGGTCTTTCTCACACTTGGCCAGAGCCGAGCCTATGGCAGCGCCCACACACTCGTAAGATAACTTACGAGCATTGAATCAGGCCTGGTACGTTTCTCGACTCTGTTGCCCCCTACGTCTGGGCAGTCGATTTTGTTGAGCCAGACGGGTGTAAGGATGGTGATGGTGTGGAAGTGGAGGACCAGACAGGGTTTTTGGTTTTGGCCGGTTGAACATCGGGGAGTTTGAAGTCCCCGATGGTCTGTAGGCTGGACCAAAGGTGGGAGGAGGGAGTGTTTGAGGCACCTCTTCACAGGGAGTTGCCTCTTCACCTCCAATGCCATTTGGATTGAGGACTCCGAGGGTGGGTTCTCCACTCTCAGTGTCTTCTCCGGCGACTTTGGGGGCAAAATGAGGGCTGGAAGGGGTGTGGACATCATCTGGACGATGTCCACAGCCGATGTCATATCCATCAGCAACTCATTCTCAATCCTTTTGATTTCCTTTTCTCGTTCCATCTGTTTCTTAGTCTTTACAGGCTGAGGTACAGGTGGAACTACAAATTGGAACTCTGGGGTTGGGAATGGCGTGTTTGTTGGGGACGACATGACAAGGAAGGAAAAAACAGAAAGATTTTGGAAAAAAGGAAAAGAAAAAATAGTAGAAAGTTTGGTTAGAATTTGGCGTATTTCGATCAACAGCAGAAAAGCGAGTGAAAAACGTTGCGAGAATATTTTTCGATCGCAGCTTTATTCCAAGTCGTTATCTTATTTCAGATATGTTTGGAGGGGATAGTGCATCAAATATTCTTTTGCTGAAAAGTTTTCCAGTCAAAATCTGTTAAGTACAAGCCGAGTTAAGCGTGTTTGAAATTTTGTATCTCACAAAGGAATGCACTCTTCGTTTGTGACGTCACGATCTATTGACTATTTTGTTATCTGAATGTTTGTCAATAGAAACACGTTGCGATGTTTTCTTCTGTATCACACGTGGATTTGTTTATTCGTGTCATAATTTATTTGCACGCATTTTTTCTCTGCTTATCTGAGGAATTTCTTTTGTTATAAATATTCCCAGATTCTCGCGCATATTTTTGTGCGGGTTTGCAGACTTTTGCTACGGATATTAATTTTTGTGAATATTTTTAGTTTCTCCTTGCCAATCACTCGGCTTTTCAAGTTGGAATCTGGTTTTTTTGCTTTTTGCTGCCAAGCATCAGCTGGAGTGTTGAGTTCTCCTCTTATATACTAGATGTCCGTAGTCAACTGTCCTATGTAGTCCAATTGTCGAGCTCTTCTCGGGGAAGCTGGTTCTGTCTTTTGCGTGAAGGCATGTGTTAGGGGTTTATGATCTGTATACACAGTGAAACATCTACCCTCTAATGTGTGCCTGAAATGCTTCAACGCAGCAAATATTCTTAGTAACTCCCTGTCATATGTGCTGTAGTTCTTTTCGGTTTTTGATAGCTTTCTGGAGAAGATAGCGAGCGGTAACTTCTTGTCATTATCCTTTTGGTACAGTGTTGCACCAATAGCAAAGTCGGATGCATCAGTTGCGACACATAATGGCAGACTTTTGTCTGGGTGCGCAAGCAGAGTTGCATTTGCCAGTGTTTCTTTGATGCTTTTAAAGGCTTTTTCAGTTTCTTCTGTCCCATCGAGTGGAGTCTTATCTTTCTTTTTATCTGTTTTAATCAATGCAAACAGCTTACTTTGTTCGGCTGCAGCATTTTTAATGCAACGTCTGTAGAAATTCACCATCCCCAAGAAGCGTCTGAGTTCTGCAACGTTTGAGGGTTTCGGGAATTTCAATATGGGCTCTACCTTGGTCTTCAGAGGGAAAATGCCTTTGGTCAAGACTTGATAGCCGAGAAAGTCAATTTTGGTCAGTTTGTATAAACTTTTTCCAACATTGATGGTAAGTCCAGCAGCGTGTATACGCTGTACGATGGCTCTTACATTATTCTCGAGCTGTTGCTCACTGCCTGCTGAGCAAATGCATATGTCATCTAAATATGCATAAGCAAATGGCAAATCCATAAACAGTCCATTGATGAATCTCTGGAAAGTTTGTGCAGAATTACGGAGTCCAAATGGCATTCGAAAGTATTCTAATAAACCATGGGGGGTTATGACTGCTGTCTTTGGAATGTCCTGTTCAGCCATTGGAATTTGGTGGAATGCCCAGTTGATGTCAATTTTTGTGAACATCATTTTACCCTTCATATTTGCGTTGAAGTCCATTATATTTGGGAGTGGATAGCGATCAGGAACTGTTTTGGCATTTAAGGCCCTGTAGTCTCCAACAATTCGCCACTCTCCACTTGCTTTTTTGGTCATGTGGATTGGGGAACTCCATGAGTTTTTCAAGGGGTGGCATATGCCTTCCCCTATTATGCGATCATAGTATTCCCATGCTGCTTTGAGTTTATCAGGGAGTAACCTGCGGGCTCTAGCATGGCAAGGCGGTCCTTTAGTTTCTATAAAATGAACGGTGTCATGTTTATAGTTCGGATGCCTGCGAATCGATGGTTGAGTGACTCCAGGATAGTCTGACAGAATCCGTAGGAATTGTTCGTCGACTTTAGTGCAGCTGGATATGTTGGTGTCCAGTTGGTACGCTAGCGTTTTGCCTTCCATCCATAGACCAGTATTGTTGTCTATGATCTTTACATTTTTGAGGTCGATGAGCAGGCCATAGTGTGCGAGAAAATCTGCTCCCAGGATCGGAGTTGGAATGTCCACAATTGTGAAGGACCACGTCATGTCTCTTCGCAAACCGATGCTTACTTTGCTGGATTCTATTCCGTAAGCTGGAAGGTTTTGACCATTCACAGTTCGGAGGTAGTATTTCGGAGGAAATGCCTTTTGGTTTTTACTTACTGGCAAAATACTCAAGTCAGCACCTGAGTCAATAAGGTAACGTCTCCTGTTTGTCCTGTCTTTGATGAACAGGCGGCGTGAATACTTTTTCAAGGGATCTTCAGCTGCATAGATGACCCCTCTTTCTAGTTTGATGGCTTATTGTACAGTTTTTCCCCACCATTGGCATCTGTTGTTGCACTTGGTGGCCTCCGCGCCAAATCTATTATGAAAGAAGCAGGACTTATCATCCCAGTTCTGAGACGGAGGTTTAGGGGATGATGTTCTTCTAGGGGGAGTTGGACTCTGACTCCTGGTAGAATTGCTCTTTCAGTCTCTGGACCTGGATTTTCTGTCATTATTTCTGTTGTTGTTACTCCTGCTGTTTGAGCGATTGTTGCTTCTACCATTTCTCCAGTTATTATTATTATTTTTCTCCTTTATTTCACTAGTCAGCTGAGCTATTTGGGCACTAAGCTGGGCAAGTTCTCCCATCTCTGCCGATACTGCACAAATCGAGGATGCTGATCTCGAGTGTTCCAACGCACTATCGGCACTCTTTGCCAAAAAGTCTAGGTCCTCAAAATTATTGATTACCGTGGTACCCACAGCTGCCAGACACTGCAAAAAATTTTGGGGCAGTTGTTTACAGAACTGGTTCCCAATGACCGATGGTGATACGATATTATCGGCCTTTTGTCCTAATTTGGCCATGAAGATGGAGGGGTTTATCGTCTCCCATCTTCATTCCACCCATGACATCATCAATTATCTGGTTTTGGGTCTTACCAAACACATTGCGAATTTTCTTGCAGACCAACTGTACTTATCTGTTTCCACCGGAGAGCATTCCATGATATCCGGAATCCAGCATATTATTTCTGCGGACATGCCTCTGCAAATGTGTGTGTACTTCTGGTCGTTCTGTGGGTTCTCTGTTTTGAAACGACCTTCGAGGAGAGTCAACCAGAGTTCTACCTCATTTGGCAAAAATTCCGGAATCTCGATCCTCCGCCTTTGGCTTGCAGGGTTTTGCAGAGTCTGCATCTGCAACAGCTGTAGTAGCTTCGCAAGCACTTTGGGGGTCAACTGTGGTTGACCACTTCCACTTGTTCCAGGCTGATTTGATGTCGGGTTCGTCGTACTTCCATTTCCGTTTGTGTTGAGCATTTAATTTGCTGTGTCTCTTTTGAGTTACTTCTGGCAAATGTTCCACCAGACTCTGTCAGTTGTCAGTCTGGGGTCGAAGGGTCGGAGTCTTGGCTCAAAAGACGACCACTTCTGAAAGTGCGAGCTGTTGTCTCGTTTGGGTTGACAACAGCTCCCAAACACATTGGTTTCTGGTCTCCGGATTTGTTTTTGTTTCTCCGGAGTATCAAAGACTTCAGAGTCTCTTGTCAAAGCTGAAGGAGTTGGCGGATGAAGGCAACTTTGTTCCTCCAGGTCTACTTTTCTTGATTCCCTTCCGGCAAATATATTTGGAAGGAGGGTTAAATTTCCCACTTTCAAAGTTAGACCTCTGCTTCGATAGCCAAAAGTGTCTAGGTCTTTGAAAAAAATTTGTATCACAAGAGAGTAACTCGCCAGCGCACCGCGCCTAGTTTTAGAATTAGCGCAACGCGCCTAGACACCCACGACGTAGCCAAAAATCACGTCGGGGTCACACTGTGGAATACCTTGTTGTGAGAGATATTCACACTAGAAGGTTTTCAACAGTGTTTGCGTGTTCTGCCACTTCATACAATTAAGTATGGGAGAGTCCAAATCCTTGACAAACACTGGCGATTTTTGAGCCGGTTCTGAGAGTTTATATACAGGATTTGGTACACACACACAGACACACATGCATGTGTACATGTACGTAATTATGTCAGGTGTTACGTCGTTTCTTGCCTCTGTCGAGGTGATAAGAAACAACACAGCGCGTTTGGTACCGAGCCTGTAATATCACCGAGATTGTTATCAGGTAATTGATCTCGGCCCGTGCAATGTATCTTACCTGTACGTACGTACAGGTACGAACCTACAAACGCACCAGTGTAAAATCGTTTAATGTCATAAAGACAATTATTGCCAGCCTTTGGGTGGCGACTGTTGTCGAGGGGCGCAAGCCCCTATTACCTTATACGAGTATTGTCCCCACAACATTCATATTATACATGTTATGCTTTCCATCACCAGGTTTTGGCATTTTTATCAGTAATCACCAATTGTTTATGAGACATAGCCTGTCAATTTTAATGCAACACTAGGTAGTGAGTACCTACATTCAAAATTTTAGTTTGGAATAATTTCTCTTAAAAGTTAGCTCTCAGTTCTGTTTTATCGTTTTGAGACTTCGAATTCAGTGTTGTAGTTCTGTAAAATAGAAAAGCATGTGTTAATTATTTCCCATCAGTTCACGTTTTGCTTAGGAAACTCCTGAACGGCAATTTATGAAATTCCTAGTCCATAATTGTATAATTTTTCAACGTTTTCACCCTCTGACGAAAATCATTAGGCATTTCATGAAATGAATAAATTTCACACTTCATCTACAGGCTGTTACATTGGTTCACTTTGAAGACGAATAAGCCTCGTTTACGAAAAAAATTATCGTACTTTTTAAATCTTTCGATTCAGATTAAGTAAATTATCTTCGTTCTTCATGTTATTACACGATGTTGTGTTCTGATATATCATGTTTTTGTATCGTCGATTCTTAACCGAATTCATTTTTTTAACATTATCGTCATTTCAAATTTAAACTTAAATTTAATTCGACGTTTTATTCTAAAAATAGAGTAAGACCACAAATTCTAATTAGAATTTAAACTTGCAATTTAATTTTTGTTATGCCTCTCTGAAATGTATAACAGTGATTTAGGTAACGAATAAAATTTAAATATTTCGAGTTTAGACTGTTTCTCAGATAAATACCTACTTCTCCGAGTTACCTGCCAACCTAATGACAAATTTCTTGCCAAAAAGTTTTCAGAGCTTCCTTAACTGAAGGCAATTAAATATTAAAACGCAATAAACTTTTTGTTTGATAAACACGATTTTTTGCGATTCTACCGGCCACTGATATGATAATTACTTTTTTTTTCCCATCATCAAATATAGAATTCTACCTTGCCGAAACGCATATTCATTTCCTTTTCCTGGTGGTTTTTTTTTTGTTCATATAAAAGAAAATCCGATTTGAAGAGTTTCTGGAATTAACATATTGTAACATTTTTCAAGAGACGCAATTTCTTTTTTCATTGTTAATTATCGACGAATATAAACGATAAGATTATCTACTTTATCCTAAATTCCATTATAATTTTAAAAGCCGTTTCGGAATAATACTAACACGACCATCGGTATACATATATATATATATATATATATATATATATATATATATATATTAATTCAATAAGAGAAAAATGGACAAAATCCAAAAATTTTATAATTCTTATAACCACACCTTGAAAAATTGTCTTTATATTTCCTCATTTCGTGACTCAAAATTCATGATTTCATTTCTAGGCTACCTGCTTGAAAGAGGAAATTCAATTTGGGATATGTAGATACAATTTTTCCTAAATTACTTTTGGAGCCGCATCAATATTTTAACATAAAAAGATATAGACCATGTGGAATACCTTGTCGTGAGAGATATTCTCACCAGAAGGAAATTCAACAGAATTTAAGCGTGCTCAGCCACTTCGTACATAAGTACGGGTAAGCCAAAACCAAGGCGAACACTGGCGATTTTAGAGCCAGTTTGGGTGGTTTATATACGGCTTATTTGCACGCACACAAACACACGTATGTAAGATAATACGTACGTTGGTGAGGGTGGCCAGGTCGCATCATCCCCTATCATGATAAGAGATGGCTGGCCAGTTCGTGTACGGATCGTGACATTGTTTGGTGATGTCACAATTT
Source organism: Ericerus pela (assembly GCA_011428145.1). Lineage (NCBI taxonomy): Eukaryota > Metazoa > Arthropoda > Insecta > Hemiptera > Coccidae > Ericerus > Ericerus pela. Next base: position 1,027,447 of record WOFM01000542.1, on the reverse strand, counting down.
GGTACTCGTACATTACCTGCATGTACTTGCAGGTAATTACAATTGAACGTATTTCGTGTGGTTTAACGTCACGAGGACGATTATTAGCCTGCCCTTTGGGGCGGCGACTGTCGTCGAGGGGTCCGAGCCCCTTTACCTCATACCGTTGAGTCCCCACAGACCATAATTTTTTTTGAATTTACGTTAATACTTAACTTATAATTTACTTTTTTTACATTTATTCATTTTTCCATTTTTTAATTATTTTTTAAGTACCTATACTTAAATAGGTATATTGTATTCATAAAATATACATGAAATAATTTATAAACTAAATTAAATCAGTCACTTACGTCATTTGACCTCCGTTCATTTTATTAGATTTTTTTATAGTTTCAATAAGGTAAGTTGTGGGGATTAGACCACTCGTATGAGGTTAGAGGCTCGGTTGCTGGACAACAGTTGTCACCATAAGGAGACTAATTTTGTGCAGTGCACAGCAAACATAATATATTTTTGTTTGTATTTACTTGCAAATTCATGCAAGTAAGTTGCAACATTCAGACAGTAACAAACTGATAGTTCACATCTCAGGTGACATCTTGATCTGCCTCATCAGTGCACATGCTGTATTTTACCAGTTGCCATAGCAACAATAAAATACGTAGCAATTAGTCATCACATACTATACGTACATATTCTCTATGTATGTGTCTTAGTGGGCATGGAATGAGATTGGATACAAAATTACCAGTTTTCCTCAAGGTCTTGATCCCCATACCTTTTGCATGATTTGTGAATGAATTTGGGAGGCACATGGGCAAATCCTTAATTTTTGGCATGGTTTAGAAATTCACCTTTTTATTTCAGTTTAACTGCTAACACTGACAAATCTTTGATGCCACCAGTATAACTATGGATTAATCATTCATAAAGTTTTATTTAAAATTTTACAAAAATTATCTTTGCCTTGCGTTACTTTTGAGTCACCCTGTATTTTCGGAAAGAAAATACCTATAGTACAGTGTTAACGTCACCTTTGCGAATTTTGTGGGTGTTTTAAGCTGTAGAAGTCCCATGATTCACGAAAGCAGAGTTAGGCTTCAATCGAATGAAATGTTGCGATATATCAATCGTGAGTAGGTACCTATCATTAGGTTGAGTAAGTAATGATTATTATTTATCAATAATTTACTGGAGTGACGAACGCCAAACTCTGCATGAAAGGGTGAAATTTAACGAATTTTTTCTCACAAAACCACCAAGAAACTCGAAGAAACATGAAAAATATCTCTGCCGCGCATCAACCGTGGTGAGTGTGTATTTTCCAAAAGGGTCAAATTTTGTAATGGCTGCCATTCGAAAACCAGGGAACCGATTTCGCTCAAATTCAATACCAAACTATTCTCTAATAGTCTCCAACTTCATAAAAATTTAAAGCCAAAATCTTTTGATTTACGGGAGTTATTTTGATGACAACATGGTGGGTTTGCAACAATTTGAAAACCTTTTCCTCCGAAACTAACGGATAAATTTCAAAAATTTTAACACGAATATGTAACCCATGAAAGCTTCTAACTATACTCCAAGTTTCATTGCCATAGGTCAAACAGTGGAGACTTCACACACTCCTAAAAAGTGCCAAAATGAGTAGAAAGTGGAAATATATATATCCATATACACATGTACATATATGGTACAAGACAATTTGAATGACCTATATATTCGTAATCTACGACTCATAATCGTCGCTTTTCCACAGGTCCGGCCCCCAAGTCCCGCCAATGCCTTGAATTCAATAGGAAAATACACTATTAATAAATAAAAATTAGAAAAGTTGTGATTTTTGTTCGTTTGTTTTTTTTTTTTTTTTTTTTTTAACCCGAAATGCTTTAATTAAGCATTTATAGTTTAAAGACTATTCTGTTTTGTTTTTGGGAAAGAAAAATCGAAATTGTTAGGTATAGGTACTGTATGAAGCATTTGAAAAGTGATAAATACGATTAATGTGAAGCGAACAAAATAATACATTGGGTATACTCTTACAATTTTTGATCAAGCACCAATTCAAACATGAGTGTAAAAATAATTGACTACACTTCGCCGTAAGTGAAAAAAATACCACGCGTATACAGTTACTAACTTGACTGTCGCTGCTACCGTCTGATTATAATTAATAGATATGTGATCACAACCGCAAATATTCAATAAATAAATCCATGAAATTATTACTATTATAACTGATGATAAGGGTTTAATCGAATCAAAATAATAACATTTCTGTAAAAATTCATAGAACAAAATATCTAAGTAAGTAATATTTTGTGTAAGTCCAAAAACAATAAATATTATGTAAAAAAAAAAAAAAAAAAAAAAAAAAAGCTAATTTTAAAAGGAAAAATCTTAAAATAGTTATTCATTCAGTATTCAAATATGAATCAAAACACACGCATTGTTTATTTCCATGATTAGAATACTGTACTTCAATTTTTATACTGCAAATCAAGCAAAGAAAATTCTTCAAAATTATACTGTCATCCAGTTTCAGTTTTATTTTCAGGGAGGAAGTTTTAATCAAATCCCTAATCAAACACTAATTAATTTTTACCAGATGTATTGAAAGTTATAAATAGGTACTTTGTACGGAATTGTTACATAGTTATTGTCAATTTGTTTTGACCTCAGTGTAAAAATCAAGCATTTGAAAGGGTAAATACGAAAATGTTATCAATGAAAACACTTAAAGTTATATGGAGTAACCAATTTAATTCTACCTGTTTGGTCGTACGTTAGAAATGAAATTTCATCGTTAAGGTTCAAATCTACATAAGTAAATCGTGAGTATTGCAAGTCTGAAAAAAATCTTATTTAGAATACAACTCTATTAAATAATACAAATTACTCCTTTTACAGCCAGAAAAAATTGCAAATTAATTTTGAGAATAACATTCAGTTGTTACATCAAGCAATACATTATTTCAAAATCATCTTTCTAAAATGAAAACTAAATATTAAAAAAAAATATTGGTTATAACTTGTAAGTTTATTCTAAAGAATATTATTTATTTAATATTTATTATTTTTTTTTAATCATTTTATTTTGTTAAGTTCTACTTGAAAAAATGGGTTTAATAAATTAACGATAAATTTTTTGAGATTTATTAAACAACAATGAAAAACATCAATCGTAATAAAACACGAGGACAGTTCAAGTGACCAACATTATAGGAGAGATGAATAATTTTTTCGCAACAATTGCTTTAAAATTAACTGATTATTGCTTCGTTTTCACAATGCAAAGTGAATTTTTATCGGCTTGTTTCCACACCTAACGGGGATAATGAGTTTCATGATTACCCTAGAACAGGAGTAATGATTTGATGTTTAAAATTATTACTACCATTCGAGAGTAATGAAGCTCAGCACTATCCTCGCTAAATATTTGAATCCAGAAAAAATTCTGCAGCTTTCAAAGTAAGTATTGCAAAGAAATAGCGTACCTACCCAACTCGTTGATAATTGCTCACTTACTTCCCTTGTTGAGTAATAAACTTACCATTTATCAATTATTGTCACCAAATATTTAAAAACCAGAAGTTCAGAATTCATTCATATTTTTTATTTTAGAGTTTAAATTCGTAGAAAGCTTAAAATATCGGTTGTTACATTTTTAACTCCAATGTACGTTCTGTATAGTTAGAATTGTCACCTTAATCCCACAAGAATCAGAGAATAATAATATCCACTTACATATCGCTAAGTCATTAAGTGATTATAAAAGGTAACTAGAATTGCATTTCATGCTTGAGAAATTAACAACAGTTACTGTCATAATTCGTACAGCGGTTAAAGAAGCTGAAGATTTATCTTAGATACAGTAAAACTTCCCTTAACAAAAACCTCCCAATGACAAAAACGTCCTCTCACGGACAAAATGTATTTGGTCCCAGGGAAAATGTGCAATTAAGCCATTTGCTTATTTTTCCCAACAACAGACACTTATCGATAGCGGACAAATTGTCCATTATTCTGAGATTTCACTGTAGTTATTTATTTATTCATGACAGTTTACACTGAATGTATGTATATCTACTATATGAATAAAACATTTAAAAAATAATTATTTAAAATTCGATTAAGTTAAAGAAGTTAAAGATTTATTAGATTTATATTCATTCAAAATAATTCACACTAAATATTTGCAGCGTTAGTAAAACATCAAAAAAAAATTTCTTTTTTAAGTGAATGAACTAGTAAGTATAGGTACCGGGTAGTGGTTACTGTCAATACAACATTAAAAACATTTGAATTTTGCTTTTAAGCAAATAGTTGGAAAACATAAAATTCAAAAAGTAGTGTGCAGTGTGCAGTAAAAGAGATCTTTAATAATTTTAAACGAAGAGTTTATCATCATGAATATACATAGCAATATGAGTACATATCTACAAGTTGAAAATATTTTTCAAAATCGGAATTAATAATTTTTCATTTCATTTACATATTTAGGAAAGTACGATTATTATATTAAACGAAAATAAAAATAAAATTTATCATGAGTCAAACTTCAATAGAATCAAATAATTGTTAATTTTAAAGATATTTACGAGTTTGATCGAGTAATTAATTTTTAAATTAAAAAAAAATTTAATAGGACCACCATAGGATTATCCTCTATTATTTAAAAAAAAGGTTATCAAAATCGGTGCCCAGGTTGAGAAGTTATGCTGGAATAAACCTAAAAAAAACAACATAAATATATGTATATGAATCGAAATTGATAACCTCCTCCCTTTTTTGAAGTCAGTTAAAAACCAACATTATATTTCACGAGTAAAATCATATTCCTGTCATTGATTTGCGAACTTCTGAATCAGCTGAAAAAGTAATGGATCAGAACTTATATACAGCATCTTGACAATATCTGAAAAATTGAAGATAAAAAATCAAAATTCAAAATGGTCTATTATCTTTGCATCGGTTTTCAAAAAATAAAAACATCTGCATTTATTTTCTCAAAAGTTTAATAAACAACATTCTACACTTTCTCGATAAATAAAAATAATATTGAAGAATTTCTTTCCTCTTTCTCCCAAGTTTCATAAACATAGGTGCACGTTGTTAGCAAAGTAATTTTTTTTCATTCATTAAATGTATCAAATTAATTTTAATCTTTGAATTAAGAAAGTATCACTGAAGATAAAACACTGTGAATTTTTGATTATCAAAGTATAGAATTATTTGTGACCATATAAACTAAATTTTTATTATTTTAGGTATCTCCATTGTATTTTTTTTCTCTAGTTTTTTGGACTAACTATTTATTTTATGTTAATGTTGTAGTTTATTGATGTTTTACAAAGAATGTTTCTGATAAATATCATCATTAATATATTAACTAAATAATAATATTAAGAATATTAAAACTGTATTTGATGATTATGTGTAGGTATCTAAAGATGTTTCACGAGCGAGCATTGAGTTGCACATTAAAAGTACTTGCAGGACAGAGAGAGTTTAGTAGGTATGAGGATCGCATCTACATAAAACTATAAGTAACCAATTATTTTACGTATTATGTAGCAATGTTGAACGCAGAAAAATAAAATATATGCAGTTCAATAATTCTAATAATCATATGTATTTAAACTTTTAAAAACATAATAATTTCGCAAATTATTTTTTGAAGTTGCATAAAATTTTTGAAGGGAGCAATCTTCGTTTTACCGCGTAATTTTGAAGAAGTGAAATCGTTAAAAACAGATAAATGTATTTTTCTTCCGAAATTGCCAATTTATGTGTCCCATGTGGATGCAGTTCCTTCAAATAGAACTGAAAATGAATTTTTTTATTTCAGTTTCAGCTCTTCTTTCTTCGTTTTTTATACATATTTGTTTGTTGCAAATGACCTCAAACATTTCGAATGAATAATTTTTGAAGTCAAAGCTGTTTTAATACAATCAGTCAGTTGTAAAATGTAATCTTAGTGAGTTCTTATAAAATAACTAAAAGATTTTATTTCTGTTTTAGAACCAGAAGTTTCAATAATATTATAAACAAATAGCAGGAAGAAAACAATTATTCAGAGAAACGTTTTATCAGCTACTGCAATGGTTTGTAACTGCTACAAACACTTCTTTTCATCGTAATGTAACGAGAATATTTATTATAGTTATTTCATTACAATAAATTTAAAACATTTCAATAGATAACCTTAGAGTAAGTAGGCATAACTTACATTAATACTATAGGTACGAAAAATATCCTACCAATGTTGCTATTGTTGTTGTTTTTCGAGACTAAAAATCTAACCACTTTCAAACAACAAAAAACGAAAAAAAAGCTCTAAAAAGTGAAAAATAATTCTTTTAAAATTTCTCCCGTAAAATCTACTGAAATTAAAATAAAATGAAAAAGAATTAAGATAATGTTAATAATTTTTTTCAAACAATAGAACCGACTTAATAACAATAAAAAATGCGCTAAAAAGAGAAAAATAAACCTTTTCAAACTTTTCCAGCTAGATGTATGTCTTAGGACTGGAATTATTGAAGTCGACGCTTTTTTGTCTTCTTAATACTATGTAGGTTTTACACGTCAAAACTTTTTAATTAGCGCCGACTTCAATAATTCCATTCCCTAAGCCTACGTCTCGCTGGAGAAGTTTTAAAAGAAATATTTTTCTCTTTTTAGCGCGTTTTTTATTGTATTTTTGAAGTCAGTTCTATTTGTTGAGAAAATTTATCAACATTATTATTGTGCTTTTTCGTTTCATTTTAATTACAGTAGGTACCGTGCCTAGATTTTACTGAAGAAATTTTAAAATAATTATTTTTCACTTTTTATAGTATTTTTATTAGTTTTGTTTTTTTTTTAAGGTGATTAGATTTTTTGATGAAAAATATTTTTCAGTGATTTTTCGTTTCTAGCTTTAGCGGCAATATTACTTTAAAACTAACAGTTTTTTAGTTAATCGATTCTGAAAGAAATCTAATGGGACCACGATGAAATCATTCTGTATCATTGAAAAATAAATTCATCAAAATTGGTGCCAAGGTTGAAAAATTATGTTGGAACAAACAAACAAACAAACAAACGAACAAACAAAAAAATATATACCTATATACGGATTTAATTGATATCCTCCTTCATTTTTTGAAGTCGGTTAAAAATAGCACTTATCTGCCAACCTTTGAAGAGTGATTTCTGAATAAAAAATAATAAATAAAGGATAAATAATGATTAAGAGAAAAAAAACTCGAAAAAGTTGGGACAGAAGACACTATCTATTCAAAAGGTAGTCAGGTATTCATAAGGGTTATCGCAACGTATAATTCATAATTCATCGCATGTGACGTTTCTATTGGACTCGGGAAAAGCCTGCTTTTTATTTCTAACCTACTTCAAAAAAAAAAATTTAGTAGGTTATCAATTCGAACTGAAGGCCTACATATGGTTTTTTTTTAATGTTTGTTCTAGCATAATTTCTTAACCTGGACACAGATTTTGATGAACTTTTTCTTAAATAATAGAGGATAATCCCGTGGTGATCCCATTAAATTTTTTTTAGAATCGATGAAATGGTTTTGGACTTATCTTTAAATAAGAAAAACTATTAGTTTTAAAGTAATATTGCCGCTAACGCTAGAAACGAAAATTCATTGAAAAAAATAGTGTCAAAAAATAGAACTAACGAGGTATAAAGCCTACATGGTAAAGGAAAAGGGGGCCGACTTCAATAATTTCAGTCTCTAGATCTACATCTTGCTGGAGAAATTTTTAGAATAATTATTTTTCACTTTTAGCGCATTTTGTATGGTTCTTTGTTATGTAGATTTTCAAAGAAAATTCACGAATTAAAATAGATCTGGTATTGAAACCCAGTGGTGAGGGTAGATTTTGTTAATTTAATTCCAGCTCGGAAATTTCAGCAAATATTTTCATAACATATCTCGAGAATAAAATTAAGATTGCAATATTGAACCCATTTCTTTGTTAGAAGTAATCAAGGGTTGGATTATCCCCGGGATGACTTGAACCAATTTTTATAAAATTTTCAATTTTACACGTGGCAACACTGTACCCACACTGCCATGCAAAAAAATAATAAGCTCTGCGTTAAAAGAATCTAACAGGAAATATTAAATTTCCACTTTCCTTTCCTCACTACACTACTATTTTCCCCGATATATTATGTTGCCACCACGCACAGCCGGAATTTCGAGGTTTTCGCAATACCAGCCATTCACAAAATACGTAAACTTAAGGGTTAGGGGAGGGGGAATGGCAGCGAAGGTTATCGCAAAAATTTACCGACATAGGGAAACTGATCATTCGAAAAAAAAAATCTAGCGCAGCAATGCTTAGTTAGAAAACCAAGTTTGCAGATGGAGATAGAGATAGAAATGAGATGGAGAGCTTATTTGAAAAAATTTCAAAATAATATTGATAGGTAATCTATATTTATATGGATATTAATCATATCTATAGCTATCCACATATCGATATTTCATTGCTAGTTTCAGGTTTTGAGTATGTATGTAATGGATGGCTGATTGTAGTAGTTCCATTCCTCAACCATACAGCGTTTCCGGGAATGAAATTACTTTACATATATATAGATATAGTAATGTGCAAAACAGAGTAATTTCATTCCCTGAAAATGCTATCTATATCTGATAGTAACTACCTACAGAAATGTTATAGGAATCAGCCCTCCATTACATATATACTCAAAGATTTAAGGTTAAAAAATTACAAAAAACTATCTACAGTTGTCCATATCTTTAACAAAAATATCGATCTATCGATGTTTTATCACAAAAACTGATGAGGTCTGAGTAAGCTGAGTGTACGTGGAAGAAAACAAACAAACGATTATACTGGATTGAGTCATCAGGCAGTAATATATTTTATATAATACATGATCAGAAAGACAATGTTTACGATGGTATTTTGAGAGTGAAAAGTAGCTCCTTTCATTGATAGAAGTAATCTTGATGTAAATGAATGCGCATCCATGTAAAAACGTAAAGCATATTTTTACATGGAAGCATATTCACTTTTCATCCATGTAGTGGTTACATGTTCTGAATGAAATGTTAAATCTGCCACAATGAGGAGGTTGATATTTTGTTCAGTTTTTTATAATTTTTGAGAAAGACTCATCATTATGATAGAATTTTAACCTTTCATTGCTTTCTGGTCAATAATTATCAAAAATATCTTCCTCAACAAGGTTCAAAAGTGAGTTTATATGACTCAAAAATTGCTCACTCTCTATGTTTTTTTTGCAAACCTCCTTCACATGCACACTCTCACTTTTGAACCTTGGTGTGTAATATACTATTTATTGAAAAATGTTTTACAGTAAATATTAGAAGATAGTAAAACAAGATGATGAGATGATAAGTTACAAATAGTTGCAAAAGGGTACGAGTGTGATTGAGTGAGTGTATAGAGTATGAGTAAATGTAATGTTAGTGTAGTGGTGAAACAAGGTAAACGAACGAGATAAGAAAAGCATGTATTATTATTTTTCCTAAGATTAGGTATTGGCAGGAGTAGGGACAAAGGATTGGTAATCCCAAAAAAAACTGTTTTTCTATAGATTTTGTGTTTTCAGTTTTCTCAAGAACTCCTAAACCGATGAAAATCAAACTTCTTTCAGAGCTGCTTCCATACAATAGCTATCCTTCATAAAAATTTCAGGCCTATCTGTTTGGTAGTTCTCTAAAAACTATGAAAACAAAATTTTTTTCAGAAATTTTTCTTCTCCAGTTTTCTTGAAAACTACTGAATTAATAGGCACCAAACTGTTAAGAAACTTGCACCAACATAAAGAAAATCTATCGTGAAAATTTCAGTCCGATCCCTAATCCGGCTTATCATTTTCTTAGTATCATGGAAAAACAACTTTTCCAGGAAATTTTTGTTTTCCAGTTTGCTCAGAAACTAATTAACCGATATAGGCAAAAAACTTTTTTCAGATCTGCTCCTCTATGAAAACTACCTCTCGTAAAAATTTTTCAGCCCTATCTACTAAGTAGTGTTTTCAAAACCATCAACACAAAATTTTGGGTGATACATACATATATATACTGGGTGACTCAGTTTAACCCGCACCATAGGAAAATCTCTTATAGTGTGTGATAAAATGACACACACGAGCTAAATGATATGGGAAAGTAACAAAAATGAACAAGTTCGTGATCATTAGGATCATTATTTTGGTGATTATTACAATTAAAAATATGAATATAATTTTTTTTTATTTGTATTCTAGTTATGGTTATTACTGTAATAATAGAGATATATTTATAATTAAAATTGGGTTGTTTTTAATAAATATAAAGTTTATTGTTATAGTTATTGTTAAAGTTATTGATAAAATTATTTTAATTATTTTATTTTTATTTTTATTTACATCCTTTTTTTATTTTTAACTTCCAAGTTTTTTTTTCTTTTGTTTTTATTTTTAATTATTTTCTTTTAAAGTTTTTGTGATGTATTTATTTTCACCTGGCTGATATTCTGTAACACCTGTAAGTCATTTTAACACGCACCATAGCACCCCTAATCCTTTTGTGAGGTCAATTTTAATACCCCGTTTGGAAGCAAACAGGGTAAAAAAATTCAACGCGAATCTTGTTATCTGGGTAGTCTGCGTAACTTTCTGGCTGCTTTCTTTTCAAAGTAGCAACGAATAGATTTTATTTTAAAAAAAAAACCGGCTACGTTAATCTGAATGAGTAGCTCTTATTGATGGATTTGTCCATATTTAAGACAATAATTTTTTCAATCTTTAAATTCTCATTTTCTTCAATTACACCTTCTAATTTTTTAATTTTCAAATACGAATAGTCTAGGACATTCTTCGGATGGTCAAGAATATTTTAAACCTACTTTCAATAAAATCTATAAAGTAAGACTCTTGTTCTAGGCGAACGAAATTCTGTTAGTTCCGGCGATAGACATATATCAAACATATAACCTCCTCCGTATGCAGTTCGTAAAAAGTGACCCAAACCTCTATCAAATTCAGTAAACTTTTATAAAATTTTTCGAACTCAGCATTTTTGCAAAATAGGTAGGTACCTAGATTTAGCTTAGAAATGAGCATTCAAAATTTTTCAATTCATGTTTCGTTTTTTAACTGAGTCATTTTTGTTGTTAATATAGAACATTTATGTTGAAAATAAGAAATAACGAGTTTTGGTTGTATTTAAATAATCTAATTACAGACTCTAAAAACAATTCTAATGGGGAAAATGACTTCTTTTTTAATTATCATGGCATTCGAAAAAAAGAAAAGAAAAAATAAATTAATAATCAAAATACATAAAAAGCCATTGTTGTATTTTGTACATTTCGTGCAATAACCAAAAACCAAAGTATACTCATCGGAAAATTTGGGATTACCGTACATATTCAATCGAAAAATTTCTGAATTTTTCAGAAGAAAACCAAATTGATTTACTGATAACAAACAATGCCTATGATTTTTAACCAATTTCATAAAAACGAGGAGGTTATCAACCTTACCGTATTTTTATATTTTTTTTTATGTTTGTTCCAGCAAAACTTTTTATCCTTGGAACCGATTTTGATGAACTACTTTTTTTTCAAATGATAGAGGGTGATCTCATGGTGGTACCATTAAATTTTTTTTTGGAATCGATGCGATAGTTTTTGAGTTATGTGTAAAAAGCTGTTCGTTTTAAAACAAAATTACCGCTAAGCTAATGTAGCTAAACAAAAAATCATAGAAAACCCTTTGTCATCAAAATATTATACAACTAGGAAAAAAAAAAGCTTAAATATTCTCCAAAAGTGTCAAATTTTGGCATAGCTGCCATTCGAAAACCAGAAGACCGATTTCGCTCAAATTCAATACCAAACTAGTTCCCAATAGTCTCCAACTGCCATAAAAATTTCGACCCAACATCTTTTAATTTACAGGAGTTATTGCAATGACAAAATGGTGGGTTTGCAACAATTTGAGAACCCTTTTACTCCGAAATTAGCGGGTGAATTTCAAAAATTTTAACACGAATGTGTAGCTCATAAAAGCTTCTAACACTATCCAAAGTTTCATTATCATAAGTCAAACAGCGGAGGCTCCACAAACTCCCAAAAAGTGCCAAAATGAGCAAAAAGTAGAAATATATATATTGTGTACAGAAGAATTGGAGTGACCTTTTTTCTTTGGAAAATACACTAAAACCGAAAAATAATTACTATTTAAAAATTTCTCCTGTCTGACATAATGGAATTAAAATAAAACCAAAATGCGTGATGGTAAGTTAATAATTATTTTCAAAAAATAAAGGAATAAAAATGCTAAAAAGAGACAAATATCTATTTAAAATTTTTCCTGTACCCCTGGAATTATTGAAGTTGACGCTCTTTTCTTTCATGATGTAGGCTTATATCACAATTCTGTCTAATTTTATGACAAAACTTTTTGATTAATTAGCGCCGACCTCAAGAATTTCTCTCCCTAGATCTTGTTAGAGAAATTTTAAAACGGTTATTTTTTAATTTTAACGCATTTATATTGTTTTCCTTTCTAAAAAATTTATAAGAACCTAAAAAATTGAAAATTGCATCTATGTTAGTATCTAAAATTTGTCTTCGGTAGAGGTTTTACAACCAGGAGTCTACTTCGCAAGCGAGCGAGCAAAAATATTTTTTTAAAGGTTTTTCGGTAGATTTTGCGTGAAAATTCAATTTTTTTCTCAGAATTCCAGACCCGGAAAAATCCCGGGCCTGGGGGAATCTCCCTTTCTCACCTCACCTGGCTTGATGTCAGGTAGGGTGAATCGGGGTGAAGGTTTATTTTTAGGAGTTTTGTAACCAGTGCTAATTTATTTCTTTATTACTTATTGGTGCACTAATGTGAGATATTCGTTTATGTCGATAAATAGTATTAAGTGATAATGGTGATATGATTGTGATTCTGTTAAAAGTCATGACTATATGTTATTTTTAATTATTATTGTTTTTGTTCGCGACTTAGTGGTCGAATACTCAATTCTCAATCTCAAATTTCAAATTGTAAATTTTTTCTATGTGCGTATCAAATGGCGATTTTCTTACTTAAAAAATACTTCTGTGTTTAGAGTTTGTTCATCTCAGAATTTTCCTATATTTTTAAGAAACTAATATGGCAACAGACCTGAGACATACAGCAAGAGATTCCCAACAAACTGATCAAAAACAGGTCAAAAAAATATGTTTCCGATCAGGATATTTGTAATTGGGCATGCGTCGTGTGACTCTAATGACGTGATAACAGGCATCCCCAAGAAATTCAATGATAAATTTCATGAAATGTGCGCAGCTCTAGATGCGCAGAACATAAAACCCCAATAGCTCTGTTCTTATTGACATATTTTTGTACCACAGCGTTTATAGGGAATTGGACATCTCTTTAGCTGAATGTCTGTGCAGTGAATCCTTTGTAAGGGCTGAAGCTACCTGTCTTTTCAAACTTACTTTACACAGAGTTAACTTACTTTGCTGCATTCGAAGCTCATCTCTCATTAGTCACTAAATTGTTTTCAAAACTTTAAAAAATTACCACTAGTTGTAAATCAGCTTTATTGCCAAATAAAAAATAAAGCAAAACCACGGTTGCCACATTTTTCAGAGATGTAGCTTGTAGGCTATATTTATGATATTTATGGCGCTGGTAAATTCAAAGTGTGTATCTAAGTGAACTAATGTTCTTTTTTACCAAAAATTTTCTCATTTAAATTTACTTTTTTTGAAATTATTCCAGCTCATTGGCAGCCTTATTTAGGTATGGTGATCTGTAAAATTTATTTTAAGCAGGCTGATTAAAGTCAGTTTAATAACAAATAAATATTCGTAATAACATTTTTTTTATTTAATTATTTTTTTTAAACCTGATAAAACCTAATTTCACTAACAGGAACAATTTTTATTCTTGTATTTTTTGTAACCTTCTTAAATCGTTAAAATATTCTTTACATAAAGGAATAGTTAGGTACTCCGGAAATTTAGTGAATGATAAAACTCAATATTATCAAATGAATTTGTTCAAATTAATTAAAATATTTTGAAAAATGTTTGGAAAACTTTCTTGTCATTTTTTCCCTTTATTTTACCACTTAAGCCCAAAGAAAGATTAGGAAGTGTTCTTGGGTTATGTTTTTTATTTATTGAAAAAAACTGCAATAAAAAAATTTCTTCTACGCAACAACCACGGTAAATGTATTTTCCAAAAGCATCAAATTTTCAATCAGCTGTCATTTAAAAACAAGTGACAGAGTTTGCTAGAATATAATGTCAAAATCAGTCCTGAAAAGTCTCCAATTACTATGATAAAAATTTCAGATTAATGTGTCTTTAGCCCAGATAAAATAAAGACACCACAAAGTAAAGCAAACTTGTTCAGTCTACTTAGTTTATTACTTTCAGTCACAAGAATAAAATAACAATGTAACTTGGTGTTGATGGTGTTATAATAGGGTTGTTTTTCATGGCAAATAAAACAAACCTAATATAACAGAAGATTGTCGCCCATTTTCCAACAAGAAGTGCTACACTGAAAGTTTCTTTGAAAAGTAGTTCTCAATTCTTATTGAGTGTCAGTGAAAAATTATATAAATTGGTACTTCAAAGAGAACAACTTTTTTGATCAGAATGATGTGCAAGCTACGTGAAATTAGCGATGTTTCGTACAAACTTTTTGTGGGGGAACCTTATTTCTTTTTAAAAAATAAATAGAAAGGTTTCACGAGTGGAGAGAACATAAAAAATTTTCTATCTTTTTCTTATTCTAAAACATTCATAATTTATTGTACAAATAAGTTATAGTTTTTTTTGTTTTGCAAAACTTTTGTGGAGTGTGTACACCTGTGTTAGAGGTTCAGAACACTTCTGAGTGATGCCTACATGTAAAAAATCGTCATATAATTGGAACCTCGCCTGCTGCCGACAATGTTGACCAAATTCCTTTTGGGCTTCTCTTTTTTTCTTTCGTTTTTCTTTCTTTTTTTTTTATTTCTTGGCTGAGGGTGATTATCATATGTACCATTCTCCAACCCGCGAAATTGGCACTACTTGCCTTCGACTTTCTTCTTTTTTCTTTAATTTAATTGTAATCTCCAACTTGAAAATTATGCTGGAATTTAGAAACTGAAATAAAATTAAACTTAAAGTTTCAAATTGAAAGCCAAAAAAAACAAAATGTAAAAAGGCAAAGTTGTATTTTTTGATGGATAAGCCAAAAGCCAAAAGCTTCCTTATTAACCTTGATAGACCTGCTTACAAACCGCTAGCATTTGCTTTTTTTTTTGAATGCTCAGCAAATTCTTGAAAAATAAATGCTTGACATTTAAAAGCATATGCTCAAAAATGAAAAAATGCTCAAGAATTTGTGACTATTTTCAATAATTCTGGTTTATGGCCAAATTAAATGAATAGTAAGTTTATAAAAAATCGATTTTCAAAATACACATTTACTATAAGAGTAAATCATCGTGCGAAATCTAGCACAATCACATGGCTGTTTCCCACATTACATTTTGTTCTCAGTGAGTACACTATTTGATAATGAGCATCCATAAAGTCTAAATTTTATCTTCGCTAAACTACTCACGGAACATCTGAACTTAGTAAGCATATAATTATTGCAGCTTGCATGTTTGCAAATGATTACATTTTTTTTGAAGAGGAAATATTAAAAATGCTCTAGCATGCTGAGAAAATTCTGAGCATGCATGAGCAAATATTAAATGCTTGGACATTTTAAGTATAAGCACGTGCTGAGTAAATGCCTGAGCATACTCAGTATTTGCTCATCAAAAATAAAGGCTCAAGCATTTACCATCACTACAAACAGCCTATTCGTTTATCTAACCTTTGTCTTGTGGCAACGTAGGCAGCGATTCATAGTAAATGTAGGGAAAAAACGGAAAAAGGCAGGAAAATGGGGTAAAAGAGGAAGGAAAAGAAAGAGCATTAACATAGCGAAAGTGGTGCGAGTGGAGCAGCCCCTTCAGAGTGCTTGGCTGAGAGAGGCGCCAAATGTTACAGTCTCCCGCCCCTTCCCATACGAAAAGATAACCATTATGTCGAAATGGTAATCTGTTAGAATGGGAAGGGGCCATCAAGGTTACGTTTGCTCCAAGACACTTCAAACCTTGCTGAAACGCCGATTCCTCCTCTTCTCTTAACTATCACCATTAATTAATTACTAATTTGATGAAAGACATAAATTTTAATTGCCACAGAAATAAATGAAGGTGAGATCTGGTCAGAAAATACTACATATTCGCCGTTTTTTCTGTGAAATTTTTTTGCCCTCAAGTTCTACCTTCTGCCTTGCAAAAAATGAACACCCTTTTAAGAGAACCAGCATCATACTGTAGTAAATTGAACAGCTTGTTTTGAGCACGTGTTAAAGTTTGGCACTTATTTCCATATCGAACAAACCTAACATCTTAGCGACAGATGTATGTTAGTAACTTAGTATTTACCCTATTTACCGCTTGCCGGTTTGTAAATTTATTTCGCAACTGGAAGCTAGGGTAATATTTACGAATCAGCTGATTTTCGACGAAGAAAATACGATCGATTACCGCAGAAGAGAAAAGAGAAACACGTACCAACGCGTCGGTCTGTATGCTACAATCTATTCTATGTATATCTCTATCTACAGCGCGCACTTGACCATCAAATGAAAATTACGTCGAACAAGCTCATAAACCTGATTCCTATTTGGTTAGTTTTCATGCTACCTCGCCAGCTACTTGGGGTACTATTTTGTAAACAGTTATAGTTACTTGTCGTTTTAACCTTTTAAAGTTTACTTCAGCTTGGCGGATTTTCATGTGAGATTCTACTGAGATTTTTGAAAGATAGTCCGCCAAGCTAAAGTTAAATGGATAAAAGCACAAACTGACTTTAATTATAGTTAACAGAATAGTACCGCAAATAGCTCGCTAGTAGTTACAAAACTAGCGTGTGAATCAGGCTATAGTCTCTCTTATACTCGCACTGGCAGAACACCAAATTACACCGAAATTCCCATCAACGTACCCCAAATTTTTATTCTTCTTTCATCTTATCAGCGTTTTTCAACTACAATATTATAGTATAATAACAAAGCGATAAAAAATTTTATAAATAAAATGTAATAAAGTGTACTACTGTTGCCGCTTTCCTCCTACGATACGCCGATATACGTAAAGACGAAGGCGAACCGTCAACACGATACTCGCGTGCTGTCTGTTTCGAGCTTATCCACATTGGTGCTTCAGTGTTTCTGCTTCGATTGTGGCTGAGGTTTTCTCATCGGCGTGTATCCCGGCACAGTATTCCCAGTTAACAGTTTTCATATTGCAGCCTGGTAACGCGTTCACGTGTACCTCCGTGCGCATTTTACACACATATTATTATTATTATTATTATTATTTACACAATATACATTATTTACCACATTTGCATGCATGCGCTGAGCGAACGATTTACGTGTTACTTCGTAACTTCAACGTGTATAAACGCGTTCGTCGTCGGTTAAATCACAAAAAATCATTCGTTCTCTCTCTCTTTTCTAGCAGTTTTTTTTCGTTCTTGTTGCTGCTGCTGTTATTGTAGAAAATCTGCTGTTCGACATAAATTGCTCGTGTGTTTCTGTGTATTTACCTCATCTTGACGTGTGTTTCAATTTTTTACTAGAGTGGAGGGTTCTTTTCCTTCGTAAATATTGTAATAAAATTTATCGTCGTTTTTCGATTGCATTCCCCCCTCCACTCCGCCGTACATGCATAATAATACCGTTTGTTTCGTGTATCTATGTTTTGGTGCTTTTTTGTGGCGGTTTAACGAAAACCAATCATCCTAACGAATAAAGGATTTAGATTTGCTTCCTTTTTTTTTTCGCATTCACGTGATATTTGTCTGGAGACTTGAAAGAGTTGCGATTTTGCATTCGCGTTTTTGGTGGTTTTCCGAGTATAGTTGCGAATTTTTTCATAAATTTTACTTGAAATTTGTTACGTGCCGGTGGTCTGGTGTTGGTTTTTTGTTTACCTAGACTTTCTGGCTCAAGAAAGTGAAAAAAAAATCGAAATAATATGTTTGTGTTCGGCCATTTTCGAGTACTGTGTACACTGTGTGTTTATTGAAACATTTTACTTGGTGATTAATTCGGTGAGTACTGCCTAAACCGCGTATTCATAATATCACGTCACACTTATTCGAAATTTGTTTACCTGTTTTTGTGTGGCAATATTGGTTATAAATTGATGATGAATTTACATCTTCATATTATTGAGTGTTGAGCATTTGATATCGCCTTAGCAAGCCGAGGATGCGTATTGTATGGACCAAAAATTAGAAAAATAGTTTCTATAGCCCCGAGATGCAAACGTGAAACGAGTGAGAATTATTGTGAACGTGGTTTACGACTGGGTTTGGTCGAAATTCGAGAGCCGCACGAATTATCGATTTTCTTCTATTATATAGGTACTGTGTGCCGGCGTGCTCGAAAATACGTTCCTTTACTACGCTACGCGTCGTCTTTTATATACTCAGTTTAATAACGTTTTGAAATTTTTGTATTTTCGTAAAAATTTTAGTGTGTACGCAAGCAACAGTAGCAATATCATTCATCGTTGATATTTCATTTCAGATTCTTTCTTTGAACGACAACACGCAGCACCCTACCCCTCAGCAGTAGTACGACGACTGTTGATACGTACTATAAATCTGACTTCAGGTTAAAAACGGACCCAAACTCGGAATTGTCTCTGTCGATTGAAGCAATACTCTTCAACAGTGGTGTAGTAAGGTAGTGCAGGTAGTAATTTCAGGTCAAGAAAGGGCCGAAATCTAAATTACGAATTCCTTTTTTTATGATGAATGAGACTAATGATGGTTCTGATAACCAGCCTCGTATATTAGACAGGGCAAATGAAATTCCAGTCAGGCTGATGTTTTGGTCTTCTTTGGGCAGATGCAAGTCCTCTTTAGCGTGTTGAGTGGTTTGGAGCAGATTTTCAGTTACAAATTTGAAAATCGTAATTCTCACTTAGCGCCTATCATAGACCGAGTGCTGAGATGTTTTACATATCAAAAAGTCATAAAATAATTTTCGTGTTCCAGAAGAGAAACAGAGAGAGAAAATTGTAATAAAAATTGTTTCTAGTGAAAATTTGGATACTAACAGTATGTGGAAAACAAAAAGAAAGTTAATTGCCTATTTTGGACCAAAGAGTTCATTTGTGCACCCTGGTTAATACCAATAATTCTGAGCATAGAGTCATTCAGTAAATGCTACAAATTAGAAAATTAGAACAGGGCACTTGGAAAAAAAAAGGAAGAGTAATTTTTAATTGCTCTTTAGATCTGATAAAAAGCTGAAATTCCTTCAATATTATACATTTCTAAAACCTTTAGTATTCTGAAATTTGCTTAGGTAGTTCTTTTGAAAGAACCTGATGATTTTTATTTTCAGTGTAAAAGTGAAAAAAAATATTAGAAAAAATGGAACAAATTTATGAAAACAGCTACATCAGATGAACCTAGTCACCGACAAAATATAAATTACTTGGACTGTTATTTAAAACAGTAATTACAACAATTTGTCTAATTTGTAGTGGTTATCAGCAGTTCAGTAGCCTTCCACCTTAATGTAATGTTCTGCAGAACTGAATGGAGATTTTAAGTTCTCGGTAGTCCTCTACATGGATTTAAGAAATTGATGGTACTCATATCCATCCTCAGGTATTTTGAATTTTGACTTAGTTGTTAGAAAATGGGCATTGAGGCTTTAGCACACCGGTGCAATACCTACAGGCCTCGATAACACGTCTAAGCGTGCGATGTACAGTAGAGGTTAAACTTGAGTTAATTGTAAATTTGAGAATGTACTTGAATTGACCCATGGAAATTGGCGAGTTATCACGAAATTTGGTACAGACATTCAATATATTAATATATTTTAACATTTTGCAAAATTTAGTTTCAATCGGCTCAACGCTTCATCTGTCGAAACTGTTCGAACAGCAACTTGTAGTCATTTTATTTGCAAAACAATCATTTATAACTTGCGTACGTTTTTTGTAACTTCACAAAACAATTCATTATGAATTTCCTTGACACTTTATTTTAAACGTACATACTTGCCTAACTTTTAGTCCGCATTCTGCCAAATAATTTCGATTTTTTTTTGTGTTTATTTATTTAATTTTTTTTGTTTTAAAAAAACCTACTTTTCTTTTCATGGCTTGTTTTGAATTTTTTTATTTTTCGTCCTTTCTATAGATAGTATTTTTTAACTCTGCAAATTGATCGTGTGTATAATATGACCATTGACCAGTGCGCCAAAAAAAAGTACACTTGGAGAGACATACAGACATATTCTAGTCGGCGTATATCATTTTGGTCGTGAAGCGGAAATAGCGGTTCAGCCTGCATTTCTATTTACAAATTAACAATAATAAAAAGAAAGAAGAAATAAAAAGAGAAAGAAATACTATTATCGTTCGATAGAACCTTTGTGGAGCGAAAAAAAAAAGAAGAGAAAACGTAAAGTCTGCCGCAAATGCGAATAAAAAATCTACTATACTACAATGAGTATATAAGAGACTCATTAGCGTGTTTTCAAAGTGCCATAAAAACAAGTCATAATGTGTCGTTCAACTACTTTTGATACGTTTATTTGAGTTTTCGGATCGTTATCATGAGAATTCTTTTAGAATACATAGATTGCTAGTTTTTCTCTGGCTTTTCTTTTCTTTTTTTTATGGCTATTGCGTGAGATCGCTAGATTAATGATTCTGTTTCCTCTGAGGAAAATGTATGGCGCAGAAATTTTTAATATTAATTTTCTAGTACACCGTGTAGCGTGAGAGGCGATTCATTGAATGTGTAGTCAGTTTCACTGGTTAATAGGTTTTGTTATTGTTATTATTATTATTATTATTATTATTATTGGAGACGATAGGAAAAGCTGTCATTGTCATATATTGAATGATTAGAAAAGTAGGTCTGGTTCAGAGGGTTTCTTCATCAAGTTGGTTTGTTATAATACATATAACCTGCGGAAGCCAAGTCACTAAAATATAATATGAATATTTTAAATGTTGGTTTTCGAACAATATTTTGATGGAATATAATTTACTGGTGGTTTTACATTTTTCGATACGGATTTTGGATGATACTGGTTTCTTTGTGGCTAAAATGTTCCATTTAAGCCGAGACGTTCAAAGGCTAACAGAAACACCGGACGGCTTCTTATTTTGAAACTCCATCTTCAGTTTCCACGTAAACTTTTTTGAAACCAGAACACCCAACCGCTGTTGAAAAGGCCTATGGCAGACTATCTCCATCGCCTCGATTGTCCACTAGACTTGCTATTGATAATACAAAATTTTTTTTCTAATAAGATTTCATTGAAACCAGTGCAAGGTCCCCTTGTTAAAGGAGCCCGAGGCAAACCGCTCCCTTTGGCCCGCCACTATGTTTAAGTCAACGAAAGAAAATTCAGATATGCAATGAACGATTCTGTTCTGATCAGCTATCCAATTTAATGACTGAAGTGATGTGCACGAGAGAAATCCTAGTATTCATTTTCTAATCACATACTAGAAGGTCCCTAATAACTACTTCTATATTCGATGGAAACTAGGCCAGTGGATGGCCTCCAACCCACAACTTCGTCGTGAGAATTTCGAATCAGTGTAGTGTTGTAAGAAAATATGGTAATAATATATGTCTTCAAATGAAAAATGTATCAAAAGGACTAATTCTCGTTAACTAAATTATGAAATTTTACTTGAAGATAGCATCTTTATAGCTAGACGATCACTAAAATAATTTTAGATGTGAAATCTTCGTGGTGACCTATTGTGACGTATAAATGGCCGAGGCATTGCCATAGATAAAAAATTTTAACTGTGATATCCTGCTGTATAATGTAGATAGAAACCAGAGTTGATAATTAACTTTACAAGGGTATCTATAGCTCCACCGTAAAGGTGAAGGGATCTACATTTTCTCGGAAGGCTCACCTAACACCATCGCGACAGAGAAAAACGCATTGTTTTGGAAATCGGAATTCCCTATGGGACTCTCCCCTTATGTACGCCCTTATACCGCTGGTTTAATCTCATATGAACGTGTTTTGTAAATAAACTTAATTACGGAAATTGGTGTCAACTCTCCATCGTTAGACTAGCTGCTCTCGGTGATGCTTATGAATCTGACCAATCTCTTACCTTCGTGTAGGTTATGAGAGCTGTGGAGAGGGTGATAAAAAAAGGGATTCTGGTTGGCGCCGGACTTTCTTACAGGCGCCGTGGCTTCTCAGAATTCCTCAGCCAAAAATAAGTAAAAAATCAGTAATTTGCTAAAATCCCAATTAGTATGACCCGGGTCAGATTTTCTTTTTCCGACTCTGGGTAATGTGCGATGTCTTGAAATGGATTTTTTCATCATCAAAAAAGTTGAAGCGGATGTTGGCCCTATCTGTCTTATTTGATACCTCATGTGAAAACGAAAATCAGACCGCACCATCGTCAATAACAAAACACTTTTTAGTTGAAAAAGCAAAAATATCGATGAGTTTCTCATTCGAAAATTGGATATATGAGTCGAATGAATCGTCAACCGAGAATGGGAAATGAAGAGTGGTAAATAATTAAGCCATTGTTATGGAAACGAATAATCCCATTTTTGAAAGGCGAAAAGAAGTAATTTTAGTGTTTGTATAAACTATAATGTAGCCTAAATAGATATATCTATGTGTACTATTCGACTGTTCGGAACGGTATTAAATATTTTGAACGACATTTCTTATTGCAGAGATGATTAGAATACGAGTACATTGAATTTCGACTGTTTACTTCGTACTTCTACTGAGTATTTTGTTTTGACAAGCTATGTGTAGGTATGCCCGAAAATGTTCAAAAACTTCACATTTAAGTTACATTCAGAATTCGCTGTAAAATTACGAAAAGTTTGAAAATTTCGGCTGCTATGAAAAGGGTTGTGAGTGGTAGAAGATTGATGGCTATATAAAATACTTACGGTTCTGTGTGATTCCCGTTGGGTGATTTACTGACCAAGGCAATATGGAAAGCTGTTCGTGTGAAATAACCTTTCTTTGTTTTCTCCTACTCTTTTCCCTTATGGTAAATTGTACACTTTTTTGTGAATCTCATGTTACGGATTATAGGTCGTGATAGATTTTATGATGTAGTCTAGCCGTCGCGGTTTCCAAAAGCCGATAATATTTTCTTGGCTTTTCATTATAAACGTTCAGCTCAAGTGTTTTTTATTTTTTGTATTTTACGTTTTAAAAAAAAAAAAATATTGAAAAACTCATGGATCCTTTGTTTTTATGATCATTTTTGTTTTCTGTTTATCATGTAAGCATGTGTTTTGAATTTATTTTCCTGTTTTCATTTCGAAACGTTATTATGAGTGACCATATGCATAGTGTTTGAGGAAACTTGGTCACCAGTATTTAGGCAGAAAAGGTGACTGAAAAAATGTCCTCAGTCTGTGGGTCACAATTTGATTTAAGAGAATTGGATGAGCTTCTATGATCGGATATCACGTAATTTTGCTTTCTAGCCAAAATTCAGCCAAAGTATTTGTCATTTCGCTCTTAGAAAATATTCTTGAGACTAAAGACTTACATACGTGTACTTCGAAGGAATTTTAAAAAATCACCAAAGACTTTAGATTAGCCATTGCTTGCATCGATATTATATGTTATTGCGTCAAATTTTTGTAAATTCAGAAGGGCTCGTGAATTAGAATATACGATGTGAGGAATAAATGTCGCTAAAACATTCTACAGTTTTTGAAATGGTATTGTGATTTTGTGATGAATACTTCTAAATTCATAAATAATAATTAAGTATGTGGGTAATAGATGGTGAAAATAGAAAAAAATGGTTTTTCGTTTTGACTACAGATGCGATCACTCAACCCAAGTAAACATTGTTGGATATGCAATTTCTACTTATAAAATAATGCTTGTTCGTCAAATTCTCCAAAGACCTAATGGAACTGTCTATGTACGTCTTTTCATCGTGACTGCATCTGTTCGCCTGTATTTTCCAATAAAGAATAAACGGAGAGCGAAAAAAATGAAAGGGAAAACGTGCACGTGCCTTTCTCGCACACGCTGTAGTCATAACCCCAACCCTCAAGTAAATAGATATAATGAATGAAAAAAAAATAAAATAAAATAATAATAATAATAATAATAATAATAATAATAATAAAAGCACATCAGTCAAACTTCACAATACCCTATTTTTTTTTCGAGTTGATGCTTGTTACAATGACAGGGAGACATCAATTTAGTTGAAAAAAAATTGTTCGCTGCGTTATTGTTCCCTACACATACAGCCATGGTAGCATTAAATAATATTACTCAAAAATGAAAAAAAAGAAAAAAAGAACAACTTTCGTGTCACATTATATGTGGAGAATTCCAGTATGTCTTGTAATTTTTTTCGTTCAAGACCATTCTTATCTCCAAGTTATTGCTAATTAAATCGTGCATTTATTTTCCTTATAATTATTTAACAGGTTTGAAAACCTGTTATTTATATTTAAGATCGTGTGAGTTAGCGAAGTGTGTGTTGGGAGTATGATAGTTTTTTGTTTCATAATAAATCAGGACTTTCGGCATAAAAAGCGGAAATGTATATATCTTCATATACATATATGGATAAACTTGCAGGTAATGTGGCGTATTTTTTACAATCTGGCAAACTTTTTGGTCGTCCTTATTACCACTCTTTTTTTCTGGCAAAAAAATGATGATAATATTTTTCTCCTTGTAGGTTTACTGTATTGGGGGTCGAACTATTTAAAATTAAATATTCATAATATTTCAAATTGATACTACTTCCTCAGGCCTCAAAAATATTTTAAACCATACTTAAAAGTTGTTTTCCTTATTTTCTCGCATAAAGGTCAACCTCAAAGAAAATATTATACAGGTGAAAAAAATTTTTTCATACTATTTTCTACAAATTAAGTCAGTTACATATTTTTTAACAGCGCAATAGTTCTCCAGTTGAATGTTGACAAATATTTTATTGCACAAGGTTTTGTTTTTAGGAGGCTATAAACAGGGGTAACATTAACTTGAGGGGTAGAAATGTTTATGTGTCCTGATGTCCACTACCCAATACACCAAATTTATAACAATTTCCCAAAATTTTAAGTTAAAAGGTAATGTGGCAAGTTGAAAGTAAATGAAATGAATAAATTTTTTTTTTTAGGTAAACGCTTTTATTTAATTAATGGGATAAAAAGAAATTAACTCCCTAAAAATGAGAAAATAAAATAATTTTTCTTATTCTGTTTGTATTATTCAGAAGTGGCATCAAATAACGTGGGGTGGACAAGCATGCAAGAATTGAATTTATCCAAATTTATCCTTGCCATTCCATGCCAACTAAATTCAACTTGTGAGTGGGAGGTAATTATAATTCTCTACTACTTTTTCAAAATATCTACCTCATCTTTTATTTGATGCCATTTCTGGATGATATAAATAAAATAAAATAAAATATGTGGAATACCTTGTCGTGAGAGATATTCTCACCAGAAGGAAACTCTACAGAATTTAAGTGTGTTCAGCCACTTCATACATAAGTACGGGTAAGCCAGAACCAGACCGAACACTGGCGATTTTAGAGCTGATTTGGGTGGTTTATATACGGCTTATTTACACGCACACTAAGACACATACGTAAGAATATACGTACGTCTGTGAGGGCAGCCAGGTCGCATCATCCCCTACCGAGATAAGAGATGGCTGACCGGTTTGTGTACGGATCGTGACATTGTTTCGTTGTGTCATAATTTGGTACTTGTACATTACCTGCATGTACTTGCAGGTAATTACGATCGAACGTATTTAGTGTGTTTAACGTCGCAAGGACGATTATTTGCCTGCCCTTTGGGGCAGCGACTGTTGTCGGGGGTTTGAGCCCCTTTACCTCATACCGGTGAGTCCCCACAAAATAATTTTATTTTTTCATTTTTAAATAGTTACTTGCTTCTTATCGCACTAATTAAATAAAAGCATTTACCTAAACAAAAATTTTTATTTATTTTATTTTGTACTTTTTAGTGTGTGATTTTATTCAGTTGAAACATTATTTTATAATGGATATAAAAAAATATATAAACATGGTAATAAGAATATGAATAAAAATCTGGTGGAAATAGGGGATAAAAAAATTAGTGTGGCCTTGGACATGAGGGAGAAGTGAACCTTCTAGTCCGAGCTCTTTGTATTGAAGGCATTTTCCCAAAATTTAAAAAATAAGAGAAGAATGAACTATGTGGGATCCATCCATACCCTTCACCCCTATAATCAATATGCAATTAGGGAACCTTGGAAAACATGTGATTTAATACCTAATTATTTATGAAAAATAAAAATATTGACTCTTTTTGAAGCCCCTGTTGGTTAAAGAATGGGTTAAAAGAACAGAAGAAGGTTAAATTTGAAATCAGCGCCCCAAATAACATACCCAGGAATGTATCACCCAATAAAATATATTAGTTCAAAATTTTTTCTCCTTTTGAATCCTCTGGGAGTTGAGGAATAAGTCAAATGAAAAAATGAATGCCTAATTTGAAATAAGCCATACCAATGGCATATCACCCAATGCAATACCTATGTGAATTCTAAATTTGGCCCCTTTTAAAGCCCATTGGGTTGGAGGAATATGTAGAATGAAAAAAATGAATGCCAATTTTAAATCAGCGACTCAAATACCAAACATTGATTACCTTGGTCTCTGGCATCCAGTAAAAATAGGTGACTATATCAATAGAACTGTTATCCAGTCAGTACATCTAAAAGACATGTTGTGGAATTGAGAAATCTGTTCCTTTTGATTGTATGCCACAATGCAAATTTGTGTTGTGGCATTAAAAGTCACACACAGAACGCATTATGAAATTGAGAAACTTCCACAATGGACTCTGTGCATTTAGGCTAATGGTACTAGCCTACAGCTCAGAACAAGTTCTGAAAATTCTAAAACAGCCAGAACACAAATTTTCATGTTCTGGCAGTTTTTAAATGATAAAATGCATGCTGAATATTTTGTTTGCTCATTGAGCAAATTTGGTTTTTACTCTTAACATTTTATATATATGCTATGCTGCGCCTGCCATTTAGGTACCACTTTTTTCATTCTCTTTTATTTCTTTTTGTTCTTTTTTGTGCTGTAATTGACAGATTTTGGTGAAAACAGACAACTTTGCCTCCTGAGCAGCTAGAGACTTAGCCAGTGACTTCAAACATAGCTTGGAATAATACAAATAAATACTGAAAATAAGAGTATGAGCAAACAAATATACTTTCATTGAGTTTTATTATTATAGATTGTGTATAGAAGAATTTGAGTGACCTATATACTCGTGATCTATGACTCAGGATCAGTCCCGCTCCCAGGTCCTGCCATTGCATTGAATGCGATTGTTGTATTTTCTAAAGAAAATATACTAAAATTTCAACATTAGGAAAAAAAGGAGCATGATATATTTGCATCCTGACAGCTGAAAGAATATAGACAGTAAAAAAGTCAGTCACTTTACTTGTTATCAACTACTGAGCAATGAAAGAAATCAAATTTAGAAAAAAGGACAAAGTAAGAGAAAGACAATAGATGTTTCTTTTTTTTACTTTTTTTCGTAATTTATTGTAAAAGCAGAAGTTGTGGGCCTGCATTAGCAATTGTTTTCTTTGTACATATATTGGTATTTATGTATAGTATATAATATGTATGTGTGTTTGTGTGTGTGTATACATGTATAAAGCATTTATCTTGTGAGCACGATAGAGAGTGTAATTTTTGTCCAGTAGGACTGAAGTTGGGTATGTGGGTAGATTTTGGCATAATATGCGATAGGATTGTATTTGCTGGAAATTGGTTAAGGGGTTGGGGCAAAATATGTTCCACCAATAAAGGTCGAGATGTAATTATCATTTGATATGGCTCTAACATGGTAGGTAAGTGGTTTTAAACCTATGGAAAACTGCTATAAAATTTTATGAGAATCGGTCGAGCAGCTTAGCAAAGAGGACTGACAAAAATTCTATCAGTGACAGTTAAGACATAATTATCATTCGAAAGAGCTAAAATTTAATTGGTAGTTTTTTTAAACCTAATCAAAATTAGTACCTAGTTTTGTTAGAATCGGTCCAGATGAATAGCCGTGAGGGCTAGGGCGAAATTATCATTCGATTGGGTTAAAATTTGGTAAGTAGTTGGTTCTGAACTTGATAAAAACTGGTATCATGTATAATGAAAATTGGTCAGTCGGTTCAACCATGTGGACTTCTAAAGTTCCATCGATGAGGCTAAGCGCAATATCATTCTGTAGGACTAAAATTTAGCACATGGATAGTACTGAACTTACTGAATGTCGACATAGATATTTATAAAAATCAATACTGAAAAAAAAAAAGTTAAAACTTTTGATAAAAAATAAAAAACTATTCAGACAAATGTAAAAATAGATGTATAAATATCTGTAAAAAGGGATTTAAAAAGGAACTTGAAAAAAATGTTGGAAAAAAGTAAGATACTGTAAAATGAGATGTAAAAAGAGATGTGAAAAGACGTATTTTTAATGATAAACATTTATTTATTTTTTTTTGGCTTTAGCTTCATGCGAAATAAATATTATTTCGTTATGGAAGGTTGACTGCAGTATTGGTATATTTTAAAATCGCAGCAGTGAGCAGAATAAAAGCTTATAAAAAGAAATGAATTATTTTTGATGATTATTGAAAACCTGCTTTAAACTGCGGTAAGGTTTCGTTCTGTTTCTTCCTTTTTTTTGTTAAAAAAATGGACTAATTTCCAAAAATCCCGTTTATTCTCTTGCGATATGCCTACGAAAAATTGTCGCTGTAGAATATTCAGCAAAGTTTTTTTTTTATTCATTCCAAAGGTTGAAACCACTTTATATTAGCTGAGAGGGAAATCCCGAAGTTACCGATGTGCTAAACTTCAATGGATAAATCTAATTTTTCGAGGAGAGTGATTTTACGAAAAGATTTCTTATAACTTATACAATTCCTTCGACCTGGATTTTGGCTTCTATACATATATTATCCTCGGAAAAGACTCATTTAAACGGAATGAACACAATTTTTCCTGCCTTTTATCGAAGAGAGGATGAGCTGCGTAATTCAATTTGCACCGACGGATTTTTTTTGTTTTCCCTCTTACAGCAGCTATCCAGGTAGAGGTTCTTTGATCCAAGTGGTGGATATTCACTACGTAAGCCTAATCTTGTTAATTGAAAACGTATTTTGCCTCCTACAATGTTATAGCTCTCAGCTTCCTGGAGAATAATCTTGCGTTATTTCTTATCGTAGTCGTTATTCGTTCTCAGTTCGAGTAAGCGTTTAAAGAAACCCCTTGAAGAGCTTGCTGTAAACGTATTATGGAATCCTTTCGTTGAATTACATAATTTTATAATTTTATCCCTCATAAATCGAGGTGAAAGTTCTGAAGCCTTGGTCTAATTTTTGGTATAAAATTGATTAAATTCTCATTAGCTCATTGCCAAAACTTTTTTTGTTTCCTCATTTGATTTTATTCTGAGGGCTATTAGATTATTTTTATTGAGTATGCTCAGAGTGCAAAATGGAACTTTATTTGTTGAGAAAATTCAACAGGTTAAGTGAATACTTTCTAATTATTGGCATATGCGGCTTTTTTTCGAAATTAAAGAATGTTCATTAATGTCCCGATTGAAAAATTGATGATGTTGACGCAGATTGATGCGAGCGAAAAAAATTGGAGTAAATCGTCTTCTTGTAACGGCAGTTCCAATTATTTTGAAACTCCAAGGAGTTTTCTGCCTTCAATTTTTAAATGTCTGTTGAAATTCAACGAGCAGAGTAAAAAAGTTGAAAATAAATGGTTGTGATTAGGCGGGTACATTTTTTTTCCAAAAAACATATCTTCGGTTACTGACAGGTAATGAAAACATGTCAGTATTTTCGAAGTATATGTCAGATCCACCACCTTCCTCCCATGTATCATTATTATTAAAAAAACCTTTCGTTTACGTTTATCCGTAAATCATGGCTTTGAAGTTACAGAATTTTAGAGAAATCATAAAAATTAATATTAGAGTGTACATGCAGGCTCGGATTTAACTTTGTTGTAGCTCAGTATAAAAGTTATGTAGAACTCTCACTTTCCATTTCCACCTTCAAACTAGAGCAAAATACAATTATTTTTCAAGGAAGTTGTATCGGATGCATTTAGGTTCTGAAATTATTATTAACTCCTTCCTTTTAATTATTTGTTTATTTTGTGAGAGTCCGAGATATAAATGCTCCACTTCCACATCTCTAGATTCGGGCATGCGTACATGTTTTTCCTTACTCCGTTCGTCATACGCCGAAAACAAAATGTAAATTTCTGTATTTTTGAAATTTTAAATTTTTAGTAGTCTACCTATGAAATATCTTTGCCGCGCATCAACATCGATAAGTGTGTATTTTCCAAAAGTGTCAAATTTTGTAATGGCTGCCATTCGAAAACCAGGGAATCGATTTCGCTCAAATTCAATACCAAAGCAGTTTCTTATAGTCTCCAACTGCCATAAAAATTTCAAGCCAAAATCTTATAATTTACGGGAGTTATCGCGATGACAACATTGTGGGTTTGCAACACTTTGAGAACTCCTTCCTTTGAAACTAACGGATGAATTTTAAATATTTCAACACCAATGTGTAGCCCATGAAAGTTCTTCCCAAGTTTCATTGCCATATGTCAAACAGCGGAGGCTCTACAGACTCCCAAAAAGTGGCAAAGTGAGCAAAAAGTGGAAATATATGTAAGCTCTTTAGAAAATAATGAAGAATCATGTAGACACATCTTTCATCTTTCCATACTTAAAATCCATCAATAGATGAATATAATACAAATCTAATATATATATGAGAGATCTCTGCAACTCACTATATCAGCGAGTGCGAAACACAGACAGAAACTGTGGTTATTTTAAGAATGTGAATACATATTCTTACATCCCCATTCTTCGAGGGGGAGCCGCACTAGGGAAAGAACTGAGCTGATCGTTTACTAATTAGCATTCTGTCTTCCTCAAGATCATCCCACTAGCTTGGCATGTATTGATGGATTTGTAAGCTCTTTAGAAAATAATGAAGAATCATGTAGACACATCTTTCATCTTTCCATACTTAAAATCCATCAATAGATGAATATAATACAAATCTAATATATATATGAGAGATCTCTGCAACTCACTATATCAGCGAGTGCGAAACACAGACAGAAACTGTGGTTATTTTAAGAATGTGAATACATATTCTTACATATATATATATATATATATATATATATATATATATATACTATGTACGTTGAACATTTTGAAATTAATCAATTAGTTTCGGAGGAAGGAGTTCTCAGTGTTGCAGACCCACCATGTTGTCATCACGATAACTTCAGTAAATTAAAAGATTTTCTTGAAATATTTATGAAAGTTGGAGATTATTAGGGACTGGTTTGATATTGAATTTGAGCGAAATCGGTCAACTGGTTTTTGAATGGCAGCCATTATAAAAGTTGACACTTTTGGAAAATACACACTTAACGCGGTTGATGCGCGGAAGAGATATTTTTGTTGGTTTTTGCTATTTCTGAAGAAAGAGTTGAAATTTAACGTCATATTTTCAAGATTTTATTTAGTTCATCTTCACTGCCGGCATCTCTTCTTATTTGTAACCGTGGTTGTCCCAAATAGTCACTGAAAAACCTTTTACATCTGCCAAATTCTAATTAAATGTTCCGAACTTAATAACGAATTATGTTGGTTGTCGGTGGTTAATTAGTTGTCAGCTGGCAGCCACATAATGTAACACTTCAAAGAGTCATAAAATATAACTGGCTTTGAGGCGTAAAATTATTTTAATTTTTTATTTTTGGAGTAATGAAACCAGTAACGTAAATATATACCCATTACGAAATCTCGTGAAAGATTTTTAAAATTTTATATTACTGTAACTTTTGCATTCAGTGCAGTGGCGGGACTTGTGGAAAACGTCGATCTCGAGTCGTAGATCACGAATAGGTCACTCAAATTTTCTGTACACACTATATATATATATTATATATTTCCACTTTTTACTCATTTTGGCTCTTTTTGGGAGTCTGTGGAGCCTTCGCTGTTTGACCTATGGCAATGAGACTTGGGGTAGTGTTAAGAGCTTTAATGGGCTACACATTCGTATTAAAATTTTTAAAATTCATTTGTTAGTTTTAAATGAAGGAGTTCTCAAAGTGTTGCAAACCCACAATGTTGTCATCCCGATAACTCCGGTAAATTGAAATATTTTGGCTTGAAATTTTTATGGCAGTTGGAGACTATTAGGGACTGGTTTGATATTGATTTTGATTGAAATTGGTTCTCAGGTTTTCGAATGGCAGCCAGTATAAAATTTGACACTTTCGGAAAATACACCCTTACCGCGGTTGATGTGTGGCGGAGATATTTTGGTTTATAAATCACGTAAAGTTCAAGAATACTGTGCTGTAATTAAAAAGAAACTTTATTGTGTTGAACTGTGGAGTAGTGTGCAGAGGCCGTGCGAGAGCAGTGTGTAGGCGGTGTGACACTTCTCCCGGGGCCAGACTGTTTTAAAAATTTATCGAATGTTGTAAAAATTGATAAAAGTGGTGGTCTTTATTTATTTTTATTTTTTTGCTTTTCCACTGATCAATTGGCTTTTTTTTTGGATTTTTTTGATAATAATTGCAATTTTTTTATGTGTGTTGTAAAAATTGACCGATTACATTCCTTTAACACCATCACTTCGCGCCACCATTGGTAGTGTGGTCGAAAAAAAGAAGAGTTGGTGCTTATGGTTACTATGGGTTCATTAATAACACTTTTCTCTAAGATTTTATTTATTCAGTTGCCTTATATTCATTATGTAGGTCTAAAAACTAGAAAATTTAGGTTGGTTATACATATTGAAAACACGATATTTCGATGGATAATTTATTTATTATTCACCTTCGATTCTCTACTTACGTTGCAAATCATGTGCCGTTTATGATATTAGTTGTATTTTTATTTCAGTAAAATTAGTCATCATACTTTTCATTTGATTCTCGTTCGTATTTTGTATCCATTCTTTTTTAATGTTCCTTATTAAATCTGAATGTTGAATAGTAGTTTAAAT
Organism: Ericerus pela; assembly: GCA_011428145.1. Lineage (NCBI taxonomy): Eukaryota > Metazoa > Arthropoda > Insecta > Hemiptera > Coccidae > Ericerus > Ericerus pela. The sequence continues at coordinate 994,206 of WOFM01000542.1, read as the reverse complement.
GATCGATACTTCTATCTAAAAAAATACATATCTTATGGAATGCTTTCTTTAACCGACTGTATTACTCCCACCGTACTCTTTTGTTTCGTTATCCAGTTTAATAGTAATATATCAGGAAGGAGAAATAAAAGTTTTACCGGAATCTAGCTACTGTATGCGTCTGTCTTAAAACTGTTTTTTATTACCATCAAAATCATCTGATGAGTTGTTGATAACACTTGAAATATTAATATTAACAATATAAGAAAATTATAACGTTCGTGAATCGTTCTCACTCCGTTATTATTTTATAGTTTTTTCTCTTTTGTCGAAGAAATTGTACACAGGATTTTGTGTTTTTTTTCTATAAGGAAACAGTTACAATTCATTAAGCTTCATCAAAAGAGGCATATTTTCCTTCATTCCTTTTAGTTTCATTTTTCACCGGATTACGTATGAAAGACGTTGATTCATCGAAGATGCGTAAATGTGTTTTATATTCCGTTCTTCTCTCCTTTTTTGGTAGGCTCCCTATCCGACAGCTGTGACTATTACTCATCGTCTGAATTGAGAATTAAATGCGAAAAATTTGTGGATCGATGGATGACGACGTATCCAATCTGAAAGTTTTGGTCTAATCACGATGAGGCTGGGGTCGCTTAGAAAGTGAACACATGCATGGAAAGGGACGATGACTATAAGGTGTTAAGATGTTTCTGTATCGTTTGTGCGGTTGAATAAGAGAAAAACTCAATGATTTCACATAGGACACGGCGACAAATGATAATTGCTTTTTCATGCTAATTTTGTTCGAAATTTTATTTATTCTTCGTTCATATTCGACGTTCATTGATAGTGGGCTGATAATTTCGTTGCGAATATTGTGGTTTATAGGGAGAAATTTGTTTGCAGTAAAACTTTTGACTACCTATATAGTACTGGACCAGAAAAGAATGATGATTTCTAGTTAGACATGCCTGCGCTAAATAGTCAACCTGAGCGTACCTTTTGACGTATTTTGCTCTGTGTTTATGTACGCTATGCTTGTGAATTTAAGTGATGTCTTTATCAGATGTATCCTAAATTGGTGATATTAAGCAAAACGTCGAAAATATAAGTGAGTGGTAGTCAGTGCTGCTTCACTGAATGATTCTAGAATGTGTATGTAGTTCTATGAGAAGCGAAGCTTGGATAAAACGTCTATAGGGGCTCTACGTCTTCGTTTTTTCCTCAAACTGAAATTAGTGAAATTTATATTATATGTTTATTAATTATAAGTACATAGTTTTTTCGATTTTTTTTTTGTGGAGAGCGGTCTTTACCAGGTTTTGGAGTGGCTTTTCCCGATTTTGGAAGGCCTTGGTTTCATTCCCCTTCCTCTTAACTTCGCTTTTGAGTTCTACGGTTGCTATGTATTCAATACTAATACTATGACTCTTGAGTTACTAGTGGTTTGTGCTTCAATAGTAAATATTTTCAAACCTTTTTAAATAATTAATTGCACGTTGGTATTACTTATAAGCGAGGAAAAGTCCCGCTCTTTTATGCACTTTAACTCGTACCATTTTCTTGCTCTACTTGCACATGATATTGTTTCTGCTATGAAAATTAATGTACACAAGTGTGGGACTTCGTAGTCATATCAACATGCACTAAATGGGAATTTTGTATGGTGCTCTGTGGCGGATCCAGAGGGTCATTTTTTTGGGGGAAAATACCAATAATTTTGAGGAGTTGAATTTTTCTAGTTTGCTTGCAAACGGGGTATTAAAATTGATTTTTTTCTGCTCTTCAACAAATTTGAACAATTTTTATTTGGATACTGTGTCATACTTCCACTTCCTTCCATTTTTTTGTTTCATTTTCTTTTATTTATTTTTATTTTTTAGCATTTTTGGAGGGGGAGAATTTCATTATTTTTTCTCTCGGATCTACATCTCATAGTACGAATTGAATTCCATAAACTGTATATACATTTCTTTGTAACTTAGTAGAAATCACAATTTTTGTAAAGTGGTAGGTAACGAAATGTGGTCCACATATTCGGATCCAGACAACTATTATGGTGCGGATCAACAACCTCAGTACATCTGGTAAGTCTGATTATGTTGCATTTTTGCTACTTTAATGGATCTTAAATTCGTAATTTTTGAGGTATTGTGATTATTTAAAAAATACAACTATTGCATTCAGGGCAGTGGTGGGATTTGAGAGAGGGACCTGTGAAAAAGCGCCGATCCTGAGTCATAAATCACGAATATATAGATCATTCAAATTCTTCTGTACACAATGTATATATATATATTTTCACTTTTTGATCATTTTGGGACTTTTTGGGAGTTTGTGGAGCCTCCACTGTTTGATCTATGACAATGAAACTTGGAGTAGTGTTAGAAACTTTCATGGGCTACACATTCGTGTTAAAATTTTTGAAATTCATCCGTTAGTTTCGAAGGAATGGGTTCTCAAAGTGTTGCAACTCACCATGTTTTCATCCCGATAATTCTGGTAAATTGAAATATTGTGGCTTGAAATTCATATGGCAATTGGAGACTAGTAGGAACTGGTTTGGTATTGAATTGGAGCGAAATCGGTCTTCTGGTTTTCGAATGGCAGCCATTACAAAATTTGACACTTTTGAAAAATACATACCACGGTTGATGCGCAGCAGAGATATTCTAGCATGCTGCTAAAGAAGTGTTGGGTACGAATCCACTAAAAATGAATTCGGATATAAATTGGAGAATCCGATTTTTTTTTATTCGAATGAAGCGGGTGGATTCGAATCCCATTGCTCAGCTCATTGGGTAGTTTTTTGTTGCAATGATCTAAAATAGAAATTACTGTAAGAAAACATTGAATATCATTGTTCTCACATTCAAAATAGAATCCGCATTTTGTTTTTTCAAGAATTTTTAAAATTTAAACGAGTCGAAATGATTTTCAATTTTGATTCTTTGAAAAAAAAAATCAAAATGAATCTTTGTTCTTCTGAAAATCATTAAAAAATTTCAGATCCGTCGAATCTGTCAAACGAAATTGAATAAAGTTCAGAAATCCTGTATCTTTTTTTGATTCGAATCACCGATGAGAATCCAATTTGTCAAAGTGAATTCGAATGGATTTGCCGAATCACAAAAATGATTCGAATCATGCTTAGTCCTGTGCCAAAGGCATGGGTTGAGATCTGTTTGAAGTGGAGGACTGAATTCTGAAATTTTTTCTTTTGGTTACCAGAAAACAAATGGGTAGAATTACATCAATTCTTCTTAGATTGAATCAGGATCGATTGAGAGTGAATGAATGAAAGAGTGAGTAAACGTAGCAAGAGATTCCTTAAAATTTGGAATCTTAGTAGTTTAGATTTTTATCAGTACATTTATCTGTTTTCTTGATTTTCTTTTTACTTCGTGTTGATACAAAATTTTCTCTCTCACTCTCTTATTCATCATCATCACTTTCATATATATATATATATATATATATATATATCTTATGTTCCGCCTTCTCACATCATGGTAGTCATTGCTGCGGTATATCAAATAATTTTTTAATGTGTGAAAACTCATAGACAGTAAGTAATAATACAGAATATATTCAAATTTTTTTGTGAATTATTTGTTTGTGCAAATTTGATTTAAATGTGAAATAAGTATATATGAAATATAAGGGCTGGATATTATGGTATTTTTGGGAACCATCAATATTTAAAACCATATATTCGACATATCGATGATTTGAATTTTAGACCAGAAAACTAAATGATAAGTTATTGCAAAATGTAAGATAATGCTAACAAATTTATATTAGAATCAGTATCAAATGAAATAACTAAACAAATAAGAGATTGCACCATTACCATAATGATGTTACAAAAATTAAATAATATTTAGGGAACTAAAACTTCAGTAACAGCCAACATGGCAAAAGCCAAATGGACAGGTTTTAGAGTTCAACCTTGAGGTAATATGAGAGGTTTCTTAAAAAAATGGGATGATTTAGTAACAGATGTAAGGGATGCTGGACAAGAAATATCGGAGCATGATGAATTATAAAACTTATAATTAGCATTATGTTACGAACAAGCTCTAGAAAAGATGCAATTCAAAAACTTACCAGAATGAGAGAAAAACATAGATAATTTTAAAAGAATTTTAAGAGAGGTTGCTGATCAAACACTTAGAGATCAAACACTAAAGATAGAAAATAATAATGGTAATAATAACCAACATAATAATAATAACAATTATAGAGGTAGAAATGGTAATTATAGGGGAAGAAACCAAAATTATAAAGGTAACAATAATAATTATAGAAATGGAAATTATAATAATAATAATAATAATAATAATAATAATGATAATAATAATAATAATAATGATAATAATAATAATAATGATAATAATAATGATAATGATAATGATAACGATAACGATAACCATAACGATAACGATAACGATAACCATAACGATAACGATAACCATAATGATAACCATAATGATAACCATAACGATAACGATAACGATAACCATAACGATAACTATAATGATAACCATAACGATAACGATGACGACGACGACGACGACGATAATGATAATGATAATGATAATGATAATAATAATTAATAATAATAATAATAATTAATAATAATAACAATAATAATAACAATAATGATAACAATGAACTTATATATATATATATCATATGTTCCATCTTCCATTTTAATCTCACATCTTAGTTACAATTTACCCTAGCTCTATGTTTCACCATCATATTATTCAAATGTTATATTCTGCTTATTCTTCTAATATATTTCTGTAACTGCTCAAACCTTTTTCACATCACTTTGTTATTGTTTTTCTTTTTGCCATGCCCATGTTTTGATTTTTATAGGTGCGTTTTTCTTTTCTTTTTTCTATCAAGTTATGGTTTTTTGTTCTGTCATAGCCATATAATTATAAAATTTTGAATAAATAAAAGAAAAAAAGGATTAAGAAGTGAATCATTTTTTTAACTGGCCTAAAATCGATTCATTCGATTGATTAGAGTTTTTATTTCGAATTATAAAACTCGAGAGTTAATCAAAAGTTTTATATTGGAACTTGAAAATATTTTTGAAAAGTGAATTGAATCAAGTAGAAGTTTTTGTTTCTTTCCCAACCCCTGGCCAAAGGATTCAATTGGTTTTATAATTCATGGATGGGTGTGATTGCAGGGAATGTTAAACTTACTAGTTGAGAGGAGATAAATTCTAGATTATTCAAAGAAGCTGGGAAAAAAGTAGGATGGCTGTTATTTTGATAGGCACTGATTTATTAAGTATATTTCACTGTATTTGAGTCAGTCTTATAATTTTATAACGTAGCAGTACAATTCATTATGAGTCTCCTTGATAATTCATTTTTAACCTAATCTATGTATAAGAATGAAAATGTTTGGGTTTAAAATCAATAAATTTGAAAATCTATGTGGTAGACTTTAAGTTATCTTAAAAAAAATCGGATTCCTCTTGTGGATTGTGTGCCTATGTGGGTGTAGCAGTTACAAACAGATGTAGCTCCAATTTTGTTTATTCTGTTTTATTTTTTCTCCATAGCAAGTATACTATAAAAATTTGTTTTTCAGTAAAAAAATAATGTCCTTAAAATTTAACGCAAAAACTTTTCCATACATTTTTGATATCTTCCATAGGGGATGAAATATAGGGTGGCAAAGAAGGATATTAGTCCACATAGTGGTGAAAAATATCAGTACCTATGCTAACTTTTCTCGTCATCTTTACGTCTATATCTATTTTCAGCTTCCAAATTAGAAATTACTGCAGATTTTATTATGATTTTGAAAAAAAAATGTACTGAAACTTTGTGCTGTTTCAAATTTTAGGTAGTGTAATGTTTATAGTATAATGTAAAATTGTAATTAGTAAAAAAGTGAATATAACCTAATAAAAACTGAATTATTTTGATTTGTGACTTTGTTGTACATGTATGAAGTCCCTAATTTCAATAGGGAATAGTACAGCCCTCACCCACGCAAAGCCTAGTCAATCACCTAGTTTTTATATAAATTATTGCTTTAATTGTTTTTTTGTAGCTTTTCTTTTGGTTTTACTATTGGTTTCTGAAAATGAAACCTAAATTTTCCAAAGTAGGTAGTTTATTGCGTTAAAATTTTTAATTTAAAATTCTAAATGTTTTGTAGCTTTCATAATGTAGTTGCGTAAAGATCGCTTCAATTTTTGATAAATTTTCCTAGCTCAGTAATTTTTGATTTGCTAGGAATAAGATTCTGTTTATATAAGTTTGTATTAAGGATGAGCGATCATTTCGACTATCGTTTCTATTTGACAAAATTTCCGATATGCAGTTGGAAACTGTTAATTAGTATACATAACGTACGTCCTGCGTAGTATAATTTGCTTATTGAAGAAGTTAGTGTTTTTGCGTTTTTCGAATCAAGAAAGCCGATTAAAATTTGATTGAGGACTTATCCATTTTGACTATTTCGTTTACAAAAGGCACACCATTAAAATATTTGAGCTTACTTTTTGTTTTTTTGTACATTGTACTTTTCATCTTTGTTTTCGTCTTTTTCTTTTTGCTACACTATGTTAGCCATTTTTTCATCAGAATTCGTTCGAACCTTGTTGAAAGTACTTGTACATCGGCAGAAAGCTCTCGGAGAGAGACATACGAAAGGTACACTGTCATACTTGTTCCGTCTCTCCCTTCCAGGCCCACTTATTATCTGTAAAAGTGGTGTAGGTTGTTCGTGTTTATTTACATCGTGTAGTATATTGTTTTTTTCTTTAGTCCGGCTTCATCGAATTGTACAGAGACCATGTGGCTGACTGCGTAACATAATCCTTTCTCGTTACTTATTACGAGCACGTGAAACATGATATTTGTAGTTTATAATGACCACTGCTCGCCTGCCCAGCTATTCTTTTGATATGTTTATGTGGTGCAGCCGGACAAGCCTAGTGCATTATTACAATGTAAGTTATACTGCACTCTATTATGTTCGTTATGATTCGCATTAGATGTAATTATCGTAGTATCTACTCCGTATTTTTGGATGTTATTCCAGTGAAACATTGTTTATCCTAAAATTTATCTCAAATGTGTTTATAAATATCACGTTAAAATACTCCCATTGTCTTATGTTTTTATAAATTAAAAAATTTCAAGGATTACATGTTTATTTTTGCGTTTTTTTACAAGTATGTATTGTAAGTAGCATAATTTTCTCAGAAATTCAGTCTGTTATGTAACAAATTCTTCGAACTTATGATTTTATAATTATTTTTTAATTACTGTGAACTTCAATCTGATTTTTCATCTTTCTAGTCAGTTTCGCAAAATCTCATTTAAATAAAGCAAAGATCAAAACGTTCCAAGTTGAAAAATACATTTTATAAATGAATTATTGTCAGCCCGGTTGAAATGAAAAGCTGAGATATTTTTCGTTTACATTTTTACAATAACAAGTGTTGAAATAACGTGCCATCTAAGCTAAAATTTTGCCTTACATCTTCGTGTTCATGCTACTGTAAAATCTTGAGAAAAAAACAGTCATCGAGAAATTTCAATTTTTATGTTTGATTTGATTATATTTTGATCTGTTTGTAATTCGCTTTTTCTTAGACATTTGCCGCTGAAAAAAAAAAATTAATTTTCAGCTTGGCTATTGAAAGCATTTTGTGGTAATTTATTTCATGCGACTCTCCGAGGAGCAAGTTTGAAGAGAATTAGAGTATCCATCGTACTTCTTTTACCTTGACCGAGTCCAATTACTACCTATAGTAGCTACTTTTTGTAGTCAATTTTAAACTGAGAGTTTCCACTTTAAACTGAGTGTTTCATGTAATACTTATTTTATTTTATGCTAATTTTCATCTTCCATATCTTTGGTGGCTACCATCTTACTCGTGTCTTCCGGTTTGTTTTCAAACGGACAATATTATAATGCTGCATGAAAATAGCAAATCCGCCCATAAAACCGAAAAATCGTTAAATTCTCTCAATTTTCTTCTCTTCGTCGATAAATCACCCCAATTATGTTCGTGAATTTGGGTTGTAAAGCGCGCGCGTGTGTTTTTCAATAAAAATTTTGATGTGCAACGCGATTCTCAAATTTTTCTTCCGAACTTTTTTTTTGCCACGCAAACATTTTATATGCGCGTTATGGGGGACAGTATATCGACCGCTTATACGAGAAAATGGAAAATTTTCCATCTCCCTACGACCTCTATGAATGGAAAAGTTTTTAATGGAGCTTTCCATTTCCACGAAGAATTGGCGTTCAAAATTTTCGCCGAAATCGGATTTGGAAATGTTCGAACTTCGGATTGTATTTTGCAAAAGATTTAGTGATGATATTGGAAGAAATTATCTAATCTCTTTTAGGAGAGTTTCTTTTCGCTGAATTTAAATTTGATTGGCGAAATTTGAAGACATGACATCAACAGTTGAAGAATTTTTTGTCGCTTGCTTATTCGGTATCTTACCTTTAAATTTTAACCAAATATTTTTTCAATTAATGTCAACTAAGCCTTTACCATATAAGTAAGGTAATGTGAGCTATTGTCCGTAACAAAATATTTTTAATAGGTATGAAAATATTTTTCAAGAAAAAATGAAAAAAGGGAAAAAAGTAGAAAAGAGAAGAAGAGCTCGTTTTTTAGAGAGGAATGTTCGTTTATTTACCAATTATATTTGAAATTTAATTAAATTTTTTTATCATGACATCAAACCTAATTTGACGTGTACGGTTCAAGCACAATGTAGATTATATTAAGTTACTGATGTTTATTTTACAGTACTTAGAGTAGAAGAAGCAGAAAAAAAGCCAAAATTCAAAATTAAGGTGAGGAATTAGAAGAGAACTGGAATAAATGGGAAAAAATTGAGGTGATGAAAAGCTGTTGCTGCTAAAGTTATAGAAAGTGGATTGAATGCCCGTGCTTAAAAAGTGCTCCCTCAACGTAAGAAACTCTTCGATTCAAATTTTGATTGCTCTTAAATTTATTTACAATTACAAATGTAAGAAGCTGAAGCATTATTTTTTTCATTCTGAAAATTTATTTAACAATCTATTCTTGACATGCGCCAAAAATTTTCACTAATTTTTTTTTTCTCTTCACTAGTGTTGGACGATTTTAGATAAATTACCAAAATCCTCATTATCCTACTGGTTGTTTCGTGCATTTTGAGAAACACCCATTATTTTTATGTATTAAGAGTATACAGGGATTCTTTATTGAAAGAAAGTAAATATGTTAAGAAGAAAAAAAGAGAGACTGAGACAATTTGTTACAGTTTTTTGCTCAATTAATATTAATGATTTCCTATTTTTTCCATTAATTCGGATGAAATAATTTCAAAAGGTGTAGTTTTTTCTATTTAGCAGGTTTTCTTGAACAAAATTTCTATCGATTGAACAATTTTTTAATGCGAATCATCAATTTGTCTCGTATTAGAGAATTATATTTCTTTCTATCAGTCCTGATGGAGGACTTTAACGAGCAATTCTTTTTAGTTTTTGTCTGAATAATTTTTTTTTTTTTCAACTGCAACTTTAGTAATAATATTTCTAATATAGGTATTATAAAAAAATTATTGAGCTGCAGCTACATCCCTAGAAAATAACTAATAGTGGAAACAAGTTAGTGAGTATAGATCATTAATAATAATAGTTAAATTTCATTGGCTTGTAGATATTGATTGAAAGTAACCCTTCTTAAAGCCCAAAATCAGAATGAAGTCAAACATAATTATTAGAAATTTCATCCAGCTTATTAGCACAAAAATTGGTAGTATGTTAAAACGGATCATAATGAATATTTTTTCCAAATTTTGTAGGTGTGGCAACTCTTGATTGGTGGCAAACACGTGCCTAACACTTACTGATCAACTGTGATTTGCCATCATATATGTATATGACGGCGAACTTATTTTTGTAACTATGGTAACCACTTCGCTTAGGTAGCTAATTTTAAAACGCTTGATGCGCGCGCACACACACACCACTATATGCAGACAATACATTTCAGTGCCCTGCAAATGGTGACTGTCCAACATGATTGTAAAAGCAACTTCAGAGTTTTCCAGCTGTCATTTGATGCCTGACTGATGAAGGAAAAGGTGGTATCTTTTCAGTTCCCTCTTCCAATTGTTCTGTACAGAATGATCAATTGATGCTTAGTATGTAATGAGGTTTAGGTTAAGTTCTCTTCCTCCTCCTCACTTTTGATGCCTCCCTGCTATAGATCCCAGTTGGTGCTTATGTGATGATGGAGAAAGTTTTCTTCTTTTTCTCCTGACTCCCTTCTAGTTAAGACAGTTGAGAATTTTACCATTATTTTTTTCCAAGACATGCTTTTCTGTTGACTAGTTCTTAACCAGGAATGTTCTCCTCCCTACTCACTCTGCTCCTGTCCCCCAGTCGGTTGAGACAGTCGAGTGGATTTCCATATTCCTGTTCAGTTGAAGCTTTGCACTAAACCAAGAAGGATCTTCCCCTGCTGCTGTTTCTCTCCTGCATTAGATAATAGAATGGTTATTTCTTTCCAGTATGAGAAGAACATTCCAAAATTTTGATGAACCTTGTCAATAGTAGCAATTTCTTCCACTTCAACCACATCCATAGTCATAATATTTGGAAGAGGAAGCATATATCAACTGCATCAGCTGGTGGATTTTTCATCATCCATGCCAATCAACTGTGACTTGCCATCACAGTATATGCATTTGGCTGCGAACTTCTTTTTGTGATCATGGTTTGATCATGGTTACCTACTGCTTTGTTTTGGTAGCTAATTTTTTAATATTTAGTGTAAAAACATACGACTACACAAACACAGTATTAAAAGCGCACGCATCTCAATGCCCTTTAGTTGGTATTAGTGAAGAAATGAGATATTTTATAATTGTAAAACCTTCACAGTTGAGAGAAGATGGTGGTACCAGAAGTACCGTTTGGCCAATTAACACTCAAATCAATATATATGATCCATGGTTTAGTACTAATATTCGTTCTAAATTTCTTGACTATCATACAAAAACTGTAATATGTACCCTGATAAGAAAATGGAATACAATAAAACCCTGTTGTACATTTTTCAAGGGACTGCAGCAAAAAAATATAATATGCAGGAAAATTGAATGTACCAGAAATAGAAAAATTTGGAATTTAACTGAAAAATAAATTACCATTTTTTTTTAAATGTCTTATGAAGAAGAATTTCAAGGTACAGAAATTCTTGTGTAATTACTAATTAGGTCCATTCCACTCAACGAAAATTGCAGAACTTTCAAAACTTTATATAAACTGGACTTTGAATTTGGGGAGCATGACACTAATTATTTGAATGGGCCATTTAATTTTCTGGAGCAGAACTTACACAGTTTTTTTTATTGAAAAAGTTTCAAATTTTTAATGATAAATCTGATCAGATCTTCCTTAAAAACATAATGCGGTAAAATGTCTTAACCAGCAATGTCTTAACAGAGAAATTTTACATAGGCTTAGTATGGTAAATCTACGGGCTATAATAAAACAGCGTATTATGTGGGAACAACTTATGCAAGAATGTTATTACAGGATTTTATTGTATAGACATGGGCACACTAAAAAAATTTTTGTACCTTTTTTCAGAATGTTTTAATCAGCTTTTTATCTAGGTTTTCAAAGAAAATCTATGTGTTAAAATTGATTTGGTATTAAGACCCAGTAGTTGGATGGATACATTTTTCATTTCATGACTACAGGAAACTTTTGGCTCTGTTAAATAAGTTTCTTATAGACGCTATAGGGTATATACACTTGTAACACAGTGCAGGTTGCAATTTTTTTCCAGTAGTCCTGAAATTTCGTACTCTTATTTGAATTTAGACAAGGCTGAGGCCTGTTGTTTTTGGTCCAGATTGACCGGGTTCATCCTATAATGTTACATTTTTGAGGCTTAAATAGTTCTAAAACACGTAATTTTCAAGCAATAATTACAAGATTTGGTACAGACATTGAATATATAATATTCTAACATTTTGTAAAATTTGATTTTAACCATTTTAATAGTCCAGGCGTAGAAGTATTCGAAAAATCTTTAACCATTGTTGAGAAGAGTAGGTATAGTTCAACTTTAAATAGCCGCCAGTTTGAACCTAATGGGCGGATTTAACCCATCTTCGAACTTGACTGAAATATGGACCCTAAGTGTACACCTGCCAAATTTAGCTCCGATCTGTAAAGAAATACGCCCTCCAGTTTGTTGACAAATTTTTGTATATTCCGTATACCTATATACAGTATAGTATTATACCATACATATAAACTTTTTGGGGAGGGTGTGTTTGAAGTGTGAGGACCATAATCAGAAAACTTCATTTTCCTGAAGTCGTGACATGCTACCCTCCGAAATTGGTACATTCTAAGAAATTTAATTATTGCTGCTGGTTGACTGTTGACCTCCGGATCCCGACCATCGCCTTCCTCAATTTTGACTTAAAATGTATCGCTGAGTGAAATTGGTCACGTAACCAAACATCAGTAAACAAAAAAAAAGTTTATGAGATGATATTAATTGGTCATCAGAATAGGTCAGAATTTCATTTCGGATAATCAGATGAATATGATTATTAGTTCGTCCAAAATATTTTGAAATCTGTTCAAATATTACCCCTCATACGAAGTACCGTCATGTTCGTTGAACCTTTCGGTAGGTATTCATTTTTTATTTACGCGCCGAATGTACGAGTGCAATGCCTGCCTGTAAATTCAGTCGGTTAATTAACAACCTGGATAATTAATTTTTTTTTAAATTTCTGTTCGAGACGATTTTTTTTTCTGCTACTTACGTTAAATATACGAACATGGGCGCGATATGCTGTGCTACGATTGTTTCTTCCCCATTTTCCACGTGAACGACTTCTGTACTTGCAATTAAATGGTATACTTATGAGGACGATTTTCTCGTTAAGACGAAACATGGTCAAATCCAACGACGTTGCTCAGTGATGTCGTTTTACTTTCTCGAATCATGAATTCGTGATGCCACCGACATAGCATGTGGAAATAAAGGAAGTAATGAAATCTGCGAGCGAATCGGTATTCAAGAAAATTTCTACCTATATGAAGACTTTACCGGTCGTCAGGAAGTCGTACACGCGTAGAAAAGGAAAAATAAATGATGTACGTTCCTTGGTACCTATATATTTCTTGGTGTATTTAGTGCTGCATAAAAATATCATCGTATAATATGCCTTCCTGCAACTTGAACTCGTGAGGCTGTTGTTATTATGTGTACAATATCATGATTGTGACTCGTGTACGTGTATTTGTGTAATACCTGCGTGATTTGTCTTTTCTCTCTTTTTCGCCGCCTCCGGTCTGAGAAATCTTTGGATCCGGTGTCATTCACATCGAAGAGTGTGGACAGACACAGAATGCGTACCGAGCCCGTTATAAGTATGCAAATGTCGTCGTTTGGACGTATAATATTATTTTAGCGACGTATGGTCGTCTTTTTCGGACGGTCCTTCTGTCACAAACTGAATTAAAGAATCTAAATCGTAAATACGATAGCACAGGTGCCTGCCATAAACCTGAGGGTAATATTATTTCCGTCAATCGAATACGACTTTTTTCGTGCTGAACAGTTCTCGTACCTGTACACAATTTTGTGCCCATTATCGTTTGAATGGTGTGTGGACTTACTGCCGAGGCAAGGTTTAAATAATGCTCCAGAGGCAGTGATGTGTTTTCAAGCGTCAGTCAGCTAATAACGTCTGTTGTTATCGGTCGTGGAACTCAATCTTGTTGTTTGTAACTGAAAGACGATGGCTTATGTTTTCTTCCCGCTCGCCCATTTCAAAGAAGTTAATGCTTAGGCCTAATAATAATGATGAAGAAAAGAACAACAAATGTGAAGTAGATAGCCGTTGCAAAGAGTCATCCCGGAGCAAATAATATTGTTGGTAGTTGGTAGACTAGGTGCACATACATGAAATGCTCTCTAGTAAATTTTTGCCAGAGTTTCTCATCTAACGTCTGTGTTGACGTTTCATGATTGCCTGGTGGTATTGCATTTGATTCTACCTTGTTTGAAGGCCCTTGATTTCTACGAAATTCAAACAGTATGGAGTTTTTATGCATTCTCACTCCGTACTCTGTTCCTAATGAGAAACACTAGGCTCAACCCAGCGTAAGTATTCTGTATGCAGTATGTAATATGGAAGTTGAACTACAGCATTTTCTACCGTAGCATGCTCGTATAAGTTCATAACTGATTTGATCAATTTTCATTATAAAACGTGTTTCGAATGTACCCACTTCCTGTCTCGAGGTGCTGTGAAATATCTTGCGATTTTTATCTGCTCAAAAAATAAAAATGTATTTTACTCCCTGAAGTATGAAATTGGAACTCAGTGTTACTTATGAACGAAAGACTCAATCTTGATCGTATCTGTTTTTTAATTTATAATGATCATATTTGCCATTTTAAGTTTATTATGTGTTTTGATTGGATTCTCTTGATAAGTTTTTTAAAACCAGAAAAATTTTACGCCTTATAATGCCAATTGTAGTGCCTAAAGGTTGACTGCTCTTTGGCGACTATTAAACTGCCCTTTTATATTTTTATAAAATTCGGAAACGAACTGAATTATAGAAAGCATATAGTTTTATGTGGATCATTATAGTTCGTAAGTCACCTTATGAATCATAACTTTCTACCGCCGAAGATAATTTATTAAATTGGAAATGAGTGAGGAAAGTTCACTGAAGAATTTCACGGATATATATTATTTATGTTTTTTTTTCTTTTTGTCGTAATATCTAAATTAATTCGTATTTTTTTATGCATTTTGTTCTATGGCTGATGTTTAATCAAAAGTTTCTCTTTCAGTCTACTTGATCTATACTCGTTTGAGCACTTTCTTAAGAGTGTCAAAGTGGGTGATTTTCGCACGCAATTTTCTCCCCGTCGTTTTTCTCTCTATCATGAAATTTCATCTTAAATGATGCTACAAAAACAAAAACGAGTGATAAGAAACAAAAACGAACATGAAGAAAAACCTCTCATTTAACTCAAGGCTATGAGTACATTGTAACCCTTTTATTCTTTTTTTACGTATTTGTCACGAATCGATTTTCGACGACGTTTTATGGTGGTTTAAGTCTTATTTTTTCCTTATTTTTCTTTCATTTTTTCCCCTTAGTATTGTTGCTATATTATAAAGTTGTGACATGGGTTGTTTTTATAAAACCATTTTTTCTAAAAAAGTAAACGCTTAAGTAAAATTTTTAAAAGTGAAAGTGAATATTTGTGTGCAACATGTGGCACCCGTACTAAATCGACGCTCTGTCATCTTTGACAAACAGGACTTAATTGTTTTCTCGAAATTAGTATTATTTCAGTTGAAATGCATTTAGAAATTAAACAGACAGGCTTGCATCTGGTTGGTATAAAGGGATATGAATCTCTGATTTTTATGCCAAAAATCATGATTTTGTATGAACGAAAAACTATCGTAGTCCTTCAACTTTGCTACTTCACACGATCTGCAGTAGCAGGTTCGAAAACATGCTAAGAATGGATTTCGTCTGCGCCTCCTGCTGGGCACATATAGGCTCCACCCGTTTTATCGTGTTGTTATGCAAAACAAGATTTCAGTTTCTTCTCTGAAAAGAAAAAAAAAAATCGTTCAATCATTCAATTTTGTATTATGAAGCCTTGATTGATCCATCTTTATCCGAAAATATTCACCTGAAAATGACATTATAAGCTGTTCGTTCACTCCGAACCTTGACCTTCGCACTGATGTTATATATGGGTCAGTTGTACCTCCATGAATTTATACAACGTATTTTGTTGTTTTTTTTACATTGTTAAAAGTTCAAATACCTTTTACGTCTATTACTAACTAATTAAATTCAAAATATAAACACGACAAAACGTTTCTTGTGTTTTTTTTCTGAAATAAAAAAAAAAAAATTTAAAAAAAAAGGAAAATGACATCTTATGTATTGTGTACTTATAGCTCTTTCAGCGTCAGGTAAATGACCATCGTGATTATTACTAAATCCAACTCTTCATATGTTTTTAGGAAAATTACGAAACTGTAACGCTTTTGCGCCGATGAATGTCTAAGGTATTCAATTTTAAAAATAATATTAATTTGGAAGAGTGCCATCAGTTCATTTTTTTTACTGCTTCCGTGCTGTCTCTATTAGGAAACTTACTGACAACGTAGCGAAAAATGCCGAAACTACTTGTTAATTTTTTTTTCTTGTTGCCAAAAATTGATAGTTTTCAACAGATTCATATTCTGTAAAAAAAATTACTACCATATCGAAAAACGTTATGCATGTGTGCTCTCGTCTGAGAATTACAACGATTACTGGGCAAAAACCATATACAAGGTGTTCCGCTCTCAGTGTTGCAAAAATTCAGTCAAAATATAATCTGGCAGAACTGGCGAATATGTGAACTTCTGGTTGAAAAAGTTAAGGTGTTTCAACAATTTCACTTTGATTTAAATGATTAAATTTTAGTTGATATCTTACACATTTGAGGCACAGTGGTATACCCAATCGCGGGCCAGGGGTGGCCTGGTCTTATCAAAAAATAATTTTGCCATGACAAATTTCTCCAGAAATTGAAAAAAAAATTGATTACCTAGCCCTTTTCATGTTTTATTTTAAAACAATAAAGAAATCTCATTAAAAGTGAAAAACAGTACCTACCTTCAAATTTCTAATTACACCTCAAACACTCTTGCATCGGCTCTTGTTACTGCCACTTCTACTCTTTTAACCAGTGCTGACTTTCAGTGTTACGAGGCCTCAGGCAACATAGAATGTGAGGCGAGGCAAGATCATGGAGAGGAAATTCGGGCTCCCCAAAAACTCTAAAATTGCATCTGCATTCAGTTCTGTATTTAAAATTTATCTGTGGTAGTGGATTAACATTATTGGAGAAGAAAGAAAGTGAAACAATTTTTTAGGGGTTTTTCAGTAGATTTTCTATTATAATCCACTTGTTTTTTATATTTTTTCTTAAAATTTCCGGGCCCTTAAAAAGCCTAGGTCTAGGAGAATTCTACCCTTCCCCCTAGATTCCACAGTCCATGTATGTGTATTTCGTTTTTTGTTCGTTTAGATAATTCTGCTGAAGGAATTTTTAAAGAGTCATTTTTCTCATTTTATGGCATTTATATAAATTTTTTTGGAAGAGTTTTTCTCTCTTACTTGCCCCAAGAGCGATGCCTCAGGCAGTTTTCTGAGCTTGCAAACCATAAAGTCGGCTGTGCTTCTAACCTTTAATAATACTGTATCACCAAAAAACAGATGGTGCGACCCTCTTATTGTTATACATCAGCGAGTGGTCATTGATTTGAAATACTAGACCAATTCGCAACTACGCATGAGGATTGTGAAATTGGTTTATATTAATTTTTAATAAATTTTGTCTTGTTTTAATTTTTTTAAATTGCCGATACTCAGGTATCATTATTTTTTTAATAATCGTCTACGAGATCTTTGAATTTAATTTTTGGTTCCCTTTCTCTTTTACTTCAATTGGATACTAAAATTTTTGCAGGGGATTTGTTACTTGGTACTCCCTGGCTTGACCAAAAAAAAAGTGGCTATACCACTGTTAAGGCAATCAAAGACATGCAAATGCATATTTGTTCTATCGCTTCTGAAAGTGGAAATGATAAAAAAAGTTTTTCGTTTCACAAAATTTCGTGTAAAATGAACCCTACTTCATTTTACATAATTAGCAAATTTTGGCCAAATTCGCATATTGTCTACATATTTTATGTCATTTTAGGATTTTCGAAATCCTATAAATTCGAAGAATTGACATTATGTTCGCTTTTGAAATTGAAAATTTTTCATAGATCGTGACAGATTCTATCTTTTTGTGATACATTTTGAAGGTGCAAAACACCTTGTATTTTTTCTTTGGTTTGGTATTTTTTTGTTCCTCAAATTTTTAAAATGAAAATCGCGTTCGCGCCAAATACGGAGACATTTAACAGTATGATAAAATAAATTTTGGAGCACCTACTTTTAATGTCGTAATTTACGGTCGAGTTAATAGATGATTTAACCAACTGTCTAGCCGTTACTAATTCATTTTCAAATTGTATAGGGAAAAAAAAATGGTTACGACAAATATAAAATTTTGTTTATTCGTCGTCGCTTTCTTTGATACATGTATGGAGATTATAAATTAAATTTTGAATTTTTCTCTCTACATTCGGTCAGTCGAATAAGTGAATTTGAAATTCGAGCTAATGATTCCAAAACACGTGTGAGATAAACGTTGGATGCAGTGATGCAGGGACATGCAAATCGCATGTTTATCGTGTCAGCCGAATTTGCGTGACAAAGTAAAGGCATGTGTTTGATTTTTGGCAAAATGTTGACACAAAGTGAAGTCAGTCATGTTATGACGATATACTGTATAGTACCTACTCGTAATTATCGCTGATCATAAAACTGATTGCTATTGAATTTTTTTCGTGTGGGTATTGATCATAAATTAATGAATTAAAACTTTGTAACATTTCCGTTATTCTGCAAGAACTGTACTTACCAAAGTATTTATTTTTCAGAAAAGCGCGTGTGTTTTTTCTACTATTTGATGGATTCTGATTTTAGATAGGTACTGAAAATTTTAATGAATTATTGCCCTTCATGATGATTAGCCTATTTTCATTATAAAACGTAGCAAATGATATACATTTGTGCTTATTATCGTGTTTTGAGTGATTACCAAGTAGGGCCAACTGTTGTAATCTGTCACATGGTGTAATTTGTCACGACTTACCGATCTTAAGAACGACTAGCGCTCCGCACTTGTAATTTTTACTGAATATGTATCGACATGTATGATGATTATCAACCAACAAAAGATCGATACTACTTGCATTCTATTATCAGTAAACAAAAAAAAAAACTGTCTTGGTATGACCAAAGTAAAAATTCTTTCACAACGATTTTTCAATCTGTCACTTGGACTTTATAAGAAAGTAAGTGAAATATTGTATCAAATGAATGCTATTATAAAAGACGAATCGAATGGTATATTAAGTTTAATGAAATAATTTTTTTTTGGATCACTTACGTCAGCTTGAATTAAGAATGTGCTCCTGTTGTAAAATGTCACATCTTAAATATCAAATTAATTTATTTACTATCATAAATCTTCAACTAAGTTCGTTTCTAAAATGACATCGACACCTTAAGAAAAGAAAAGGAGATGTCAGAGAAAGACAGACAGAGGCCTTTACATCTCTCAAATGATAAATGATGCATTAGATGCAGTTTTGAAAAATAATTTCAGTGTTTGCCAAGCTGCCATAACTTATGGTCTCTGTAATAAAATTTTGGGCTGGTGAGTAATGTTCAAACCTTTTCAGACCTTGAAGAAAAGGACGTGCATTTAGCAGAAAATGACTTTTGTGTTGTCCAGTTTTTTATAGATAAAAAAAAAAACAACTAAAACACTTTATTGGAATAATTTTGTAATGTGATTTACAGAACAGCGCATA
This sequence comes from Ericerus pela, assembly GCA_011428145.1. NCBI lineage: Eukaryota > Metazoa > Arthropoda > Insecta > Hemiptera > Coccidae > Ericerus > Ericerus pela. The sequence goes on along the minus strand of WOFM01000542.1, from coordinate 974,662 downwards.
CAAAATGAAATTTTTGCGAAAGACAACTGGGAAAAACAAATTTACCTACCCTATAGTTGACGATGTAGTCTGGATTCAAAGGGAGTCAATCGTGAAGAAAGTGGAAGCGTACAATTTAGAAACAAGTTCTCGACAAAATACTGCTTATGCATTTTTTGATCTAGTTGATATGTTTCCGAATATTTATTAAGAATAATAATTTCAAAATCATTCATTAAAATGCATAAAAAAGTCAACTGAAAAGTGCCTATGTGCTCAACAATATTGTTGACCTAGTGTTGAAATTCCCTTCTTTTAACATTGGAAATGCTTAACCAGAGGTACATACCAAAAACATAACGTAATGTGCTACAAAAAATGAAAAATGTAAATAAAACCAAAAAAGCACAACAGTTTTGTCAGTGTGGTGTGTACTTGATTGTATTCATGATTCAACATGCTCATGCTAACACAAAACTGAATTTGTTGTTTTCCGACTCAATGAATTCAGCAGTGTTACCCTAATATAAAAACTCTAACGCAGCAGCAGCTCCATTAGAAAAGGTAGGTTTTCAAAAATTATACAATTATGTACTCATTAAAAAGTTATTAAAATATTATAATTGTAGGTATTCCGCCCAGGGAATAGAACTGTCGATTGATGCGAATACCTACCTCAATCGTTACCATCACTAAAATACGGCTACTGTATACACACAGTCATAGCACCGTTTGATGGTGACAACAGTTGACTCCGCCTATGTGGTTGCCACATTACTCCCCCCAGTACAGCAGTGCGCAGTACGGATCAGTGGAGGCGGAGCTACTAACAGAAGGGTAGGTGTGTGTAAGGGAGTGTTGGATGCCGCCTCCCAATACATCCCCGCATTGCACCTCATACACCTACTGCCTCAATGCTAGCACTCAACACCCTCACATTGTGAGGCGGAGAGCAGGCGTACTAGGTGGCTGACGGATTCCTCTGAGAGATGGTGCTGCCCTCACCATCTCTCAGATCACATCGAGGTCACCAATGTAGTTATTCCGCCAGCCCGGGAATAGAACCGTCGGGAATACCTACCTCAATCGTCACCATCACCAAAATACGGCTATCGTATACACACAGCCATGGCGCCGGGTGATGGTGACGAGAGTTGACTCCGTCTATGTGGTTGCCACAATAATGAATACTTGTTCAGAATTATGTTCCTATTAGGCATTTAATAGCCAAAATAAAAATGAAAATAGTGTTATCGGGTGTACCGTAGAACTAATCTACACAAAAATTTATAGCAAGTTATAATAAATCATAATAAATTTTTGTTTCAAATTTTGTAACTATTGGTCAAAAGTTGAAAATTTTATAGTGAAAACAAAAAGAAAAATAGCCATACCGTCAGTACAGTCAGTACAGTATATCTGATCCGCACCAAAATTTACCGCAAGTTATGATAATTTATAATGAATACATGTTTCAAATTTGGTAGTTATCAGTAGAAAATAGAAAATTTTATAGCCAAAACAAAAATGAAAATAGCCGTACTGGAAGTACCCTAAGGCTGATCCGCAGCAAAATCAATAGGTCAGGTCTTTGACTTAGTACTAAAGTTCCGTGACTATCGGATTAAAATTGTGACTTGTACGTGGTAACAAGAAATTTGCTTATATATATATATATATATATATATATGAATTTGAGTTATTAGTGCCAAGATTTTCTTTGAATTATGAAACGAAAAACATACACACCCCCACCCCCCAGATTGTTCCATAACACAACGATTAATATGTCGATTTTAAATAAAAAACTGACTTAAAAATGAAATGTGTATGTTCATTTACCAAAATTAAAATTAAATACAATCATCATTTCCAGTTTATCTTCAACTGTGCTAGAAATACAAATCGTGTAGTTCAGTCAAGACTCAAGAGTCATCAAAAAACGTATTTTTCGGTTGGGTGTTGCCAAAAAGGTTTTTGAATGTTTATGGAACGAAAATCAATAAATCACTATGCATGCTTCTTCGTTGCCATTAGAATTCACTTAGTGTTAGTTCATGTAGCCTATGTTGGCAATAATAATTTTTCATGTACCTATATCTTCTTGTTTTCATAGGTTTTATTCGTTAAAAGATGGAAAATTTCCTCTTTTCATGTAATTCTTTGAAACTGTTTTTTGTTAATTGATTGTACTAACTGTAGAAACAATTTCATGATTTTCTTTTTTTTTAAACAGCAATTATCGGTTATAATTATCCTTGTCATTTGTTAGCGTTGAGTAATTTCGACATTTTATTCATTCAGAATGTTCTATCCTTTTTGTTGGACCTGTTTATACCGACTGTGTACAGAGGAGATTATATGTTTGGTATCTCTATCTCCGGAACTAACGGAATTTTGTTCGCTCAGAACAAGTGTCTTACTTTATTGATTTTAATGAGAATAGGCTCAAAATGTTACTGATTATCCGGAAAATGTCTTAGGCTATTTATATTTGAAAATTAAAAATTAGACGGGTATAATTGAAGAAAATGAGAATTTAAAGATTGAAAAAATTATTATCATAAATTTAGGCATATCCACCAATATAAGTTACTCATTCAAATTAACGCAGTTTTTTTTTTTTTTTTTTGGAATAAAATTTATTCTTAAATGTATTTAGATTGCAAAAGATTGGTTAAAGTGGAATCTAAAACTTTTACGAAAAAATTATCTATGTTGATGGTACCGTTACAGCTCTCACAATTCGTTCGTTTTTCCGAGAAATGAAGGTGATAAAGAAATTGGCTTTACCCTTGCTAGGGTACAATGTAGAAACCAATATTTGAGTTTTGGTGTTGTAATTTTATTGTATAAATGGTTTATGGTAGTGCTACCTATTCTCTACTTATTTACCTTGAGCAAAGGTTCGTATTTCTTGAGGATTTTATTTATTAAATTATCGGGTTTAGTGTTCTGCGGAATTAATATTTTTGTTGTTTTAATTATTATTTTATTTATCACTTTTTAATTGGAAATTAAATGTACCTGTCTATCTAATTTATATTCATAAAGTTATTTTTATATAATTTAGCACAGAATTGCTAACATTAAGACTTAGAAATGCAATGCGTCGAAATTGCATATCTCAATTTATTGTTTTGCTTATTTCCTGATTAAGTAATTTTTATGGTCAAGTTTTGTCTAGTTTTTTAGTTATTGATCTCCACAATTTATATACTTAATACTGACGTTGAACCAATGTGGTATTTTTCTTCCCTTTCATAATTTAGAAATTTGAGAAAGGATCATTTCCGGGTCTAAAAACTGCTTTCTCCAAACGTTTATCAATACCTTTGTTGTAATCGGATTACTGTCTATGATGATACGGAACCAAGTTGAAAAATAGTGTTTATACGATTTGGATCGATTACGTAAAAACAAAAATTAATTTTACTGCGTTTTTCAAAAATTTTTAAATGTTTTGGTGATGGTCTTGTTCTGTTGTTAAATACCATTAAGATGAATAATTATGATGTTCCAACGGCAGCCCTGTACAACATTTAATATTCTTTAAATTGCAGGTTTTTGATTGGTTTTAACTTTTTTAAATCGTATATTTCAAGCTCCGTTTCATCGTATGTGCTGAAAAATTGTTCTTATATGAGTCTAAGTATCTGGAACAAATGATTCTACCTTTTCTCGGCATTTTTGGAATTCCCCAAGATTAAGAAATTTAAGACTGGTGAAATACACTCCTTCACTGGAAAAATTGTCAGTCAAAATTTTGTGAATAATGTACTTGTTTTGTGTTTCTTCAAAGTGAATGATGTGTTCAATCGTCAGTCAGGTTCTTGGTGGCGAAAATTCTCCACATAATGGCCTCACAAAAGTGTGAAGGATGTGTTTTTGAAGTAGATGATAATATTGTTTCACATTAACGTTTACTCACAAATAACCTATCGTCTTAATTTTGTCATATACGATGTAGGATGTGCCAAATCGTGTGCGTGTATAAATACCCGTACCATTTTCAGAGGAGTAATTGTGCACACATTCCATTCTGTTACGGTGTGCGAAAAAATTATTTCAACTAAAGTACACACCTAAGCCTATGATGTGTTTGTTTAAATTCTGACCAAATGTAATTTAGTCATTGAATAACATTTAACAATGGAAAACCTTCGCATGGAATAACGTAGTTATATGTTCGATTTTCATTCCATATTTGAGACACCAGGGATGATCTCCTTGGCTGCTCTGGAGCTATCAAGTTTGAAGAACCTGGTTTTCTAAAAGAGTTGGTTTCTGAAATTTCTCCAGTGTAATAAAGTCTGCTCCTTGCTCCTTTCTGCTCCGATGCTCCAAAGATCAAAACGAATTTTTTTCAATTTTTACTGACATTGCTTTTATTTGCACTTAGTTAACTTCGCACTGGTAGTTGGTAAATTCAGTAGAAATATCAAAACTGATAATATAATTATGATGATAAAACTAAAGGTTTAGTTTGTTCCTTTTCTGATTTCTGGATGTGTAAGAAGTGTAAGTTTTTCTTTTTTATTCATAATTTGTATTAATCGATCAAATGAAAAGATATAAATATAAAAAAACTGATATAAGAAAGAAAATTCTAAAACAAAACGCTAAACAGCGCTCATGATAAAGGGAAGGGTTTAAACTTATCTAACATGGTTAGACTCATTCTTGGTTCAGTAATTTTAATTTTAAATATGATCGGAGCAGTTTCGGATCAGGAAGTAGATTGAAAAACCAGGAGCAGGCGAATCGGGTTCCGCTAATGAACAATTCTGCTCTTCTTTATGAGACACTTCTTCAACCTGTCCTTAACCGGGCCCCTTTGTATCAAAATGTCAGCTATCAATATTTCATCATAAAACGCACTACGATTGTACATTTAGGTGTTACTACAACGAATACAGACGGAACAAATAAAAGGAACCTGTCAAAAAAAAAGAAAAAGAAAAAGAATGGGAATGGGAATGAATGACTCACCCAGTAAACTTTTTTGTCTACAAGTTTGTTTTTTTTTAGCTCTTCTTCTTCTACTACCTACTGCTATTTGTCCGGAGTGAAGCCTACGTAGAAAAACGAAAAAACTAACGTTTAATGTTTCGGCATTCATTACGCAAAATTCGCATTATTTTATAAATCTGTTTAAAGAGACCATAGACTAAGAAAAAAAGGAAGGAAGAAAATATAGTCGTCAGCGCAATTTTCTTTTTTTTGGAACGAAAATTAATGTCGAGCAGAACAAATTACGAAACACGTGCTCTTCACGTTTTTTTGTCTCTTCCTTTGATTCAATGAGATGAAAAATTGATGATAAATTTTTTTTCCTCCTTGTTATATGAATTAAAATTATGCATTAAATTGATTAGATGATCCGTTTCTCGAATATAATGCAGTGGGGTATGGCTATGACTGCAAAACCGAGTCACAATGCCAAATTACCATCGTAATTCAAGTTGAAGGCCAACAGATACTGCAGATAAACAAACAGGAATTTATCGGTGGCTTTATCGACTTAAAAATATTATGCGCGCCCTGTGCATCGGCCTCCGTTGTTTTTTGTTTATATTTTTTGGCTACCAGTTTGTTTTACTTGCATTCACCTTTTTTTCTTTCACCAATTATAAATTTAAATCCTTTTGCCAAGCCTGGAAGTAGCGAAATCTTCTTTAGGAAGATAGAAAAACGAAAATTTCCAGCAGCTAAAAATTGTGAAATTGTCTCTGAAAAAAAGTCATTTTTCACAATTTGCTAACTGTCCAACTGCCCCCTCACTTCGTCCTAGATTATTATTCTTCTACCTTATTACTAATTCGACTCATCTTGTTCTCATGGACGAAGATGAAGACGATGATCTAAACCTGTGACCGGTACTACAGAAACTTCAAGCGGAAGCAGTTGTAAGGGCTGTGCTCGCGCAATGGGTCGACTTTTTAGTAACATGGATAGAAATGTTTGCGATGGATAATGCTAATATTGATCTGCAGTCACCCCAGTGATCAACAATATTTCAATTTTTGACAATTATGATCAAGATATGATGACTTGTTATTTTGTTATACCTATTGGCAGGGGCGGAGAGAGAAAATTCGGCCCAGGGGCCATGTAAAGAGCGGTGTTTCTAAAACATTTTTGAGTATGAATTTTACTTTGTTTAAAAGTACTCATAAAACAGTTTCGCGAGCGAAATTAGTGTAAAAATTTTTCAAGGGTTTTCTGTATTCTAGAACATTCATATATTTAAAACAGTTTTTTTGTTTTAAAATTTCTTGAAAGTACACTGCATACGCCTTGATTTGGAACACGCCTTTATGTACCTGAGAGTATTTTAGAAAATGATAATTCATTTTTTTGAAGCTGGCATTTTGACCAGACCCTCTTGGTAAGTCCGGGCCTGGGGAAATCACTCATTTTCTCCTCAACCATCTGAGGCCCTGCCTATCAGAGAATCACTGTGAAACCCGACATTTTTCAATTAAATTACAGTACCTATATTTTTGAAGTATACCGAGTTAAATTCGGAATTAGTCTTTTAATTGTTCTTTAAAGCACAATTTTTGGAGTGAGTAACGTATATTTTCATCTATTTTTAGAAATGACGAACATATTTGTCCACACATTTTCAAACACCAAAAATGTAGATATTTATCAACAATAATCATCCTATAACTCTTTATAAACAACCACTAAATTACCCGTATTCGATTTTATAAATATAGATATATTATCCGTATATTCATGACCTACTTGTGCCTGTCCTTTGAGTACTCAACGAGTCAGCACAACCCTATAATAACAACACACTACCTCACTTAGCCTATCCGACACGTACGTTTTCATACTCTGAACGACCCTCGATTCAGTGGAAAAAGACACAGTTCCTCGACAGCTACTTCTAAGTACCTAGAACCTCTCTAGTAGAAGTCTCTGGTGAACAGATAGTCTTGCTTGTTGAATTGTGATTGTATATGTATAAATATTAACGTATGATTATAGGTACTGTGATGTACAACTTATTATTTTATTAAATGTGTAAACTCACTCGTGTGTTTTGAAATATTATTGAGTCTCTAACATATGTTAAGGTTCACTATAGTTTGTGGGTGATAAACTTGAGTTATTTTTAGAAGTATTACTGCTTTTAGTACGTGATATTTCGTGTATGGTGTAACATCGAAAGTGGTTCTAATTAGGTACATTACCACCTCTTTTGGCCGTTACAGAGTGATACTTATCAAAAATCTGAAATTTTCTTATTCAATATAATCTTTCTTCTAGTTGTGTTTGGTGAATACAGGATACATAGAAGGATACACAGATGAATAGACCTTGCATGAGTTGAATGAGTGGTGTAGATTATGTATTATGTTTTATGAGACGTGAAGATACTTTTTGAGGTATGAAAGAAACCCCAAGGTATTCAAAAGAAATTCGTGGTGAGCATGTGTCAGTACAACATCAAATAGAACTGGAATGCTGCCCGTGAAAATATACATACATGATTTGGAAACGTTGATAAATTAACCATTTTACTCATTAATCCACAAAATCTAAATTTTTTTTCAGTTTCAATGCTATAAAGAGAACTCAGATAGCCGAAAATGAAATTTGAATGACCCAATGTTTGTTGAAATGTCATAAACTCATGAACATTCAAATTATGGACCGCCTTTACTTTTAAGCCAAAAACAAAGTTTCTAACAAGAGCTGTTGTACATTTGTTCTCTACCTGCCATGTAATAATAAAATCCTGCTTGAACAATTACCTAAAATAATGTGAACGAACAGTCAAACACGATTAAAACACATTCCATAATATTTTAATCGACAAAATAATTCCTTACTAAAAATTGCCGTTTTAATGATTACTTAACGAACCCAAAATTTTCCTTCATTCGACGAATGTAAAATCTGAAATTGTTTTTTCTCAGAATTTTGAATAAACGCAGATCGGATAAATCCGTTTTCAGCTAGCAACTTCTCTTTTATTATATTTGACCTGTAGATAAATGTGCGAAGTTTGAAAAATTGTTTTTATCTTTTGAATAATACAGGGGGAATTAAAATTTTCTTAATAATCAATTTGTCTGTTAAAAATTGCCCAGCGTCAATGGATACTTTTTCTTTGCCCACTATATTTTTACTCTAGCAGTTCCTATGTTTTGGAGCAAAGGAAGAACATATGCGTCTAAAACAGCGTTCAGAATTGATTATTCAACTTGTTAAGAGTAATAAATTAGCTTCTTTATAAGTATAGAATACCTTCCTATTAGAAAACATTTCTCTCTGTCACTAATCTATCTTTATTATCCGCACCTATAAACATACACTTACATTTGGTGGAAATATTTTTGACAAATGTTTTGGGGCCAATTTCTTTGTCATCATAGAAGTGATTAATATGTGTGTTTTCATAATTTAAAAATTTTTATGTAATGGGTGGCTTCCCTTCTCAAACCTTTTTTCATTTTTTTTCTTTTACCTCACCATAATCACCCCCTATACAAAGAAAATTAAAATAAAAGAAATTTACCTCCTCTAACCACTTACTTTACAAAACAAATCTATAAAAAATTTGAGAAAAATTATATCTTATTTGGGAATCAAATTCAACACCCCTCACATGGCAAGCACACAATGAAACTACATGCCATTGCAGCTGATGTAAGATAACAATTCATTTAGGATACACTATTTTAACTGATTTTGCTCCTGCTCCTTCTCTCCATTACATTTTCTCACTCTAATTTCCCTTTGTCCCTATAAGAAGTTAAATAACTATTTTTCTATCTATAAAATATATACCTCATTTTTCTCACTATACAGTAGTCACAATAGGTAGGTAGATAGGTAGATATTTATTTTGAACTTTGTAACTTTTTGCAGCTTCCTCAAGAAGGGAGTAATATGGAGCCATGAAATTTTAAAGGTATACTTATGTCATTGAGTACAATACATGTTTGTGAAAAAAATTCTTAATCACTTTTTTGTGAGTGAGGGGGTCAAAATTTACAACTTTGCCCCTAGGGAAGATACGGACTTTGGACGTGGTTTCAAATCTTCCTTGGAACAACACAAATAAGTCCTGAAAATTTCAGCTTATCAGTTGAATGGTTCTGAAGTGATGAGCATACAGACATGTAGACAGACAGACAAACATTTACATTTATATAATTATAAGCAAATACTAACCGCCCTTCAGGCAGATTGCTGACTATAGAATTTATCAACTCCAAGAAATGATTATGCAATAAAAACTTGAAATAATGATTGTAGGTATACGAACTGAGGAATCACAATATAATGAAATAAGAAGTACCTGTCATAAATAAATGTGATTACATACAAAATAATTAAACAAGATAAAGACTTAATTGTTAATTAAAACTGAATAAATGTTAAATCACAAACACAACAATGTATCATAAAAACATAAGTATGCAAACAATATCACAAATTCAAATTAATTGAAAGTTAGGAAAATAATATAACAATATAATTAAAAAAATGAGAGTGTGTGCCGGGACACAGTTTTGAAGTGAAACTTCCAAGAGTGATAATTGGATGAAATGATTTTTTTTTTTTTTAACCTAAGAGAGTGTGCATTGTGCTTATGTGATTATATTTTTAATTTTTTTAATGGGGGTTTTGCCCCCTCAAACCCCCTTTTTTCCTTTTTCATATATAACCAACATTCACAAGTCTTCAGGATTTCATCTATGGTGCTGCGATAAAATTTGATTGAAACCTTTTTGATTGGAAAGTGTATGAATAATATTTTTATTGAAGTTTTTTTCTTGTAAAACTCTTCACTTTTCAATAAAATTGGAAAAACAGAAAACAGCCCCCTGCAGTGACACCTAAGGAGTAGGGGTAATAGCTTTTTACCACATACTCAGGCAAGAGTCCCAAACATTATTTAGCAATAAAACATTTTCGAAAAATTTTTTCACTTTACCAATAATTTTTCACGCAGTTCTATAGAGCTAACAGCATATAAAATGAAATGAAGCTTAATTGAAATTTTTGATGAAGGATTGCGAAAATAATAACATTTATATTTTAAACTAGCAAAGCAGTGAAGGATGCATTATGCTATTGAAAAATAAATTCATATATGGGAGTAGATTATTTAATTACTTTTATTAATGGCCTGAAATGTTCTTTTCTGATTGGAACTGAATCGTAGCAGGACAGATGGAAAAAGGGAGAGGAAGAGAGAGAAAGTGAGATGGAAGTGAACTCGCATTAAGGTTTTGTAGTTTTGGATCCTATGAATTTTGTTTTTTATTACCGTTTGATTGACCAGTTTCAAAACTTGACTTACTTACTTAGTTCATGGTTGCCAGTTAGGGACTAAAATCACCAATAAGGTACCAAGGCTTGGCTGTAAATTGATAACTATTAACTAGCAGATAAAGATTTGACTAACCTTTGTTATTTTTTAAATTGTTTTTATTGAATATAATATTTGCTTATTCACTGTTTATTTTTTCACTACCTGTTATCTATCATCTATAACGTGTTGTTCTTCGATCTTTCTGTTTACAGATACAAAAATATTACGTGTCGTCGTTGATATCATGTGGAATACTTCTTCGATAAAATTGAGAAATTTGTATCATCTAGACTGCCTAAGTACGATGGATTTGTGCGTATTCAATCGTTAATTCAGGGGGTGAAATGTTCGTTTCAGCAATTTCGCGCTTTTTCTTTGTTTCTTTTCTGTTTGAATATTTGTGATTGTGAAATGTGTACCCTATAAGCGAGTGTTGATTAATTTGTTGCCATGCTATCATATATGGTGCCATCACCTATTGATGACAAGCCGCCCGTAGGTCCAGCTGTGTCAAATAAAAATGGTTTACAATTGGTTTTGGATACGCACATTGGCAAAAATGGTGATATCACGGTGTCTAATATTTTAAATGGAAATGCGAATACTACGACGCACAAAAAGATAATTAAAAGCAGCACAATTGCTTCGGCAAATAGCAGCAACAGTAGCCTGAACAGCAGTACTGATATTCCCGGTGTTCATTGTTCAATGAATACGTCTTCTATTGAAAAACCAAAATCCAGAATCACCGATGGAGCTTCGAAAACAACGCTTAAAAGGTAAGAATTGTCAAATGTGATATTTTTTTAAATGTTGACTGGCTTTGATATATGCCAAGCAGAGTTTGTAGACTTAAGTTAATGAGAAGAATTGATGCTCTGATTACGTAGGCTGAAATGGTTATGTTATAAAGATATCAGTTTGTAACAATCCGTAGGAATTCTTGATTTTGTGTCTTCAGCAAAACATACATAATTTGTTGCTTTATAGTATGTGTTGAAATTCCCTTTTGAATTGCAGTGTATTGCTTCCGAGGGATTCTGAGGAATTTTATGCAATAATGAAATCCAACATTTTGAACATTCGAAATGCAACTTGTTGAGATTCGCAGTAATGAGTGTGAATTTTCAAGTACGAGGCGAGTTTAATAAAAAACTCAGTGGTTGACCACTTGACCACTGCCTTCTTGTCCTCTCCAGTCAGGTGCGCTGCTGAAGTGAAAGAGAGATGGAGGGAGTATTTTTGTCTCAGCATCTAATAATTAGCCCACCGGTTCACTTCTTCATTGTGATCTCAAAAGCATACCTGAAAAAACTTCTACGAAAGTTTTTCCTTCGGATCTGTGGAAGTAAAGAGAGTGTATTTTTTGGGTCTGATATTCCTCCGGCTAAATATAGCCATTCTCAATTTATCCATTAACTGTGTGGCTTTGGCATTGAATTTGGGCCATAAATCATTGACCCTAATGTGTTTATGAACTTAAAGGCTACAAGAAAAGTTGGTCCTGACGCATTTCACGAGGTCGTTGTCTGAGAGTTCCCACTGTTTTAGATTTATAAGATATCTGGTATGCGAATGAACTGAATAATTAATCGTTGACTGTTGCTGGCAGCTATTACCATTAAATTTTATTAATGTGATACTGATCGATATGGGTTGATATGTATTAACTCCGCCTATCTATACTAACATTTGTTACTTTCAATCTTTGATAACTGCATCTATCATTTCCTCATTTTGAAAGATATTATCCATGTTTAGACATGATACACACCATTTTTCCAACCATGATTCATGATTCCGGACTCAAATTTTATTATAGAAATGATTCGTGATTCTTAATTTCGATCAAAATTTTTGTTTTTCCAAAATTGTGTTATCACAGCGTTAGAATATGAATGATTCTAACGTAATTTTGGATGGCTGGCTATCATATCAAATTTTGAGTCTATTACTCTTGAAATTGTAGCTAGCCATCGAAGCAAAAAATAGTAGAAAGAAAAGGGTTCTCGCGATCGCCAAGCCAAGGTCAGGCTTGTTGGCATGTTTAGGCGATCGAGAGAACCTTCAATAGTTGATTAAAAAAAAGAAAGAGAGAAAATGTAGCAGCTTGTAAGGGAAGGTGGTGGTGATGGTCTGTGAATATGTAACTGTACCTTTTCTACGGACACGTGTTGACAGACCATCACCACTCATTCAAAAATGTAATCCTTTTAATTTTTTACAAGATGAGAAGATTTTTTGGTGGTTGCATTCATTCAGTTCTGGAGAGCTATCTTAGCAATTGATTATTTTACTTACATTCAGTTCATTTATTTTTGTAAAATTTCATAATTGTCCACCAATATATCGATCTTTGAGTGTTTTGTTTTGCTTTTTATTTCGATGGTCAAGTGAACCAGGGGTAGGCCCAAAGCCTACCTACACATAAAACACACAGTACTTTTCAAAAGAATTCATAACGACATTTGTTTTTGTTTTTTTTTATCTCAATTGATAATTAAAGAAATTCAGTTTTTCAAAATTTATAAATTACTTCATCAAAATGTTCATGATCGCTTTCCTGATGCAACCAGTTAACAGCTGGGTTTGATGTTCTCCATTGTGTCCAATTCAGCTTGTGCCCTATGTGGATTTCTTCTGTGGTAGTTCCTTTAATTGCCTTTCATACAATGCCCTATTGTTGGCAGCTGCTGGTATCTGGCAGGGAATACGAGAAGAATTTCAGAAAGCTCTTTTTGGACTTGAATTAAGCTGTTTCCGTGGGGAATATTTGATCTTGGGGGTTGTTCTCTAATTTAGCTCTTTCTTTGTCAGTGGTCAGTTGCGTAAAATACAATTTTTATCAGCCTTTGTGGGTCGTAAACAGCCTGTGAAAATTCTACAAGCTTTGTTAAACATTTTCTCACCTTTCTTTGTGTTGGTAGCCCCATTCATATTCCTGATGAAAAACTGAGGGTTAATGTTACGTTCTAAGGAAAAGATCTTACTGTCCTCATTTTTTTGATATATCCCAGTTTTCAAAGTACGTTATCTCTTATATTTTTTCAGTGTCTTTTAAAATTGTGGGTTTGATCCAGTTGATCTAATTGATCCAATGTTATTCTATGCGAGGTACTTGTAAAATAGTCGTAGTGTTTTATGGTTTTTCCACTTCATGTTAAAGTGACGAACTTTTTACGTTATAGTATATTTTATGTGGAAGGCAATAGGCATTGACTTTCGTCTTTTTTAGGTCAAGGTTTTGTGCATTTTCTTAGTTTTATGTGTCAATTGATTTTAGTGCTTCCTGCAATTAGACCGCGAGCCCGACATGAGCGTTGAACTTTGAGCGTTTCCGGGTAAAAACGCCTAACTTTCACGCTCAGTATCAATATTATTTGATAATGAGCGTGAGTGTAAGCTTTATCGCTCAAATTGTGTCCGAAGCCTTAGTGTTCTGTCTCAATAGAAGGTTTCGAACGTTCGGATTAATTTAACATAGGTACTTATAGTTTCATTCATCGAAGTAGAAATGTGGAAAATGTGCATCTTAAATTAATTAAAGCAGAGTCTCTTTATGTATCCACTCGCAGAACAACTTTGTGATGACGTCACTGCTCTCAGATGGCTGAACCAAAACTGATGAAATTTTACTGACAGAAATTTGAAACGAAGCCCGATTTTTTAAATTCGATCTATTACCAAAAAAAAATTTCTGTTATTCTACTGAGATTCGAACCGTTGTCGCTTGGATTTTCATTATTCGGAAATTTCAAATTTTTTCGAATTCCGAATTCTAATAGGCATGGAATTGGGATATTTTTTTCTTAAAAACTGAGGGATACATCGTTAGTTATGTTTTTTGGCGCATTGTATTTAAATCTTTAGTTCATTTTTGGATACAACCACTCATTGAGGGGGCCCACTTTCACCCCATGAGAGGGTTAGAATAATTTGTTCTTGAAAAATTTTGTAATATCTTGTCGGATATGTTTTGTGAAGCGTTGAGATTAAATTTACATTCAATTTTTGGGTTGTTCTATTCATTGGTTCCCTCTAACCCAAAAAGGGTTGGTTAAGCTGATTTTTCACTATTTTATTGTGTGATGCATCCTCGGATATATTTATTGAAGCGCAAAAGTATCACTTCTAACATGGGTGATGGGGTCCAGGTACACTTTTCTGGGTGGTTGTCAGGGTTATTCTGAGTAACCCACATTGCTTCCGTAATGGTTCTGGAATGCGCTTAAGCCTAGTTTTTTTTATAGATACATATCAATTAGTGCTAATTTTAACGCAATAATAAGTCAGTAAAAAATGTTCAGCACTCAATTTTCTATCCAAAAATAAAGAAATTATTATCTTTAAATTCATTATATGCAGGAAAAGGCGGTGAAATAGAAATGAAAAATGTATTGCTTTTTCAGCTGAATTCTTGGCGATTAATTATAATTATGAAGTCAGGATTTTAAAATATTGAAGACTTTTTTTTTTTTGCTTTATTTGCCATAAAACTAAAATTGACGACTTAGGAGCCAATTTTTCTCACTTTTAACGATGTTCGTCTTCTTCCATCAACAAAAACAAAATTTTAGCCAAAATTTTGTAAAATTTTGATGCCGACTTTATGTAGAAATGACTGGACTATGTTCTTATTGTGGATATCCTCGCTGACACTAACCCTGATCGGCCAATTAATGAATTTTATTGCACTTGACTTTGGTCTGATGTCTGCGAATTCGTGTCCAGCTTGATTAATAATTGAGTTTATTTTGTGGAAGATTTTTCCCTTCGAAGAACTACCTGTTTCCGTGAAATCAGTTCATATTTTGTGCAAATTATCAGCTCGACAATTTTTTCACAAGTTGATGAAAAACAATCGATAGATACGCTTTGTTGACAGTATAATGTTTTGTCACCAGTTGAATGGATTTGACTTTGAAAATTTGTATTTGTACATTTTTGGCGTACGTATACCTATTTATATCGATGAATAAAAATATTTCAAGGTAGACTCGGGTATATACTTGGCGCTTATAAACTTGCAGTTCGACATACCCACACACTTTACCGTAATTTTTTTTTTCTTTATTTTACGACCTCAATCATCGTCATGCAGCACGAAGTTGTAGGCATACGGCCATTGATTTTGTTTGCCAAAAAAATGTTAATTTTTTTCACTTTGGCATGCCATTTATATGCGCGAATGAGGTTATATCGGTGGATGAACATTTACATGCATTTTTCTTACTAGTTCTTCGTTCCTTATAAATGAGTTTAATTCCGAATCATACATTTTTAATAGTTTGTATTTTGCGTAATACAATTTTGTAGCTGCTACAAACATCGATTGGGTGAATTTTTTGACAATTAATATTGTTATCGCCTTTATGGCGTGGAACTTCTTAGTCTTTGCGAATAATTTGGCTTAATATTAATTTCATTAGATCAGTGTTCAGTGAAAATATTGAAAACACGTTAAAAACCTCGATTATTATGTTTGGCGAGTTTCCTACCTACGTAAAATTTTCTACTGTTTGTACTTCTCGGTTATCGTCGAATTTAGATTTTCAATGTATTCTTCGATTATAATTTTTAGGTTGAAGATAAGTCAGGGAAAATAGTTGTTATTCTTTCAGTGACCCAATACTTTCCATAAGAGTTAATGAATCATTTTTACCGACTTTGTCAGAAAGAGATATTGTGTTTGACCCGTTTTCTGGCAATCTAATGAAATTTTGTGCCTTTCTGCAGCATTCAGTATTCATCTTAAAAATACGAATGATGTTTCAAAAAATTGGTATTTCTACGGTGAGTAACACTGGCCAAAGAAGTCCGAAAAATTGCCCATAGATGACCCAAAAATTGGATTCAAAATTTTGGAATTTTTTTCATCAAAAAAGTAAGATGACCAATCACAAGCCCCAATTCTAAATAGAACGGAGTAACACATCCTGATTGGATCACCTAAAAGTGTCCAGGATACAATATTTCTTGTGGTTATATAAACAATTCAGATAACACCATTCTCTTAGTATTGTATTAGCCTTCTATAATTATGCACATATAAACATTCCACCGGGAAAATTTTGAGTTTTGACATTTTATTATGTGATACATCACCTCATATGTTTTTTGAGGTGCTGAGTCCGAATTTGGTGTTCATTTCTTCATTTGACTCATTCTTCAGTCCCAATGGGCCCCAAAAGGGGGTAAACTTTGAGTTTTCACATTTTAATGTGTGATACATCACCTCATATGTTTTTTGAGGTGTTGAGTCCAAACTTAGTGTGCATTTTTGCATTCAACCCATACTTCAACTGCCAGTGGCTCCTAAAAGGGGCTCATTTTTGAGTTTCCACATTTTATTGTGGGATACATCATAGCATACCCACTATAAATACATAGTTATCACCGGATTTCACAGACGGGCTTTTGGGACTATTTAGTTAGCTTATCCCACAATAAAACTGGATTTTTTAGTTGCACTGACTGGTTTTTTTCTCCGCCTGTAAAATTATCAAGTTGACTCTTTCGTCATCACCCGCCAAAAGTGTTACACTTTTTAAACATGACTTCCGTATTTTTTTTTCCGTAAAAAGTCATGGGTTTTTGGTTTGACATATTTGAATGGAAATGTTGGGGGACTTCTAGGTTTCACCGAAATCGTAAAATTGGTCTTAAAAACCAAAATACCTATTAATTTTTTTCTTACTAAAAATGATGCATCGAGTATTGTTTCTCAAAAGATGGAGTTGATGATTCTAGGATATGTGCTCCTGCATCAAAGTAAAATGATGAAAAAAAAAATTCCTTGTTAGTTTGGGATTATTTTTCGCTATTGTAGGTAACATATTGTTTCTCGAAGATATATTTGAAATTTATCAGATTATTATCGCTTACAATAACCAGTAATATGAATTATAATTTTTTCTACGATCCATATTCTACTTATAAGAAAGTACTTAGCCTACAGAGTTTTCTATGCCATGTACCTGTTTAGTATTCGTTCGTGTGGATTACGGTGGAAAACAATGTTATTAAGTGTTAAGAAAGAAAGTGAAATAAACTTGCGATTCTTTTTGCAAAACTTTCTTGTATGTGAATCGTGATTAAAGTTTTAATGTATTTCATTTAAAAAAAGTAGCGTAAAAAATTGTGTGAAATCAAATACTTAATATACAGCACGTTCAATTATACTACGCTAAATATTCAGATTGCCAACTTAATAAAAAATTTGAATGGTTATCGAAGAGTTCCATTTATCTTGTTTAAATTGAGATAATTTTTATTATTTCCAAATTTGGAAATTTGAATTACGGCTGCCAAAAAAAAAATTTTGCATTTTATATTGTGGGGACATTACTTGTATGAGGTTTTAGGGGCTCGCACCCCTCGACGACAGTCGCCGCCCAAAGGCTGGCAATAATCGTCTCTATGATGTTAAACCAATTCAAACGAATGCGTTTGTATGTTCGTACCTGTACGTACGTACAGGTAAGATACATCGTACGAGTCGAGATCAATTACCTGATAACGATCTCGGTAATGTCACGACTCGGTACCAAACGCACTGCGTTGTTCCTTATCATCTCAACGGAGACAAGAAACGACGCAACGCATGACATAATTACGTATACATACGTATGCATGTGTGTCCGTGTGCGTGTGCCAAATTCGGTATATAAACTCTCAGAACCGGCTCAAAAATCGCCAGTGTTTGCCGAGGATTTGGCTCTCCCATACTTAATCGTATGAAGTGGCAGAACACGCAAATACTGTTGAAGACCTTCTAGTGCGAATATCTCTCACAACAAGGTATTCCACATATATAATAAATTATTTGTTTAAAAGTAATTTATATCTTTGCAACGAAATTTTATCTTAACATTGAATCCATGCCCGTTGATGTTGAAAATTATTTTCCAAAAATAAAGATGTTTAGTTCAGTTGTAGTAGTTCTGGTAGCAGGTAGATCTTATTTTCTTATCATTTTTGTTTTGTTTTCGTAGAGATAGGCGAGTGCTGCAAAATTCACATTCATATCAAAATCATCTACTTTTTGCACTTGTATTACAAATAACTATTTCAAGTTGAGTCCTATGTCCTGACGAAGCCCGATTTTTTAAATTTGATTTATTTTAAAAAAAGAATTCCGTGATTGGAACGGGTGGTTGCTCGTGTATTTATTATTCGAAAATTTCAATTTTTTCAGTTCAGATTCTGAATTTTGAAAAGCAAGAGGTTAGCATATCAATGTTTTTTTTTTTTTTTTTTTTTTTTTAAATTGAATGATAAATGCATCATTTATGTTTAAAGGCATTGAGTTTAAATTTTCAGTTCATTTTTGGACTGAACCACTTAGTGGACTTCGGTGTGACCCAAAAATGGCAGTTTAGGTAAATTGTTTCCTATTTTGTTATGTGATATATCACCGGGTATGTTTACTGAAGTGCAAAGTTTCACTTCTAACATGTGTGATGTGCGCTCAGGTACACTTTTGTTTTGTTTTATGGTTGGTTTGATGTTTTTTTTTGTTTTTTTTTTGGGTCGTGTTGAGAGCTTATTTAGGGTAATCAATTTCGCTTCAGTTATGGTTGAGGAGTTCGCTTGCAACCCGTGAATTCAGCCTAGTTTAATGATATAATGAATAGGTACTTGTCCTTTAGAAACATAATATTGATACTAGAACAAAAACTCAGCTCCAGAAATCTAATTTCAAAAACAGAATAAATGGAATATTTTTTTGAAAGTGGAAGAAGCCAAAATGCAATGGAATATTTTGGTGCGATTAAAAGAAGTTATTCATGTAGCTGATAGCTACTTTACATTACAGTATGAAGTATATTTTTATTTTAAATTCTTTTTCATATTTCCTTAAATTCTTCGAATAAAGTTATCTTAAAGCTTGTTATCAAAATGTTAAAAATTGAAAAAATTTACTTTTTTTTCATTTTTCTCAGTTTTCTTTTTTTAACTTTTTTCAGTTTGTTCTTCATAAATGATGAAATTTTCTTTTTGCAACAACTGCCGATAACAATTATTTGGTCGAGAGTATAAAGTATGTGATTTTGATCAGAGTGTGATTTTTGCATCATTCACGTTTGGCTCGTGCTGCAAATCACACGAGTATCAATCAACTACTATATACATATGTGTCACACTCTAATTTTTGCAACACCCCCTCACCCTAAGTAAAATGAGATATATATATATTTTTCCAATTTATTGGGAAACATATGAACGCAAACTATCTCTTACTTTTTAAACCAACCTTTTGGAGGTTACAGCGCACCGGCCCACTAACATAGATGTCACAGGTTTGAATCCCTTCAGTAGAGAAACTTTTACAAAAAAATAAAAAGAAAAGAAAAAATGAGGACGAAGGCTATGTGTAGTAAATATGACCAGTGTATAAATTGACATACATGCCTAAGAAAATGTGTAAAGACCAATGTATAAAGTAAAGGCATTATACATCTGCTCTAAATGGTTTGAAAATAGCTTTCTTTATTCATCATCACGGTGCATTTAAAAAAAAGAAGTTTATCAACCGGTGTTGCAAAAATGTAATTGATCAACAGGTCTTGCAAAACCGACATTTTTATATGCACCTTGACGATGTATTAAGCAAGTGATTTTAGAACCATTTAGGACCAGTGTATTGTGACATCTGAAAAAATCACACAACACACAAAGAAAAACCAAGTAGAGAAGGCAAATAAAAAGGTACAGTTACCTGCGTGGCCAAGTGTAGGGAAAGTCTTTAGGAGTGAAGAGGGAAACATCATAACCAACAAAGCTCCAAAGAACCAGTAAAATGAACCACTCTCCTCCCACAAAATGCCTGTTGAGTTAGGCTAACATTATAATTTTGTTTCCCAGTCATAATCAAATAAATAAGCAACAAAAAGCATAGAAATTAGAGTTTATATTACTGCAGTAATGGTCCACAACTTTGCAACAACCTTCAAACGATGCAATCTCAGAAGGTTATTGTGAATCACCAATTCCAAGTTGTTTGGCAGAAAAAGCCAAGCTGACAGATTGTCAAATGACCCAAACAGCAAAAGTTGAAAAACTCAGCACCAAATTCAATTCCAAGCAATTGCTCCAACTTGCTCCATTAAAGGCCGTAGAAAACTGAATTTTGATTTATTTAGTAAAAAGTAACTTCACTTATCCTTGTAATCAGATCGATATTAGTAAAAGTGCAAATAAAACAAACGGCTCTTAGTAGGCTAATGAATCAAATGCCTAAACTGATGGTAAAGTGACAATTGTAATAGCGTTGACAATTTCAAATTTGGATGGTTAAATGGCCTGAAACCTTGGGAACAAGGGTAATTTTAAACATACAATTCATGAAAATATTGATTGCATTAGACGTAATGAACTAAAGTTGAAAACAAATAAGTATAGTGAGAAGATCATTAGATTTTGAAAGAACACTTTCGATGCTAAAACTTTCAATCAGCACAATTCCATAATCAAACAACAATTAACTAGTTTAACAAAAGTGATAGTGCAGTGCTGAATGGATTTGTTATCGCATCTCATCTCTGTAAATTGCATCGTTTCTTATATCAGATCACGTAATACAGTAAGTAACCTGAAATAAAATTCAATCACAATTGGTCGAGGCAAATTGTTAGGCAAGTGAGTTAGCAAATAGTTATAGGCTACGTAGTTAAAAAAGCATATGAACAGGTTGTATTTATTAGCTAAATCAACAAATTAAGATTAGGATATGAATGGCGGAGCAAATACAAACACATAAGCAGAGCAGAGTAATCATAAAAATGAAAAATAAGCAGAGAACAAATAATAAAACATGAGCAAAAATGGTAAATCAAATGGAGCAAGCATAAAATGAAATTGTAAATAAATGTCATAAGATAAAGTATAAATTAAAAGAAATTAAAATTGGGGGTGAATGAAATAAAAGAGGTGAGGTGATAAAAATTAAATGATTTGAGAGGGGAGAGAGAGAGAGTTAGAGAGAGAATAAAAAAAAAACAGGTACAGACTTCTCAGTATAAATATGGTCTTTATACATCATCTTGGGCCCATACTTTATTTTATACACTGGTTCTACTTACTGCACATAACCTTTGTCTTCATTTTCTTCAATTATTTTATTATTTTTCATTCTTTTTTTTTCGTAAGTTTCTCTGGTGTGGAGACCTGAATCTCTCATATCTATGTTGGTGAACCAGCACTGAAATCACCACGCCATGAGATTTAATTGAAAGATTGAGGATAGTTTACATTTCTATATTCCCCAATTGTAAAAAATATTTATTTATCTCAATTTTTTACCTTTTTAGGGGAAGGTGTTGGAAAAAATAATGTGTGACACATGTGTGTATAGTAGTTGATTGACAATCGTGTGATCAAATTCACCTACTTTAAACACTTGTCTCATAAATAAATATTCTGGGAAATGCATTATAAAAAAATGAGAATTCGGCCGGTTTATCTGTTATTTATGTCGTTATTCTAAAAGCGTTCTATTTTCATTATTCTAATTAAAGTCTTTTAGTAGTCGTCTTATTATACATATTTCTGTAGGTTTTCAAAAACCTCTCCAATATATTTATTTAATTTTTTGAATCGTTTACGGGACTCATGCATCATTGTTATGTTCTAGCCTCAGTCCTCGACGTTTTTGTGATTAGTGTCTATGATGATCAAGCATTACCTGGGTAACAGTTCCATTAGAAATTAAAACTTGATACTGAAATCTGCCCGAGGCTTAAAATATTTTTTTCATATTTCTATGTCGGTCAAACGTAAGTTTGAACATAGATGTAATTACCTAATTACCTGTTTGGCTGAACCATTACTTCTCCAAGCTTTTTTTTTCGCCTTTTTTTTTTCCATTATTTGGTAAAGTTTATTAGTTTTTTGTCTGACGTGAAAAATCGAAATAAGTGTATAAGGCTTGTTTTCAATTCGATTATTCATTGTCACTATCCTCGCTTCGATCTGATAATCACCTTAACCTTTGGAAAACAATCATTCTTGTCTGACATGTTTGAATCATCTCTTATCAGTATTCCGTCAATTTAACGTACCTATCCGTTAACTTTCGTCTGGCTAACAGCGGAAATCACACCAATATCCTGTGCACACACCTTTGCGTCCTCAATTAAAGTGGTAATCCAGTTGGTTTTGTCAATTAATCATTTTCAAGGTCCTTTCTTTTACTACATAAAGAATTGATTGAATTTTTTGTCGTAGAAAAGAGTGTGATGAATAAATGAATGAACCAAATTTTCAGTTTACTCACTATGCTAAAGGAAATTTCAATTGTGGTAGCAACTAGCAATGCGAAGATATAGAAATTTAAATGGCGGACGTTTTTCGTACTGGTTTGTCGGAAAATGAGTATTAGTATACCGAGTGAATTTGAAATTTACCAGCTGCAAATAGAAAAAATAAATAAAAATCAAATTTCCTGTATCAATTATTGAGAACAAAAAAAGTTTATTTCCTCTTTTCGAATTGTCTGCTTCGTTCTCTTTTTTCCAATAAATAAAATAATTTTGCAACATTTTCACGATAGATTATTTGGGACGCCTTTATTCGATGGTCAGTAATTCGTATTGATTCATTCATTGTATGAGAGAGTGCGTTTTATTTTTATTGCCTTTTTGTATACAAACGACAAGCAGTGGTTAATAGTTCTTTATTTCTTGACGCACCCACTTTCATTATTTCCTATTACGTTGACCATTTAATTTCATCTGTGACATCTGCAGACTGCAGTGCAATAGTGAAATGTGAAAAACAAAGGTCAAGTATTAAATTAGGCAATGAACGTTCGAGTACATTTTGTTGCGTCCTATTCTTAATCTGCGAGATGGTTTTTTATTGAATAATTTTTTGCGAAAGTTAATGATATTATCAGCAGCTGATGCATTTGTGTGTGTATAGTTCATTAATTGATTGATCGAAAGTAGTAGTTGTAGGTTGTTTAAATGAGAAATTTACTACCTCGTAATTTAATAAAATTGTGCTAAAGATAAACCGTACTTGATCAAAAATTCTGAATGCATCGTAAAACATCATGTATCACTCATATTAGTGAGAGGCATAGATAATAGTGGAATGACACATGCTAAATTTTCGGAACTGAATGAAAGTGACAATTCTTTAGAGGAGCACATAGTATTATGGTCTCGGAAAACATTTGTTGGAATTTTTGAGCCTCAAAATTTCTCAAAAAAATACCTTTTGAACGTAACTTATTTGATGAGTATTGGGGTAAATATGAAAAATTTTGAATTGCTTTTGATGAATTTTCTTCTTACGGAATCCTCGTAATCATTAGAAGAAGACGGGTTGCCGAATTTCATCCATTTCCTTTCATTTTTGTGAAATGAATATTTAATTATGTATTATAAATAATAACCTTATATGTATAATTAAATACCTGTGGGAATTTCGTGAATTCCAAGATATTTTAGCAAATTTCCAAAGAAAATGAAGGTATCTAATTTGTTAGGTAGTTTTATCATAACTTTCGTGAATTTTCATCAACCCCTCATCGTTCTCTTTTCTATTTTAGCTTCCCTGCCCATAAAAATCGCCCACGTTGTGGAACACTGATTTACACCATCAGTCATTGAAAATGAAGGAGCTGGCTTCCCTTGACTTTTTTTTTCTTCAACCCTAAAAGTAAATACGATAAACCAGACAGTTTCATTGATTTATTTGATTCTACTTGAAGAAAACATAAAATAAGTTTACGTTAAAAACACGTTTTTGAAAGATAAGCTTTTATTATCATTATTTTTTTTTGCTTTATCTTCATGCGAAATAAATATTGTTTCGTTGTGGAAGGTTGGCTGCAGTATTGGTATATTTTAAAATCGCAGTAGTGAGTAAAATAAAAGCTTTATGAGGAAGTATGTAGTTGGTAGATACATAAAAATTTTGATTTTTGTTTTTTCAACTTCTGATTATTTGGACAACCGCTCAGTCTAATCGTGACAAAATGTTGTGTCAGTAATGTATTCCAGTAAAGCAGAGTACAATGTAGTTGTAACAATTGTCTACATCATAAAACAAATCTTACAAGCATACATTTTAACAAGAAAAATCTAGTGAGGTACACGTGTCTCTGGTTCAGTTTTTTAACCGATATAAGATCAAAATATGAGTACAAATGGGAAAACTCCTAAGCGAAAAATTTCAAAAGAGAAAATACCTCTTATGTTAAACATGAAACTAAGTAGGTACTCGTACTTGGCACGTGAGTAAAATTAATAGAAAGAAAATACCGCTAGAAGCATGGACTACGAAGCTGGAAACAAGGAAATGAATTTATAATTTAGAAATTAATTATTTTTGTTCAAAATCAATGTTGGTCTCGGGCGTAGTCGGCGATAATGTTGTTATTGCTAATTTTCTAGTGTCATATATTCCGCAAGCATGGGGTGAAATTGAATATTCTTCTATTTTTTTGTTTCTTCTCCTCTCGTTCAACAAAATTTGAAGCCGAAAAATCCGTTTATAGCCTTTCAATGGAATTATCGCTGACGCAACCTACTATTCTTTTTTACTTCATTTTGCATTAATCAATTTTTCGTTTTCTTCAGGTACAATCAATGCTTGTCTGTAGCCCAGTATTTGAAGACATGAACGTAATTTTTTTCTGAGTGACCGTTCTGTGACCAAAACGAATAGTCAAGGTCAGTTGCATAAAACTCGATTGAATCTTAAGTCACCAATTAAACTACAGTTAACTGAATAAATTTTGGACTAAACTGTGGTTTAACTGGTGACTGAATTTCATGAAACTGACCCTTGATGCGTTAACAGTTGTATCGTACATATGGTCAATTGGAAATTTTAGGTGTGGTTTCGATTTCACGTAGCTTCGAGAAACTCGATCTAATTCTGTAAATCGTTCACGTACGTACTGTTGCCATAAATTGACGATCGATTTAGTTGTTAATATTCGTTCAATTGATTACCTAATGTGGTGTTTCGCTCAATTAAAACTGCTAGGTATCCAAACATAAGAAAAATAGAGAAAAATGTATAAATCGAGAGTGAAAATGGAATATAGTCGAGAGGGAAGAGCTGATGTGTGTGGCTTTTGTCACCGGAACTGTAAGTTTTACCCATTTATATTATAGTTGATTGTGTACATGTAGATATGTATGAGGGTGTACAGTTGCTTCTTAAGAACATTGGCACACACAGAGATGAAATTTGGGGACTTCTTAATTTAGTATTGAAGTACTCACGAATTCTAAATATATAACATAACTAAGTTTCGTCCGTTTTTATAAGTCTCTGTTATCCCTCGTTTCTTTTTTCTGTTCTTTTTCTTTTTGGGAATTTTTATTCTTATTTGGACGTTTTGATATGTAATTTAAAGGCCAAATTTTTCTTTCGATTCTCATATATTTTGCTTTTTTTAAAGTTTGTTTTGTGATTTGCTGTAAGCTGTAAATAGCCTAATTTACTGAACATGTTTAGCTAAGAGTATCTTAGGCTTATCTTAGATCTTCTATTTTTGAAAATTAAATTCTTATAATCTTCCAGTAAGAGTAGTGGAAACTCTTGTGGAGAAAGTACGTCCCTCTGCGATAACTGTTGGTTAGTTTCTACTTATGCCGTGAGCAATAATATGTACATGAAAATTATCTTAGTGTATTATTAAATAATGGATGGAGTACGTGGATGAAAAATGTCGATATTTTGAATTTCTGAAAATTAATTCCTTTGTCGAATTGAATATTGGGTCATTCGTGAAACTCGAAAATATTTTCATTGAATTATTTTTGTACCCATGTCTGTGGGTTAATTTCAAAATTTCGATTTCAAGATAATAATTGTGGAATACCTTGTCGTGAGAGATATTCACACTAGAAGGTCTTCAACAGTATTTGCGTGTTCTGCCACTTCATACGGTTAAGTATGGGAGAGCCAAATCCTCGGCGAACACTGGCGATTTTTGAGCGGGTTCTGAGAGTTTATATACAGGATTTGGTACACGCACACAGACACACATGCATACGTACATGTACGTAATTATGTCATGCGTTACGTCGTTTCTTGCCTCTGTTGAGGTGATAAGAAACGACGCAGCGCGTTTGGTACCAGGCCGTGACATTACCAAGATCGTTATCAGGTAATTGATCTCAGCCTGTACAATGTATCTTACCTGTACGTACGTACAGATACGAACATACAAACGCACCAGTGTAAAATATTCAATTTCTTGGTTACATTTGTATTAAATTTTTTTCAGCCACACGTAAAAAATTATTTGCGGATATGGTTTCAGTTGATTAATTTTATGGTTATATTTACTTCATTTAATGTTCTCCAATAATCTTCCCGTCATTTCTCTCTCAAAAAAAAAAAAAAAAAACTACAATGTTGTAATGGTTGTATGTTTTAGTCAGATAATTTTTGCATCGAATAAAATTTGGTGTTTTTGTGAATAAATTTCGAATGTTTTTAACCTTTCTTACACGTCTATCATTTTATTTATTGTTTGTTTGTTTCTTTCGTGCCAGTTAGCCTAATTGATTTGAAAGAACTACTTAACAGTCTAGGCGACCCTTTTTAGAGAAAAATAACTTATTTTAAAGTATGGTTCATTTGTTTACCATTTTTTATTATTTGAAATTAGGCCTACATGTAGACAAGGGTGCACAGATTTTTTTTAGAGGAAATGTGTATACAATAAAATTACTAATTTTACAAGAAAAATGAAAAAATGTCATCAGATAATTTTTGTTTTCAATTTCATAGAAAAGAAAAAGGGATGAAAAAGTGAAAATGTTTATTTTTTTAATCCCTACCTTAAAAATACGTTTTCATGCCTCTTAACTGTATGTGAAGAAGGAGATTTTAACACTATTTTTGAACATAATTTTTCAAGCATGCGTACTAAGTCTCATCAAACATTACAATACACTTTATTATTACCTTTTTTTTTGATTCTCTATTTTATTTTTTAGTAATAAAAGTTTCTCTGCTCTGGGAGATCAAACCTCGTACCTCCGCTTTCAAAAGCTAGCACCTTAACCACGACTTCGGGTTGAAGGAATTGTGATACTTGGCGATTAGGTATATGTTTGTCACTTACCAAAATATTTATTTTTCTCCATTTTTTTGTTTGTTTTTTAGGGAAGGGGTGTTGAAAAAAATAGTTTGTGACACTAGTGCGAAGTAGGTGATTGGTACTCGTGTGATTTGCATCACTGACCTTCGGCTCATGCTACAAGGATCATACTTGTATCACAATTACCTACTTTACACACTTGTATCACAAATAACTATTTTCGGTCGGGTGTTGTGGATAGGTACTAATAGTATGCGAAAAACAAAATGAAAGTGAAGTGCCCATTTTAGACGAAAAGAAAGAGTTAATTTTTTCTCCGTCCAAAATCACAGCAAATTATCCTCAGAAAGAGTACGTCTTTGCACTCCGTGTAGATCCTTGTTTCTTTTATTTCTGTTAGATTTTTTTTTATATTAATCTCCATGATAAAATATGAATTAGCCAATATGATAACCGTAGCACTTTCAGTAGGTTTGTGTGAATTATTTTTCCTTATGTGTTCAAAAGTCATCCTACTTTTTTAAATCGTAAATTTCAAAGGTATAGTTAGCAACTTCATTATCAATTCTCACCCGATGGCCATCGAATGATATTCTCTATTTATTTGTCTAAAATTCAATATTTGCGTCAAATTGTCTCAACAATGAAATTAATGATTAAACTGCCGTACCTCTTGACCTGTTCTCTATTAAATTAGTTATTAATTTTTAGCTTTTTGAAATGAAAAGAAAAAATGCGTGTTGTTAAGACGACATTATCGCTCGCTGTAAGTTGTATAGGCCATATTTTTAGATATTTTTGGTTGAGATACCGAGTATAATTAAAAAATTGATAAAACCGGAGCAAAAATGATACTTATTCTTTCTTTAGTTTGTTTCTTATTATTTAATCGTGTGCAAAAGTTTTTTCAAAACATTTGGAACTAAAAATAATGGGGTGATCAAAACTTTGCTTATTAACAACATTACAGATTTTGAAAAATGTGTTTGCTCTTTTGATTTCTGATTTTAAAAAATTTTAATTGAGAAAAAATTTTGTCATAAGTTTTTTTTTATTCAATTATTTATAACTATAAAGAAAATTCCATCAAATTTTTATAATTTTCTTTAATGAATCATTTTTTATGTACTTAGATAGCTATAAAATGAGTTTCTGTTTAACTTGGTAAACTTTGAAATAAGTTATTTTTATTTTTTCTTAACAAAATAGTATCAAACCATTTTATAAGGGAAAAAAAAAGGGCCTCATTTTTTAGTAAATACGTTGAAAACTTATCAAAATTTATTGTTCTTTTGCTTCTGCTATGAAAAACGTAAAGAATGTATGGAACTCTTGTGATTAGTAGATTTTCATAAAATTCTGTTGCTCAACTTACATTGTTTTATTGACCTCAATCTTAATAGATTGGCTTTTGTGTTTCTCGACAAACATAGTTATCGGTTCATTTTGTGAGTTTGTGAATGATTGAATTCAATTTATTATTGCTCTTAAATTTTTGGTACATTGAATTTCTATCATCTTGAAAGTCGTCTCATGAACCTGATTCTGGCTTGCTATAAAACTGTAGCCTACGTATGAACACGCCTAAATTATTTATTTATCATTCCTTGAATTTTGGAAGAATTATGCCCGAGACTGTTGCTGTTTTTAACCGACTTCAATGAAAAATAAATTCTTGCCTTTTAAGTCTATTTCTTTTTCGTGCTTCGATGAATGGAGTTTATTTATTAGCTGTTTGACTACCATTGACTTCGTCAAAGGCATTTTTTTTCTCCTTTAAATTTATCTAAAAAAATTAACTTCTTATTAAAACGTCTTTAGTTCGGGATGACTGTGTGGGGATTTCGCCTTTAAATTCTAGAGCGGGTAAATATTTATTTGATTTTTTCGATTTTAACAAAAAGTGTATTTACTACTTACACTTCGGTGGAAAGTGGTTTTCAACCCAAAGTGTTCCTAAGGTGATAGTGTATACTTTTCGTGTAAATCTAATAGACCGTTTAATAAAAATAAGGATCATGCCCGCCTGCTACCCTAGATTGCTTTGAATTTGGACCGAGATACGTCTTTTGAAATTGCAAAGTTCACTTGCTTGTTCAGCTTTCCTTATCATATAAAACAACTAAATTATATGTATTTATTATTTCTCCACAAATCAACTCAGCATGGGGAAGTTTAACGAAATCAAGATAACGTTTTTCTCACCTCTAAATGAATAATGTGTAATTTATGAAAACCCTAATTTTAATTACGGTTAAATACGTTGATCCTGCGCCACCGTGAATACATGTCTAAAAAAAGTATCATTCTCCTGTCTCCCTCTACTCTCAAATAGTTTCCTGAATTAATCCGAAAACTTCGTACGTATACACTGCTTGATTAAACTGCATAGAAACACGAAAACACTGTCTGGCAGCTCCACAGCCCGGATTTTATACTACTTTAAATTTTCTTCTATCGTTGTTTACAAAAATTTAACTCAATAAATCCATAATTTGTTGCGATTTTACCAACCTACCTAGTTATTAGCCATTGCGTTTGTGTTTATGATTTATGCCATGCTCGAGAAAATATTCGTGATTTCTTACAAACGTTGAACGAATTGAATCAAATTGAAAAAAAAAAATTCTGGTTTAAAACTTGTGGTGTAATCTTTTCGGCTGTAAGCCGATGCTGAAAAATTTGTTTCCATTTTATTAGCCTTATTTTCACGTTTTATGAAGTGTATTAAACAGAATTTTCTTTTTCGAAAGATACATTTGCTTTTAGGCGTTAAATATCTAATTTAATTACAGACGTATTAAGATAGACAGGAAATGTGAAAATTATGTTTGATATGGAAATCACGAACTAATTTCATTTTTTCATCGAAGAATATATCTAATTAAGGACCGGATATTAGCAGTTGCGATGTCGAATAAAGTTGTACGCTATTCGTTTTTCATGTCGAATAGCTGCTTGAATTTTTGTAAAAGGTGAAAAACTGAGGTAGTGGGATGCTGTCTGTCGATGAATTGAAATGGGATTCGAATTCAATTTGTAGCGAAAATATAAAAAAAGAAACAGATTTTCGTTCCTTGTAAAAATGGTATGTAATGATTATTTTCGTACCATGACTTGTTCATCTAATATTAGCTACATATAGGAGTTTTGAATTTTTAGAATCTTTTCAAAAAAATAATTTATGAAATTTTAAACTTTTTTATCTCCTTTAATACGGAATATAGGCCACTTGCTTTCATGAAATGTTTTAATCCTCACATCGAGAACTATTTACCTTCCACTGAAGTTCGCTGTTAATTCCTGGTATTTCAAAATTACTCTGACTACATACATGTTATGGAATTTGATTTACATGCTTACACAAAACGTAGTCTATCTTTTGTACGTGGAATGCTTTTATCTCGACTTGTGATCCTTTTCTAGCTTAAGTAACGGATTTTAATAAGTCGAGAATTTTCTTGACCAAAGATTTTTCTGGCTGTTAAGTCATATATTTTTTTGGTAAGCTATAGCCTATATCTCTGTCAGGTCCTTCGCGGTGACGCTATTGAAATCACTTATAAATTTGTTCGATGCTTCGAACACTAGCTATGAAATTTCTAACCTCACGGCGTACCCAGTCACAACCCACATTGCATGGATGAAATGCGAAACACTTGAATTCGCCCAAATAATTTTGATTGCTAGAAAAACGTAATATTGACCTAGTATTCTGAGGCATTGAATTTATGTTTAATACAAAATTCAATCAAATTATTCTTTAATCTTCAACATTAAATTTTGCTTTTGTGTTCTCATTTAGGTAATACCGGTAAAAGTTTACTAAAAATTGAAGACAACCTTTCTGAACAAATACGTTGTGAGAACATCTTCCATTGAAAATAGAATTACGTAATTTTCTCTTGAGAAATACATTTCACTTTACCAATCGTAAATTTAGCGGTTTTTGATTTTTTATTTGCGACGAAAGAAAGTTTGAATCAGTTTTCCTTTAAGATTTGAATGACGGTTGTAGGTCCGAGAAGTTTCATTTTTTTGTTTAAAATGATAAAATTTCAGAAGTAGTCTTTATCAAATTTTTGTGAAAAACGCTCTCTTTTTGAATTTACTTTTTGTATTGTAGAAAATAAAAAAATTCTGATTAATACCTAGTTTCGTTTTGTATGAGCCCGTTTTTCATTTTTCGAAAGTTTTTTAGTGTACCTATGGAGAAAAATTAAAAAATGGTAAAAAAGTCTAATATGACTGTACTTTATTTCCGAATTTTCTAGTCCATTCTTTCCAATAATTCATGATATGCAAAAGTTTTGTTTTAATTTAAGTTTCAAAAAAGTATTCAAAATTTTCAATTTTTTCTAAACTTTTTCTAAAAATCTCATCTAAAGTACCTTTGAATTACAGTGAACAAAAAATAAACATAAATATACCCATCTCAGTTTAACTTCCTTATTTTATCTGGTTCAATTAGTCCTGGATGTGAAACCAAAGTCTAGGATAATTAGGCGAGGGTTGTTGAAAATGTGATTGATACCGCATCGAGACTACGGTGCCAATCACACTCGTGTGACCTTTGACGTGAACTACCAAATTTCTCTCGTTTGAATATAGGTCATATTCGTTCATTTTTCAATCGACTATAAATAGATAATGTGTCGATATTCTACTTCTTGTACCTCGACTCCTCGAGTTTTATATATTCATTTTTCTAAATTATGTTTTCGACGTTAATGGATTATTTATTTATTGAGCAAGTTACCGTGAAAAGTCTTTTTTGTAATAATCGGAAATAGTTTTCTTTTATCTTTTTTTTTGCCCTTCTTTTCTTTTTTTTTTTCCCCGGATGAATCGAACGTTGAATTTCTGTTCACGACGGGATTCTCTGACGAACGTGTTGTCTTGTTTGCAGGGTGAAATATTCATTGATTTCTTACTCTCTGGCCTTTAGCCCTGCATTTGCTTCATGTCTGAAGTGGAAAAAATTTTTGGTTCTGTATTTAAATATGCATTGCCAAAATTTCTTACTTAGAGAATCTACCCATTTCCCATTAGTTTGAAATTTATGATTATCATACATTTTCTGGTATTTTTTGTTTTTTTATAAACATTATTATTCGTGTCGGGTTAAACGTTATCGACCGCATCTATTGTTTCGTCTTGTTGGCTGAAGGCCCGAAGCATGTGCTTATTAGTAATGAGTTTCCTTTAACATTCATCGTACGATTTCGATGTTACTAACTGAAAGAAAATATAGAAACGTTGTTTATTTACGGACGACGTTCCTACCTACCGTTGTCAGAGCTTGATCCCTAAGTAAAATTCGGATGGTAGTTCACGAGCAGGCCGTTGACGCTTTGCTAATATTTTGGATTTTGGTGGAAATTGCATGCGTGGTTAGAGGTTCGCTGCGCGATAATAGTGTCTGCCGTGGTTGATTACCTGTGACTCGACACCATTACCTAAGCTTTTAAATTTACGCACTTGACTGGCAAATTTTCGTTTCTGTCTGTACAGATACATTTTCACGCGGCGTCAGCTTGCACATATCACTAAAAAGTTTATTTTCTTATGATGAGATTCTGTTGATCGATGGTACATTATGATAAGAAGTCGACGTAGGGACTATATTACAGTACAGTCAACTCAGACTTAATTTAGCAAATCACTTCATTGTTTCATCAATGGTGTTATTCTGCAAGCTCCTGTAGAGTGTTTCATTTGTTCTTTTAACAAGTTATTTTAAGTTTTTTATGTTGCCATTGCAGGTTTAGTGCGGATAATTATCATACCGTTGAAAAAAACAAAAAATAAAATAAAATTATTCATAATCTGTTGTAACATTTATTACCATTGGTTTAAATCCATCGATGGTAGAAAAACGTAAGTCAGAAATATTATTAATTTTTAAATACTGATCAAAGGTGCTAATTGCTTAGGTCAGTCTTCGACACTTTTCAGATTTTCTAGTACCTTCCGCAATTTGGTGAGGATTGTAATGCATTAGATTTGTTCAAAATTGTTTTTGTTACGTTAAAAAGTGTCTGTAAAATTTATAGTTGCTTCCTTGTTAGTAGTCCATTGAATGAACGCTCTCAAAGGCGCTCTAGACGGAAAATTTTGGGACAGTTTTTCGAGTTCTGACTAAAAGTCTCAAACTCTTCGAAAGGAGCCAACTCCGGAGCATCCAAAATTCTACCTTGTTTTAGTTTTTTTCTTTTTTTTTTTAAATATCTCGCAAACCGTTAGTGATAGTCCTAAAATAGTTATGTTCAATAATAAAGTTGCTGAAATTTTCTACAGGAGTGTTTCTATTCATTTTTTTCTATCTCTCATAGTTTTTGAGAAATTTGCTTGTCAAGATCGTAATTTTTTTTCCCCAAAAATGGCAGGAAGTTGAAGTGTACTTGAAGGAGTTCTTGAAATAAATGGAAAGAATAACTCTTAAAAAGAAGAATTTTTCGAAAACCATGAGAATTAAAAAAAAAATGAATAGGATTTTAATTCTTGTAAATAATTTTATACATTGTATTTTTAGAGGTACACGCCATTTTACGTCTTTAACCAACCAATTGTGAGATATTTGCAAAGAGTTAAAACAAGGTACACATTTTGGGATTCCCCGGATTTAGTTCATCTCGGAGATTCCAGTAATTTTTAGTATATTCATCTCCAAACACCGAACAAAGCATTAAATACAAAAAACCTGTCCTGAAAATTTCCATCTAGAAATCATTTGTTGACTAATTGGCTTATATAGGCCATAAGATTAATCAGTAAATTCGAAATTATAAGAAATTCATCATGTAGTGTAGTACATTTCTCTAAAAACATTTTGTAGATTTCATAAATCTCGAATTTGGCAGTTACGATTACTACTTAAGTCGTTTGTTTTCTTCTAGTATGTCTCAGAAGCTTGTAAGGTATTATTCAAATAAATTCACTTTTTCAAGTGCCTTTCGAGACCAACTATTCAATTGGACTTGAATACCAATGATTTGAAAAAATTACTTTTTATACTAATTCACTCGTTTGAAATGTACTCTACGAACCAGTGGTTATCAAATTGTGGTACGCCGAGCTTCTGAAGGTGGTACACAAGCATTCATTTCAGATAAAATTCTTGAGATCCTAACTTGTAACAAAAAAGTATTTGATAGAATTATTCTGCCATGGAAGTTTAAAAATGGAATTCACCAAATTGGAATTTAGGGTGTGGCCTAAACATGAATATCTATCGCTGTCCAGATAAACGTTGTTGTTTTTAATTCCTTTTGCAGCTCCCTATATTTGTGAAATCAGATTTTCTGATATTTGAACTATAAAAAGTCGTTGTAAACTGAATCTTGACCTTTTACACTCTAATACGAGTGAACTTGTCTTCTCTCTTTTAATATTACAAATGCGGCACCATCCTTCAAACTGAATTTTCATGCTTGATATTTGTTATGTCTCTTGCCCAGAATAAAAGAGATGTAATGAAATAATTATGAACAATTGTTGTTATCTTGTTTATTACTTGGAGGTCACATAGACTCTCTACAAGACATTAATTATTCGCAGGTATTGACTATTAATTATATTAATCACATAAAGTGTGAATTACAACATTATTAGATTCACTTTAGTTTAAACATAAAATAGTTATACTTAATGTGGCGAGTTCCTACCAGTGCTGATGAGTGTATTAGTACACTCGCTGGTAGGTCGTGTGGCCATGTAAAGTGAACACACTTTTTGGTTCACAGGCTGTTGGTTCACCACCACTAGGCTAATTTATTTACTGAGCAAGGCTCACACATACACGAAATTATTGTAGACGTGCGCATGCGCTTACCCGTGCGTCCTACACTTGATATTCTACATTTAATATTCTACACTTAATAATTAAAACTTAAGTTTCATCCTCACTTCTGGGATGGAATCATTAACTATTAGAGCTTGACTGCTCGTAGACCTTCTGTGTGATGAAAGGTTGGTGTACCAGTCTTCAACACCGTTAGAAAAGCAAGTGAAGAGCTGGTAAAAACATTTACCTTGTCGAATGTACCTACCTAATTGCACGTGTACGGTATTGGGCTAATGAATTCTCTAACATTGATTTTGTCAACAAATTCACTATGCGCTAATATGTAGGGTACAGAGCTAATGGTAAATATTTCGCTTGTGAATTATTTGGTCGTTAATTATTTTGTCATATTTAGATTGACCGATTGACGATATCTTTCTAAATACGATGGATAAATATTATTATTACTGTAACATTTTCAACTTGTTTAAATAAATTAACACATAATAATGTTCTTAATAGTTTAGCGGTACACGAGTGATCAATAATAACATACATGAGTGATATTAAAAAAAAAATTTGAGAATCCCTGCTACTAACACTTCAAATGGTGGAGGCATATTCTTCGGGTATGCGAGATTAGCCAATTTTCGCCCCATGCAGAAATCAATAATTATTGATAAAAATTAAGTGTAATGGTGGGTCCACCCTTACGCATTTTACTCCAAACAAACTAAATACACCAAACAGACCAAACAAGTAAAAGTTTGTGTATTTGAATTTTTTTGAATAGATCCTTTCTACATTTTTTTTTTAACGACAATGCTCGGAAAATTTGGCCCACACTTGCGTATTTTACTCCGAACAAACCGTCTGTGGCCAAATGCGCACGAAAGAATTCATTGGTGAGAACCGTGTGCATGTACAAATCAATCTGCGAAGGATCTGTTCAAAAAAGGTCAAATACACAAACTTTTTTTGTTCATTGTTCGGAGTTAAATACGCAAGTGTGGTTCCACCATAATACCTTTAATATGACAGGGTATACCATTGTCAGAGCTCATACCTTTCTACAGCAAAACACGCCAAAAAACGGGTGTGCGCAACGGAATACTATACTCTTGAAACTGGTTTTAAGGATGTCAGGTGTGGCATAACCAGGCCATTATTATGTAGTTTATTTGTCCAGATTGCTTGTAAGGTAGGAACATTTTTGGATTGTACTTATTAATTATTTTCTAAAAATGACTAATTCTTGAAAAACGACGTTTTGATTAGGTACTTTATGTTGTGGATATTCTCATATTTATTATTTAGTTGCATATTACTGACCACATAATAACCTTGTACCAATTAGAATGGCTGCTCTCCAAGTGCATTAATCTACTTAGATTCTTCAACAGAAATCCTAGGTCAGATGAATGAAACTTGTCCTCGCACAAAGCAATGACATTTTATTGGTGAGGGTTTACAAACTGATCGGTTTTTACAATACATTTCAAAAAACTTCAATTTTGACAAAAAATATCTTAAAAAAAGTCTCTTGTTAATTTGAAAACCCGAAAAAAAGTTATTATTTCTTTAAATTTTTACTACAGCTTGGTTTGTAGGCGATTGTCACACCGCCTACTCCCCTTTGCATGGCTCCTGAACTTATCCATGAGGATTTCGTGGTGTATAATTATTTGAAGGAGAAAAGAAAATGTCGGCGTCTATTGAATGATTGAGCAGAATTTGTATGAAGTTGTAAGCAATTTACATGGTCACATGCATGGTCTCCATAATCAAAGTATGTGCGTATTTACTGTCCTCAAGACCCGTTAGATTTGTACAAGTCATTTTCGGCGAGTAATTTCCGGTGAGCACACATTTTTCTTCTGTTTTTTCGCTGATGACCTACGTATAGGACATCGAGTAATGAAGTGTAAACCAGATCTAATGCGACTGTGACTATCCTGTGGGTCCCATCGTTTGTATCTCCGACATGGTTCAGTAATTTCGTTTACAATTTTTTTTTCTATTCATTCTTAATCATAGCGTACTTTTAGGAGGTTCTTCTTCTTCTTATTATTATTATTATTTCGATAATTGATTTTTCATTTTTTTTTCTAACTTTTCTTATCCTCCGTCTGTGTGTAATGTTGGATGAAGGTGTGGAACGAATAAAAGTGTAGATATTGCTATCGCCTACGGTATATTTATAATATGTGATATCATTTTCCACGCTGTGGAAAAAATGAATGAGAAACCGTTACTGGCTGTTCGAATTTTTCGGGGTTAACAGGAACGACTTTCATCTGAGAAAGAAATGGAGATAATAAACAAAAAGAACATTGAGCTCTCTTTTAATGAGATCTACGGTAAACACATATCGTAGCTGTGGTAAAATGTATGCATCTATTCGTTATCTCTGTGTTGCAACGGGTTGTTTGTGCAGCGAAATTTGAAATAACATCAATTTTGTCGGCTTTTCTCTGGTCATAGGTCAATGTTTCGTTTAAAAATGAAGCCGTTGAAATGAATGATGATGAACCAAAATAGATGGGAATAGATGGCCTGTTTGGATTTGCTGGATGAAATTTCATGTTTTTTCCTCCCTTCCGTTTTCATTTGCAAGTTGTGTCATTTTAACTTGGCGGCAAAATTTTGAATTTAAAATCGCAAGTTTTCGTGATCTTAATTCGTTTAATCCTTTCTAGGGATTTTATCTTGTTCGTGAGATTCCTCATTTGAATTTGGATTTGATGAATAAAATTGAATGTTTTTTCCTCCCTTCCGTTTTCATTTGCAAGCTATGTCATTTTAACTTGGCGACAAAAGTTTGGTTTCGAAATCGAAAGTTTTTGAGATCTTATTTATTTAATTCTTTCTGGGATTTTATCTTTTTTGTGATATTCCTCATTTGAATATTGTCTTTTATGAAATAATCTAGATAATAAAATTCATATGGCTATATGTATGTTTTCATCGTGTTTCGCAGTGTAATACATATACCTACTGGAGTTGGAAATAATGACGATGTAGTTGTATAGATATGTGGAACAATCGGGGAGTAAAGTGAGCGAGAAAGGTTAATAGCGCACAGAGTGAGATGAAAAGGATAATTATCCTCGGAATGAGAAGATTTGTTCTTTGACGACTAGTGAAAAAGAACTTTCAGGGAAGTAGTCCTAAGAAGTTTAGGATTTGAATTTGGCTCCTTTTGATAAGTTAAGACTGCACCGAGGAGAAACTGGATGACTATATTAATTTTTGAGTATAAAACCTTTTTTGAACTTCTTATGGTATTTTCAAAAGTTGCACCTTCCCCTCCTCTCTCTAGAAAATTCTGGCTGAGGTCCTGATTAGTTCTACACATTATAAGATCATGGAGAACTGTTCTAATGCCTCTTTTTGATCCGAAACGTGTTTTTCATGACTTTAAATTATAATTGAAAACAGTTTATTATTAAAAACATTTACGAACATTGCGTTATGATAGAGTTCTCAATCGAGAAACATCTATACTTTCATATTGACTCTAAATATGAGAATAAAAAGATGGAGATGATCTGATATCAGAATTTGACTGAAGCAGTGTTTAAATTTGAAATAAAAAAATGAATAACTTATACAAAAAAGAAAGGAAAGAAGTCAAGACCTTATTATTAATAAATGTGGAAAAATGGAAATACTTTAACTAAATAATGAAAAATGGGTGCCAGAATGAAACTGCTGGAGTATTCTTTAAAAATTTGCACAATTATTGATTATTTTACTGAAAAAAAAACAATGCTTACCTTTTATCTGTCACATGTGTTGCGTTTGAAAATCTTGTATTCAAATGGATACATAAATCCGTGGTTGAATTTTTTTTTCTAATTTTTCATTACTAAGTGTCTTTACTAAATCAGAGAAATACGTTGTCTCGAGGTATGTTACCAAGTTCGGTTTTAAGGTGGGATTTGGTGTATAATCCCCTCAGTGCCGAAAAAAAAGGTCTATTTAAAACAGAATTATTCGGTTTTTCAAATTTTAAGTTTATGAAATATGTTAGAAATTGTTAACCCTACTCAGAAAAGTTCATGAATATTATAAAATTTGATTCAGTTCCCCCTCCAAGAAGAAATTCTGAAACTGTACCTGTATGTTAGGTACAAATGTAGACGAAAGATTTTTACACATTCATTGCCCTACTTGTTCAAAGCCTAATTTTTTTGAAATACGAGTTGGTATATCTCCAGTTCCCATGATTTTAATAAGGTTCCTTATGTTTTCCATTTGCTGTTGTCTCGTTGGATTATCTTTATGAACGACTGTCACTCAATGGGATGACTTTCCAAATTGTGTGCTTTTTCTGAATCTCGAACTCCATTTTGGTGAAAAACTGTGTAACATTGTTTCCTCGTAAAACGTTTTTCAAATCCATTTTCAGTTTGGAAGAACAAATGAATTTAGAGAACTGAACGATTATTTTCGGAATGGTTGATTCTATTTTGTTTTTTTATTCAGTGTTTATTTGAGGGGAGCACGAATGACTGTTACGATCATTACTGTATGGAGTGCCGAGAATTTTCGAAAGGGAGAAAACTTAATTTAGCGTTTTTCTTGTAGCCTTTTATATCGTCGTTTCTCGCTACATGAGGGTTGTCTTTTATCGATTGGATTCTTACAGTTTATTTTTTTTATTTTTTTTAAATATTTATTTTGTACTTTTCCTGATGGATGTTCCTTCGTTATGATTTTTTCTCTTTAACGTTCATCTTGGTAGAATTGTTTTTTTAGATTTTTGGTAGAAAACTGATGCAGGACGATTGGGAAGATCCATGATCACCACCATAGACATGGACCCATCTAAGAGCATTCATTCTTCTTGCTCCAAGATCATAGTCCATCAACTGGAAAACCAACTCATACTATTCCTCAACAACAGAATTTCATTCCAAATTTTAATTCCCAAAATCATAATCAGGCAAATAGGCACAAAAAATAATAAAAAGAGGAGCATAGTTCTGTGCAAATTACAACCAGCGGAGACTCCTGAACTATCAACTCATTAGGCCAAGTTCTCCATGATATCCTCTTTGGAAGAACAAGGCCTTATAGAGGATGTAACCCTGCAGGACAAACATCAGTTCAACATCCCCAACTTTTAGGATATGACTGAACTTAGTCTTTTCTAATTGAAAAAATTATGGGAGAGTGGCTGTGGGGACATTTCCCTCACCTCCTCCATTCAGGGCTTGGCCCTGCATTGACAGTTGAGTTGTGGATTACAGTCTGTGACCCAAATTATTAGTGCATTGCGCTTTTAAAAAAAATACTTCATCTGTATACACTCATACAGACAACACACATCTACATAAACCTGTAGATGCCATATGGGAAAGTGAGTGGATAATTACTAATTAGTATGTACTCACTGATACAGCGTGTGTTATGGTCCATATATGGTACTACCTTGCCACAAGACAGTAGCCCCAGTACACTTTGTGTACAGTTA
This sequence comes from Ericerus pela, assembly GCA_011428145.1. NCBI lineage: Eukaryota > Metazoa > Arthropoda > Insecta > Hemiptera > Coccidae > Ericerus > Ericerus pela. Next base: position 933,990 of record WOFM01000542.1, on the reverse strand, counting down.
GGCATTAAACCAGCTAGCTACTGGTACTGAGAAATGATTTAGTCTTCCTACATGCAAACCATTAATTGGTTCCATAAACCAAGTGTAGGTAGAGTTATCTAAAGAGCCACAGACCTGATTTTTTTATATTCTTTAGCTTGTGCCAGCCCTGGAATTTTTTTGGTATGTCTGTAGGTAATACTGTACAATTTGTTGTTTTGGAGACAGCAGGCAGCAACAAACTTTTTTTTTTCATTTCTGTGTGTGGCTGTGTGGGTAGTGACGCATATAATTGGGTAAATAATGTCGGAAAAATAATTTTTTCAAATAATTTTAATGAATGAATTAACTGTTTGTACGTTTATCACAGTGATTGATATATATTGTGCTTGCATGCGTGGGTGTGTGTGTGTGTGTGTGTGTGTGTGTGAGTGAAGATAGTTCTCATATAGGATAGGGTCTGAAAGAAGTTTAATGCTTATTGTTTTTGTAGTTTTTAAGAAAATCAGAAAACAATATATCGATAACTATCTATAGTTTTTTTGAAAGTTTTTAACTTAAACCCACTATAAAATATTGATATATCGATGTTTGTCACATATCGATAACTATCAATACAAATATGTGGAGGTTGTGAATCGAGGAAGAACTAATTTTGTAATATGAAATAAAGAATTACACAAAGTAACATCTCAGAAGCGTGTGTATTTAACATCAATCATATATGATGAGAGTGAGTACAGTTTGAGTGAGATTAACAATGATAAATGGAGATGGACGAGTGACTGGCAGAGATGTGTTACAGTGTAGCCGCAAACAATAATATAAAAGTGTGTTATGAATATAGTTGAGTGTTTAGGAGTGAGAAGGGTGAAGGATTGGTGGTCTCAACAAAAATCCATTACTATCGATTTTATTAGTTTTTTCAAGTATTTCAAATTTGGTTTTTTTTGTTTTTTTTTCAATTTTGGATGAAAATTGACAATTTGAGTTTTTTTTAGTGAAGTATTGCTGCGCTGGAGTTTTTTTTTTATTGTAAATTGTCCCTTACAGTTTTTGTTACAATTTTTTTCGGAAAGGAAGCGTAATTATGAGGAATGAGCTGTTCACAAATTTTTGTACCTTAAGTTTTCCTAACTTTTTTTTTTACCATACCTATACGTTTATTTGTGCTTTAATTTAATCACACATGAACACTAATTGTGGACTTTTCCTGTATGTTTTTATTCTCCACTCATGTCTTTCAAACAAGTTTTTTGTCTTTTGAAAAAAACTGATTAATGAATAATGATATATTAGATACCCACTTACTTTAGAATTATCTGAATTATATTAAATACATTGATTTCCTGATGCGTTTGTTATTATTTTTTTTCAATTTTGTCTGAAGTGCTTAAGTACTCAGCATGATTTACCATACTTTTTGGAACACAGGAATGTAGGTTGGTAGAAGCTCGTGTTATATGTGAAGAATTTGTAAGTTCACAAAATATGTTCATTTCACATCCGTGTATTGGCGTTCTAAATGTCGGTCAACATTGTTTGTCCCTTTTACCTGTCGAGTTCATTTGTTTGACTTGGTGTTTGTTCTGTAGGGGATAGTAATAGAGCATGCGATAAGTCAAAATGATAACTGTAACGTATATTTTCGTCTATTTTTAGAAATGACGAACATATTCGTCCACACATTTTCAAATACCAAAAACGTAGATATTTATCAACAATAATTATCCTATAACTCTTTATAAACAACCACTAAATTACCCGTATTTGATTTTATGAATATAGATATACTTTCTGTATATTCATGACCTAATTGTGCCTGTCCCTCGAGTACTCGACGAGTCAGCACAACCCTATAATAACAACACCCTACCTCACTTTACCTATCCAACACATACGTTTTCATACTCTGAACGAGTATATAATCCCTCAATTCAGTGGAATAAGACACAGTTCCTCGACAGCTACTTCTCTAAGTACTTGGAACCTCTCTAGTAGAAGTCTCTAGTGAACAGATAGTCTTACTTGTTGAATTGTGATTGTATATGTATAAATATTAACGTATGTTTATGTACTGTGATGTACGAATTATTATTTTATTAAATGTGTAAACTCACTCGTGTGTTTTAAAAATATTATTGAGTTTCTAACAAATGTTAAGGTCCACGATAGTCTGTGGATGATAAACTTAAACCTATTCTAGAAGTATTACTGCTCTTAAAGTACGTGATATTTCGTGTATGGTGTAACACTGAAAGTGGTTCTAATTAGGTACATTACCACCTCTTTTGGCCGTTACAATAACCACCTATAGATGCCTATATCTTCCGATGTAACACGGTACATGCATGTCAATTGTTCAGTTTGTTCATAATACACGCTACCAAACGGTCATTATTAATTTCTTACGATTTATGCGTTGCATTCCTACAATTGACAGCCTTGCCAGGATTTTTGCTACGTGTTTGTTGAGTGTTGTCTTTCTTTTTCTTTTTTTTTTTAAATAATTTTGTGAAGACGGTAACGACTGTCGAAAATACTATTGTTACAAATACCACCATGACGGTTTCTTCTAATTTCTCCATTCCTTTATATTCGACAACTTCGACGTCTTTGGCTTCTGTGTTTTCTTCAGGGGCAACAACAAGCTCTTTGTCGCGAGTGCACCAGCTGGAAAAATTTTCAGATTCACGCTTCCTGATTTTTCTGTAACTGAACGCGATACATGGTTTTTAGCTGTGGAACATATTTTCCAGACAAATGCCATCACCACTGAAAATGAAAAATTCAGCTACCTTCTCCAGGCAATATTGCCCATGGATTTCGCCCACATCAAGGATATCATCTCATCTACTACTGCGACTAAATATACCGAAGCCAAACAGCGTCTAATTTCGTTACATGGGGTTAGCCGGCGCCGAAAAATTCAGGATTTGCTAAATGGTGCTGATATTAAGACAGCGTGCAAACCGTCAGTCATATTGGCTCAAATACTTTCAGTGGCAGGAGACGACAGGGCGGATAACGATTTAATTTATAATATGTGAATTAACAAGTTACCATCTCGGACACGCAAATTTTTGTCTTGTTCGAACGAGTCTATTCAAGAACAGGCAAAGCAAGCAGATAAGCTATATGAAACCTACGAAATAAATTCTAGCCAACCACAATTGAACGTGAGCGCTATTGTTACGTTGCCTACTAAACCCTCCACAAATACGCAACTTTCTTCCGTCCAGCCTGTTGTTTCAGATCAATTCAGTACGTTGTTTGATGTCATTCAAAATTTACAACTTAAAGTCGCAGCGCTGGAGATACAACAATCTAGGCCTAATAGGTATAATTTTAATCGTCGTGCCCGGAGCCCTTATAGGCGAGAAAAGAGATTTTCATCAAGATCACGATCAGTCTCCAGCTAATAGAGACAAAATGGATAAAATTTTCGATGGGAAGTGCTGGTATCATCACGAGTTTGGGAAGCGAGCAAAAAATGCAAGGTTGGTTGTTCTGAATATGAGAAGATGGAAAACTAGAACGAAGGCGAGTGAATGCGGTATACTCTCCTTTTTCCTATAATTCACCGCGCCTAAAAATTAAATTGGTTGATTGTGGATCCGAAGTCACGGTTATTCCCTCGTGGTTCATAACAAAACCGCAGATGAAAATTAACAACGATCTTTCAGCTGCAAATGGTACTTTGATTAAAACTATGTGAATCCACGAAGTGAGTCTCGATTTCAATTTGCCTACGTCTTATGTTTGGACATGCGTTGTCGCTGAGATCGATCAACCAATATTGGGTGCTGATTTTATCGAGAAATGGGGTATTCTATTTGACCTACAGAGAAAACGCCTTATTGACAGGTCTACGTTATGCAGTACACAATGCAAAATTGTCACGCCAGACAACGATACTATTTGTTCGGTTGTCATACAAATGGAAGCAGATGAACGCGTAAAAAACCTATTAAAACAATTCCCTACGCTCGTGCATCTGCCTCAATATATAAAGAAACCTGCTCATGGCGTAGTACATCATATCGAAACAAACGCTGCTCCTACTTTCTGTAAACCACGTAGACTGCGTCCAGACATTGAAAAAAAAGTTCGTGCAGAAATTCAAGGGATGGTTAAAAGCGGTTTACTTTGACCGTTGCGTAGTCAATGGACTACACCACTTCACATCGTGCATGAAAAAAAGGGCACCATTTGTGTCGTGTGAGATTATCGGCGGTTAAATGTTATCACTGTTCCAGATTTATATCCTTTACCTAATATTCAGGATTGTACATCGCATTTAGATGGTATGTCTATTTTTTCAACTATAGATTTAGTAAGAGCTTATCATAACATCCCAGTTAACGGAGATGATGTGTCTAAAACAGGGATCACAACACCCTGTGGTCTATTTGAGTATGTCCACATGCCGTTTGGCCTACGAAATGCGCCCAGTATGTTCCAACGTTTCATAAATGCTATCCTTTTCGACCTACCATTTGTTTTCTGCTATCTTGATGATATTTTAATTTTCTCTCGCACTTCTGAAGAACATGAAAATAATTTAAAAATAATTTTTGAACGATTGTCTCGTAACGGTGTCTCACTTAATTTAAAGAAATGTAAGTTTTTTCCAGACGTTGTAGATTACCTTGGACACACCATTACCAAGAATGGTTATTTTCCAGTCACAGAACGCATCCAGTACATAAAATCACTTGAGAAGCCACTTACTATTACAGCATTACGTCGTGTTCTTGGTGTTTTTAATTTTTATCATAGATTCACAAAAGACGCAGCCCACCTACTTTCACCGTTGAACGAGTTACTGAAGGGGCATCCGAAGAAGAATGACAGAATGCCGATCACGTGGACTGTAGAATTATCGGATGTGTTTGAAAAAGCGCGTGACGCTTTCGTAAATTATACGTTGTTGTTTTTTCCTTGTGACAATCTAGGTTTGGTTCTAACGGCTGATGCTTCCAATACTGCTTATGGTGCTGTACTTGATCAGATAACCTGGACCGGTGAACAACAGCCACTCGGTTTCTTTTCTGGGAAATTTACTCAGCCGCAGCTTAAATGGGCACACTACAATAAGGAGTTGTATGCACTCTATGCAGCCTGTGAACATTTTGAGCATTGGATTCAAGGTTGTAAATTGACTTTGGTAACTGACCATTTACCTTTAACTTTTATGTTTAAGACAAAAAAATCGCCAAAATTGGAACATCGTACGAGATACATAGATTATATATCGCAATTTTCTACTGATATTATTCATGTAGCAGGTTCATCCAATGTTATAGCGGACGCTCTTAGTCGACCAGAGGTTTCATCGATTTCAGCAAAAATTACTCCAGAAATCATTGCCGAGAAGCAGCAGAGCGATAGTGAAACTCAAGCTGTTCAAAAAAATGGTTTGGATGGTCACGACATTTGTGTTTGTTTTTTACCTGATTCTAACCTTTCTGTTATTTGCAGTTATCGTGATGGAATAAATCGACCAGTAATTCCTAAAAGTCTACGGAAGGATATATTTTTGCAGTATCATGGTCTTTCTCACGTTGGTTTCAGATCTACCTTGTCTACTTTGTGTTCGAAGTTTTTCTGGCCTTTCATGGCTAAGAACATCAAACAATGGTGTTGTGAATGCTCACCATGCCAGTGGTCGAAGGTTTATAAGCACACAAAGCTGCCGTTGAGCCAGTTTGCCGATACTTCACATTTTGAACACGTTCATACGGACTTGGTAGTATTGCCTAATTCATTCGGGTATAAATACTTACTTACGATGATAGATAGAGCTACGCGTTGGTTAGAAGCTATTCCGCTGCAGGATATTTCTGCTAAAACTGTAGCTAAGGAATTTTATAACAACTGGATCGCCAGATATGGAGTGCCTGCGAAGATGTCCTCAGATCGCAGTCGGCAGTTTACTTCTGATTTGTTTTCTGAGTTTTGCAGGCTGCTCGGCACATCTTACATAAAAAAAAACCTATCACCCACAGGGGAATGGGGCCGTTGAAAGAGCCCATCGGACATTAAAGGTGGCTTTACACTGCCATTCTACGTATTGGTTGACCGCCTTGCCCACAGTACTATTGGGACTGCATGCTGCACCAAGGGACAACGATGCTGTATCGAGTGCTGAGTTCGTATTTGGTCGAACACTGCATCTCCCTGGAGATTTTATTCAACCATCAACTGAAGTTACTGACAGTACCGAGTTTGTTAAACAACTACGTGAGTCTATAAAGAAAATTAGTCCTCATCCTTTCCGTAATGATCGTAAGTTCAAAATATTTGTTCCTCAAGAATTATCAACGTGTAAAAAAGTTTTTTGTCGAGTAGATAGAGTTAAGGCTCCTTTAGAAAATCCATACAATGGTCCATACACAGTAAAGAAACAAGGGAAAAAGTATTTCATACTGGAGAAAAATGGCAGAGATGAGGCAGTTTCTATTGATCGGTTGAAACCATATTATTGTGTCACTGATGATAGCACTCACGTTCAGTCCAAACACGTTAAGTCTATTTTGAAAAAAAAGGATTTCAAGGTTTTGGAACCAAAACAGGTAGTATCCTCAAGTAAGATAGATGAAACATTTTTGAATACAAAACACAATTGTAAGCGAGAATATTCTGTGTTTGTACCTGATACATCGGTGTTAAATGATCCCACTCCTATTCCCTCAACGTCCTTTGTTTTACCTTTTCAAAATGTACTGGCGTCATCAAAGCCAAAAGGAGAGCAGAAAACTCAATTTGGTCGTGTAATTAAGACCCCTAGTTGTTATAAATAATTTTTTCAATTTTGTTGACCATAATATTATAGATGTATTGTGTATGTGAACTACTTTTGTATCTTTGACAACGAGTTATTCTCAAGATTTTTCAATTCATTCATTTTATTTATGTATCTATATCTTGACCATGCAGCATTCAATATGTACTTAATTCTTGTGCTATTTATTACCTATTCATTCAATTTTCAATCCAAAAAAAAAAAAAAAAATTGATCTTAGTAGTCTAAGTTGTTTTATTCATAATCATTTATATGACCTTGATCACATTTGATTTCATTTGTAATGAGAAATAAGTTTATGTAAACTTGCTTTAAATAATTTCACATATTTTTGCTATAAAAATTGACTGTGCAGTGTGCTCCTCACACTTAGGGGGGAGATATGTTGGGGATAGTAATAGAGCATGCGATAAGACAAAATGATAACCACCTATAGATGCCTATATCTTCCGATGTAACACGGTACATGCATGTCAATTGTTCAGTTTGTTCATAATACCCGCTACCAAACGGTCATTATTAATTTCTTACGATTTATGCGTTGCGTTCCTACAGTTCAAACAGTCAACACTAATTTGAAGCCGAACTTCTGCGACTTATACAAACGAGTATATTTGTTAGAAATTTTATAATTTATTATCTAAATGTAGATAAAATTTAAATATTACGATCTTTTCTTTTTCTTTTTGATAACGTTGCAATAGGTATTACTAATAATTCGGAATTTGCTGTAGAAGAATGCTAGAAATTTCCATGTTTTACCTATACACATTACCAAAGTATACATTTTTCTTTTGGATTCATGTTTGTTCTTGAGGAACAGTTCCAAATTATCGCAAAGTCTCTCGAATTTTGGACAACACCGTTTACTCGTGCAAGATTGGGTGCATGCACATCACTACTCAGTTGCCATTTTCGAAAACTGGGCTTTACATTTTCGCACCATAACTGCAAAATTTGTTCACAAACCATAAACTTTCTTCTACATAATTAATTATTGTACGTCGTTGATAACGGAAATTTTTTCTCAGGATCGTTCTAGGTCAGTCAAATTAAATCAAGAAAAGTTGTTTCACTAAATAAAATCAGGGAAGAGATTTTTCTTTATATCCCCGGAGTTTAAAAAGCCGTCTCTAACATATGAAAAATCCCCAAAAATCTGACAGCGGCTTCATCCCTAAACATCCACTTCTTGTGTCCCCATTAGGTTTTTAGTGACTTGATGGGGGCACAAAAAGTGGATTGTTTGGGTGAAGCTGTGATCATATTTTGGGAGATTTTCAGTTTGCTAAAGTCTGGCACTTAATTCGTACGGATTCTGAAGAAAAACCTTTTCCCTGATTTTACTAAGTGAAAATATTCAATTTAACTGATCTATTCTCTGTATTAGTATAACTTACATTGGCAAAAGCGAGAGTGAACAATTTTTCGTGTGAATAGTGCTCAAAGCCTGGCAATAATAATTTTTCTTTTCCAGTTTTTTCTACATATTCACGATATGCTTTCAAGGCTTGCGTAAATCCGGTGATATCTGCTATATTCTCTCCAAGCGTTAATCTTCCATCTACCTGTAAACAAAAATCAACAAGTAATCCTACGTCATAAATCGTTATCGATAAATGTCAAATACTAATAGTAAAACTTTTATGTCAAATATTCTTCTATCAGACCTATTTACATGTAAATTTTTGGAGATTTTTCAGCGAAAGATGAAAAATTTAGTGCAATATATGGGTAGAGAGATGACATATGCTTTGTGCTCATTAATACAGAACATAAAACTCAAGTTAGACCTTGAAAACTTTATCTCTATTGATTCTTCTGCCATAGACATATGATAGGAATGCGCACAACAATCATTTAATCTATGTTTTATCCATGTAAGGAAAGCACAATGCCCATTTCAATCGGTTTACAATTTGAATTTTCGGAATGAACGCAACATTTTAAACTTTAGCTGTTTCTGCAATAGGGCTATTTTTCTGCAAACGGGTTGAAAGAGAAATTAAAACAAAATTAATATTCAATAATATTAGCTTTAGAAAATCTCAATAGCGCATCTGTTGAAATGGTTAATTTGCAAGCGTCTCCTACCAGCTTGTTCAAAATGATTTTAATTCATGTTTTTTACAGTTGTGTGCTATAGGGTATTGAAAACTGAAGGTTTAGGAAGTTTCTCCAGGACTTAATGGATTAAGTCATGGCTCAGTGGCTAGATGTGCCATGTTGAAGCTCCTGATCCCGACGTAATTTTTTATGTAATTGTTTTCAGGAATAATTGTTACGTTTTGGTGTTTTCACGTGTACCTTTGATGGTAGATATCCCACATTTAATACTACACTTAAAAAAAGAAATGCTTGTCTGATTATAGACGATAACAACATGACAAATGATATAATGACGTTTTGAGTAAGCTGACGCGAGACTCATGTGTAGATTTCGCTTGGAATAAAAATGTTTTCAAATTATGTGTATTGCGTATTGCGTTTTTCATAGATTTTAAGAATTTTGATCACAACCAAAACTTCAAAAAGCTGTAATTCAAAAACTAATTGGCGGATTTATCTCTTTTTCTAACTTGACTGACGTATAGACCTAAAGTATGCTTATGTAAAATTTCGTCTTAATTTATTGAGAATTACACCCTTCAGTCTGTCTACAAAGTTCAACTTCAAACTCCCACCATTTTGAAACTGATGGGCGGATTTAGCCCATCTTTGAATTTGACAGAAATAGAATTCTGAGTACATGCATGCTAAATTTCGCCTCGATTCGCATTTAAACACATCCTCGAGTTTTTTGACAAATTTTGTTACATTCTATACTGTAGACACCTACAAAAATGTAAAAATTTTTGGAGAGGATGTCTTTGGGCGAGACAACGATCGGTAAAACTATGATCAAGTTTTACCAAAGTCTTGACATACCACTATCGACAATAAGTAGATTCTACGAAATCTATCTAAAAATGTATGTATGTAAGTGAATTGGATCGGGGTAAGTAGATTTTCTGTTAGAAAAAATCAGAAGCCTCATAGAATTCGGTATCAGTCAGGTATTAATCATGTGCCTTTACTTTATCTGCTTTGTGCGCTTTCCTTACTTATTTTGTGTGTCCTTTCCTTGTATGTTTTTTTGCGCCTACGTTACAAATTTTTATGCGCCTTTCTTACATTGTGCGTATTCTTAATTTAACGATAGAAAAACTTCAAACTAAGAATTCGGTACCAATATTTCATCGCGCTCATAATTTGTCGGAGACTAAAATTAGACTGCTAATTGTCAAATATACAATAATATATGTTCTGATTTCCCTCCAGCACAAAATATTAGTGGGGTCATCCCATAGAAGAAAGGTGTTTTATCAATATGTTTCTGTTTTGTTCTAATTTACAGTGTAACTCGCTTATAAAATTTAAGGCAGCTAGGGTTTTTAAAAATGGAAAATTTCAAGTCAGGTTTTGTTTTGGGAAATGTGACTTACATTAATCTTAGCAATTTATTGATGCTTCTTTTTAAAATAAATTAATTTTTAGATAATATAACTTTTATCCGATGAAGAAACTACCTAGGTACTTGAAAACATAAATTTGAAGGTGGTAAATGGTATTAAAAATTAATGTCTCTTTCTGAGAATGGTGGCCATTTGAAAACTAGATAAGTAATGAAAATGTATTAGATTTGTTTTCTGTGCACAAAGATGCCAGAATACTTCTCTCTTTGGACTTTTTATTTCGAATCTCCATCTCTGTCTCTTCGTATTATAAAATACCAAGGGCTAAAAACTGTTGAAAACACTATATCTATCTTAATCTACTAGACTGATTTACATGATATTTTCCAGAAAAAATAATTGTGTTATTCCAAGGAAGGTTTTTTGCCACCAAAGAAGTCCGTAGCCCTCTGGGGGAAAAATTATCAATTTTTACCATCTGTAAAAATAAAAAACAGGCAAAAATTTTCTTGAAACAAACGAAAAGGAGTAGAAAATAGAATTGAAAAAACTTCTCCCCCTCATATTGGAGGCTACAGGTTCAAATCCCACTCGTGGTGTCTTTTTTTTTTGAAATATTTCCATTAATAATTTTGATAGAGTGGGAGGTTAAGTGACTTTTTTTAATACTATTGAAATGAAAGTAAAAACTTTCCCAGTAAATTGGAGTTTGTCATTTTCGATAGCAGTTTTATAGATTAACGTTTCCTCAGAAACTTAACTTTGTTACCTTGTAACCTCCATGTAAAAATTTTTACGTAGAGGCAGCGTTACTGTTTACATGGAAGTTATGCTTTGATCAATGAAAAGCGCTATTTTCAACATGCAAAATGTCATTGTAAACATTGCCTTTCTGATGATGTATTATGAAAAATAATTATTAGTCTCTACACAAGTGAAGCAAGGAGTAAACAGCTTGATTTATCATAAAAAACTTAGTTTCAGTATTCCAATCTTGAAAATTTTAATTTTGAGGATGAATTTCAACTTTTTTTTCTCTAAAAGTTAAAGCTCTCCATATTCAGATGAATCATTTGCCATTAATCTCAAATTGTAATTACAAAACATTTTTTTGTTGTACCTAACTACTCAGCGAGTGTTTAAAAAATGAGCCTCAGCTATGGGATATTATTAGAACCTGATTCCGTACCAATTACAAATTATACCTATAAAACGGTTATTGTAAATATAACTTTATAACATATATATATTTTTTTTCTATGTATTGGACGAATTTTGAACTATCTTTGCGTACTAGAATCAAAAATCATCTACTTTGATCAAGAAAATCGTGTTTTTTCCGTGTCTTACTTTCTGAATTGCAACTTTGAAGAAGGTGATTGTTGATTAAATATCAATATTACCTACCGTTTTTCTTTTCTTTACCTATTTTAAGTTGTTTTAAAACTGAGTCTGCGGATAATTATTTCTATTTTAACCTGTTAATTATATTTTTGCAATTGATTGCTAATATTTACTCATCATTGCTTGTTCATGATGAATAAAGTAATTCTATTTTCGGCGGGTAGGCGCAAACCATTAGCCGATCTGGAAGATCTTGAAAAACCACCGTCATGAATACTCTTTGAATTTTACATGAGAGTTGGTAATTTTCAATTTTGTTGAAGAATAAAACTTTTCCCTTGAAATCATTTCTCTGTTAAATTTAGAACTTAGAATACATAGGATAACTCACTGATCCATTCACTTCGGGGAATTTAAATTTGTTGTATGCATCGACAAAACAAGTTTCTAATTTTCCATACATTTGTTCAGTTTTCTTCTTCCACCATTTCACTTGTAATCCCCATGAATTGAAATCCTTTCCTGGAAGATAATGCAGTGATATAAAAGAATGTAGATACCTATTCATGTTTAGATGAACCGGCCATGAACTTTTTTATTTACCAAAATTATCGAATCCATGTCCTATTTCGTGACCTAAGATCGTACCAAGGGCACCGTAATTCAAAGCCCTGATTGAAGAATTTTTATTTTTCTTTTGAAAATTTCATTTTCTTTTGTAGGAATGAAGTTTGTTGCTTGATATGAAACTTACTCGAGTCCTAGATCGTAAAACGGCGGTCCAAGAATTGCAATTGGAATGTCTGAAAAATGAAGTTATTTTTATGTTTCGTCATAAAATAAAGCATCACACTTTGTTCGGAATCAATAGTAATAGCGTAAATTACAAAGTTTGATCTAAAAGTTAAGAAAATAATACTGTTCGTGGATAAGAAGCCAGCCTCATACATTTTTTGCAACCAAATTTATTCTTGCGGTATCTGAATTGTAATTAAAAGGATGGGAAAATATGAAGATAATAATTGAAAAATGGTTTTTGTTTCCATTGCCCTGCTGCCTACTCCTCTTGCGGCCGAAGTTATTTCCTAAAGAGTTAGCTTTTGGTGAAAATTTTTTTTGACGGATGTTCTAAAGCTTCTTCTGAATGTTACTACGTCTTGAATTTGCTGATAATCTATATAATTGTACTACTAGCTTTTTAACCCTTGGCTTCCTTCGTTTTTGTCAGAAATCGGTTCGAATGATATTATTAAGAGAAGTCGGTCCGCAAAAATGGAAATTTGTGATTGATTTGTAAATCGTAAAGAAGAATGAGTCACTGATTAAAAATAGGAAGAAATATTCTACCTTTCTTCTTTTTTTTTATTGTGTGGAATAAAATAAATATCTTATTCTGAAGAAATCAAAGGACTCCGTTTACAAAAGTGGTCCCGGTCAAATTTACTGAAATTTTGTAATAATATCTCGTTGAAAACGTTTTGAAAGTGTTATTTTTCTCTTTTTCGTGCATTTTTTACTGATTTCAAAAAAAAGGAGGAGGTCATCAATTCAATCCGTATATATGTTTTTTTTTTTTTTCTAAATGTTTGTTCCAGCATAACTTCGCAACCTGGACACCAATTTTTATGAATTTGTACGTACATGATGGAGGATGATCCCATTAAATTTTTTTAGAATTGATGAGATAGTTTTTGAGTTATTTTAAATGAAAAACTATTAGTTTCAAAGTAATGTTGCCGCTAATGCTAGAAACGAAAAATATTGAAAATTTTTTTAATAAAAAAGCGCCAAAAAGAAAAAACAATCCTTTTAAAACTCTACAGCAAGACCTAGGTCTAGGGACAGGAATTATTGAAGTCAGCACTAATTAAAAAGTTTTTCATAAAATTGTGAGGAAAAGACGTATAAAACTTACATGGTAAAGAAAAAGAACGTCGACTTCAATAATTCCAGTCCTTAGACCTAGAATTAGATATTGCTGGAGAAATTTTAAAATAATTTTCTCATTTTGGTGCATTTTTAAAATTTTTTTATATTTTTAATTTTTTTTCATAAATTTTAAGTCAGTTTTATTTTTTGAAAAAAAAAAAATTTATTCACCATAATGCTTTTTCGTTTAATTTTTTATTTATTTATTTTTGTCAAATGTCTGTTCATGAAATATACTAGAAATATACTAACCGATGGTGTTGAAAAATGGAAAATATCCTGCATTCACCGTTAAAGGATTCCCTGGAGATCTAAAACATTAAACAAATTTTTAGTTTAAAGCGCAAATGTCGATAGGTAATTCGAGTGAATTAACATTTAACATTAACTTTTCAGATTGATTATTGATTGTTACTTATGAGAAGTGGATGATATTAATTCATCCAAATTCGACAATGGACGACCCTTAAAACTATTTAGTTGTTGGCTTATATTATTCGGTGCTGTCATATTGTTCTTGATGTGTGCTCTAGTATTTCACTGACCAAATTTATTACGAACTGATTTCTGATGGATTATTCTCTAAGCTTTATCATATAGAATTAATTGAAGACGAAATCCTCACAGGCGGACTGTAGTTAAACCATCTGGGTGGGCCAAAAAATTTCAACTGAAAGAAAATACGACCTTCCATCTACTTTTACAAGGCAGTATGCACGATTCTTCTTTGAGGGAGGCAAGTTTAAGAATCGAGTGAATGAAAAAATTTTTTAAATATTTCTTGTATTCTAGAACAATTTTTGAGTAGGAGTAGGCTTTCTCTAGTAGTAGCTTACCAATCATAAATACAATTTTTTTCTGCTTCGTTTATTAAGTGTACTGCTTCGAGGAGAAGGATCAAAAACCAAAAGTTAGATTCGTTGGGGTGAGTAACTCTGTTTCTAGGTGTGTTAGAGCCACCCTCAAAGTCCGCTTGTGTCTTTTTCAAACATTTTCGTCTGATTTCCCCTGATATACCATTGTCGAACTCTAGGTTTAGTACCATTTCGAATGTTGTTTTTTCGACATGTCGGTCACTGTTACTTGTTGAAATAGTTCGGAATATTAGCTAAGAACTTACCAGTAACATGCATTAAACATTTAATTATCTCGAATATACTTATAATTATATTTTCGGGGTACGACTTACTTGAATGTCGGTCATTTGCACCGATTCCTGGTGCAACGGTTATCGAGCCGTTATGTCTATGAAAACTTAAATGTAATGCCGCTACACCAATAGTCAGTCGTATAATAGAGAAAAATTCTTGAAAAGTTTGTTAAAACTCTAAAAATTCAAACTTCTGAAATGGGTTGATTTAATGAAGACTGATGGCAGACGTTTTTCGTTACTTTCTTAAGAAACATAAATCGCCGCCTATGACTGGCATTTTTTGTGCTATTAAAGAAAATCAAGCGACATCTAAAGAAAAATTCCTGACTGGACCACGTTTTATTCGAACATACATATAAACATGTTGTTTACTTTTACGCTAATCGCTACGCGATTTTTCCTTGTGGCCAACGACCATGCCACCTCTTCCAATTTTAAGCGAATACAGTTGCATACTTACATAATCAACGTCTCGTCAAGTATAACCTTCTCACCATGATTATGTAGACTTTTCGTGCTTTGTCGTCAATTTTTCGACTATTCATAATTTCTAAACCATCTGCCTACATAGTACTTTCAATGCTTTTTTTATTTTCCTATTTACTTATTTATTTAGAAAGGGAAAAGTCACCGATGGGTGAGGGGCAAGTTTTTTTTTGAAATTTTTGGTAATTACAGTTAAAAGTGGTTCGCTCACAAAAAATGATGCGAAATTTGAAATCAGTATCCTACTAACCTTTGGAAAAATTAATGGTGTCAAACATCGATAATTTTTCTTTTCGATTATGTATCGTTGTGAAAATCAATTTTAGAATTTTAGATTTTTGCTGCGAAAAATTGATTGATTGACATAAAATTTTTTGATTAGTTACTCTGTAAAATTTTGATTTTAATTTAAAACTTCAGTTCGTTTTATCTACAGTCCTCGCGCTGAATAGGTGTATTCTTCATGGTACAAAAGTTTTGTACTCGAGGTTTGGAATCTCGATAAGTTCGATAAAAGTTAGTTATCAATTCAGATATTTAAATTTTGGTTCAGAGTGACTGTGATAGAAATTATCCATACCCCGTAAGGTCCGTGTTAGAATTCTATAAACACATGTGCACAAGGCTGTGCATAAATAATTTTGTCGGTATATAAAGAGACGCTTACGCATAAGACAGTGTATAACGTAAAAAACTGCATAAAGAATTTACATTACGCATTGTCCTAAAATCGTGCACTTTATATATCTTCAAGGGCACATAATAATCTACTTTATCCACAGGTGTTGCAAAAAGGCTATTTTTCTGTTGGAAATATTTCATTTGTGAGATTTCTTGCAGCTTACATTGAATCATCTTATTGTAAATACTTATGATTTTAACGTACTTGCCATCCGAGAAATCGTTCTCAGTTTGCAAAAAACCTAAATTGTGGTCTCGGAACGACTTTTTGATACTTTTCCGGGTGGTATAAAACGAATTGCGATATACAACGGTCTGCAAAATTAATGAGCATAATTTTATTTCTGCTTGAAGAAAAGCGAAAAAAAATTATGGTGTTATAAAAATTTTAAGAAATATAATTTACGTACGGAGGCGTAAATTGTTTCTAAAGTTTTAACATCCAGCATCCAGTCTTGATATGCGATCAGTTTGTTTATGCTTTCCAGTTTGTGTATGCTTGCCATTTTCGTTGATTCATCCAACCAAGTATTATTTTCGATGGTCTTTTTCAATGTTTTTTTTATATTTTCCACCATATTTGTTACCTATTGCATGAGAAGAATACAGTCGGACCTGCCATTATAATTGAACGTTTTTCAAAAATTGTTATTAATTTAATTTTTGAACTCTTTTTATTGAAAAAAATACCCTTACATTCTCACGCAGTTTTTCAGGGTCTTCCATCTTTTTCAAGAGAATGTATCCCATCACATATTCGAAGTCTTTACGTACTGCAGAAATGCATTTCCATTCTCTGGAAGTGAAAATTATCATTATAGGCCAGTTTTTGCATTACTATGCAATTTGACTGCAATCAGTTGAAAATTAATTGTAAAAAAGAAAACTATATTTACGACACAGATAATTAGAAACTGATATTTTGCTGTATAAACAAAAGTGACGAATTAACTATTATATTCAGTATAAAGGAGGGTCCGGAAATTCTTTTTTGCCCAGCTTCATGTTACTATTTTTATTACAGAATTTCATATATGAATGATTAATTAACGAAGAATAAGGCCAACTGTTGAGTTCTTTGAAATTGTTTAGGTTGCATACTAAACGACAGTCATACTTTTTAAGGTATTGGGTATGTGATGAAAATACATAATCCGTTCTGTCTTTTTAATTTTATTATATCAAATTGTATGGTTTATTTGCTCGTAATATGTTTAGAATTAAAATAGAATATTTTTTTTAAAGAACCAAATTGAAGAGCATTCTCTGGTGTGCAAAATGAGATTGAAAAGCTCTGCTAAACCAAGGAAACTGTAAAGATAAATGAAAGAAAGAAGATTTGAACGTTATTTTTCAGAAAATCATTAACAAATGCTGAGGGAAAACGATCAAAAAATGCAAAAAGTTGTAGAGAAAACTGTAGCCATTACGTGAAATGCTGAAAACTTTTCAGACATTTCATGAATTTTGTAATTATAATTTCACGGATTGTTCATTTTTAACGTGATTTTTTTTTTGGCTGTTCCTCCGATTTTACGGTTGATTTTTAAAATGAAAAACATACATTTTCGCGCGTCGCTTACTGCATTAGTGTTTTTTCCTCTTTATTCTCGGTGGATGTTCCCTGTGTCTAGGTATGTCCTCCCGTCTTTGTATTGCTGCGAAACTTCTTTTAAACATTTTTCAATAAAAGGCCGTCCATAATAAAAATGAAAGAAATTTCCAGAACTTTTATTACGCTTTTGAATAAAGTGAAGAATTTTGAAATGAAAGCGGAAGGTACCGTTTGAATTAATTCTGTTTAAGATTAACATGTATTCAATGGCGGATCCAGAAAGTCATTTTGGAGGGAAAGACAAAATTTTCGGGGAGTTGTTTTTTTTTTGTTCAACTATCTAATTTTTTACAGTTTTTATCTCACTTTGGCAGTCGTATTTATTTATTTTTCCCTTTCTTTTTCTTTTTTTCTTAATTTTTTTGGCATTTGTAAAAGGGAAATTTCTTCATTTCCCCCTGAATTTGCTATTGCATGTATTTACTATCCATATATGCACTATAATATTTCAAATGAAAGTACCTACAAATTGCGTCATCTGTTGAAATTTAATTTTACCTTCGGTTTTTCTTTCCATGCTTTATTTTTTGGTAGAAATCTCGACGTATATTTCGCAGTTCATGCGTGCCATAAGCTGTCAAAGGTTCGATGGTCATCCACCACATTGCCCTAACTAATTTTCTTATTAATGTAGGTAGGTACTGTTTTGTCGACAAGTTGTTTTTAAAATTTGAAACAAAAATAAAATGCTAAACCTACCTACTACATTTCTGCTGACTTTTGACAGTATTTGTATCGTTGACTGCAGTTGTTTCATGTGTCTGATGAGAATTATTTCGCCATTTTCAAAAATCTGACGAACGTCGTGTATATTTTCAAATAATGTTTCTACATACTCTAACCAGTTAATCTGAAACCATTTTTATACATTGTAGATGCGAATATGCGTTTGATTCCGTTCGAATTGCGCCATAAATTGTAAAATTACGAATTTGATTTTTGATTCGATTGAATGATTCGGTTCTCTCTTTATGTTCATTAAAATATTTTCTTGAGATTCGTTCGCGCTTTTTACATTAATTTTATTTGAATAAATTGATTACCTTCGTTTCTTCATTTCCTTTTTCGAAAATTTTATCGGTTATTCCCTGCAATTCTGTAATAGTTGCTTTCTCCGGGTTTGCAAAGATTTCACTAATCGTCGGTACTTCTAATTTTTTCGTCTGATAAAAAGTTAAAGAATGTAAAAAACAAAATTGGCTTGCAGTTCGATAATTTCAACATTGTATTTTTAATAGGCAAGCTTTTCGCCAGTGCGAAAAAATATGAAAATCTTTATCGTATGTTGGTTAGATTGTGATGCAGGTGTAATTGTATAAACATACAAGCCCTGAAGCGGAGCTTCAGCTTGTGCCGGTCCACAACTTCTGCCGCAAAATGAAAAAAAATTAGATTAGATTTATAAAATAAAAGCTTATAAAAATAAAATCGTGCCTTTTCTGTCTCTTTCTCTGTCTTTTCATACATTCGGTTTTTAGGGAAATTTTTAGCCAAAAATTTCCGTGGCCTTCAGATTTATTGTAGTGATGTGTGATTTTTGACCCGCTTATTAATTTATTGAAATTTATGATTTTCTGCTTTGGGAAATGAATAGCTACATTTTTATCGTAGATGCGCAAAAATGACATTTCTCAGAAGCGAATGAAAGTATTGGCCTATCACGATGTTCATTTTTTTATAGTCATTCTCTGACCCAGTTAATTTGCGGAAGTGTGAAAAATCAACTTCCTGAACCTTACAATTTTTTTTCTCTGAACAAATTACGTTTCTTCATTACGTACGGCCTCTCTTGTTGAATATCTTTTACTTTTACCTGATCCAGAGCTAGCAAAAAATCGATCACCTCAATCACGAGTTTTTCAAGTGACCGCTTTGGTTTTCTTACGGACTTTTCAGTTATGTTTTCATCTACATATCGGATGACTTTGGTCATGTATTCTATGAGTGCGTTTCGTTTTACTTCAGCAGTAACGGGACTTCCTAGTAAGCCTGTTTGAACGTTCCGATGATGCATTATTTCCTCCATGTCTGCATCCTCTGCTCTGCACATAGATCAAACATGAAACCGACGAGCAGATATTTTAATTTGAAAAAATCTCAAGTTGAGAAAAAGTTTTATTGTTTGATCCTGGATGAAAGGAATCGTAGATTTCACGCAAATTCTTCTGAATCATTGATATTTTTTTGATATTAATGAATATTTTATTCAATTTTAAGTGAGAAATGTTGGGCAACCATATTTTTTTAGCTTCTAAGTAGCCACAAAATGGAAAGTGAAGGTAGATGAATTAATTTCACATACTTAGTTGTACTAATATAAGGACTAAAACTTCAGCCTTTAAAATTCCATCTATATGATGAAACAGGCCCGGAAATACGCAAATTTTCAAAATTTGATATGATCAAAAACCTGCATTTCCAGAATCACCAGAGATTGTCCAGGATTTCCCTTAAAATATTATGTTTATCTCATGGGTATGTAACACCATGCATGGAATAAATGAAGTATTACCAACTGAGTTAAAAAAATGCAGGAAAATCTGAAAATAACTTGAAAATCCATTTTTGCTTTTACATAATCCATCCAGATAGGACAAAATCCATTTCTAAACTTTGTTTCACAACATCATAGATAATAATCACAATAGAACACACGTACAGATAAGATTTAGGATAAAGGTTTTTCTAGATTCGGGACTACAACTGGATCAAAGTTTCATATTATAAATAAAAAAAGGAAGGTAAGCACATTTGTTCCATATTAGTGTTTATAGTCCGAATTCCAAAAACTGTAAAACTGTGCAAGACTTCATTATCAGTATTATCCAAACTGGAAATTATAATGGTCTATTACCATAAATCAAAATAAAACTTCACTTTTGCATACTGAATGGAGATGATACAGTTTGAGACATACTTATTACATTTATTGAAATTTATTCCATATAATTAGACAAACTTATATAATTTTAGAATTATCATCTTCTAAAAACTTTTCAATTTTGTAAAATGGATCTAGAAATGACAAACTTTTAAAATTATAAAATCTGTGAAATATGGGACCATACCAGGAGTTACAAAGCTACTTTCAACAAAATTATCAGACTTCAATCTTCGTATCCCATACTGTGTGGAACTATTATGAAAAAAACTATCACAATAGTAGGTACTCTAATTTCTTAATTTTGTCATCAGAATAAAATTATTCTCATAGGTAAGAAAAAAAAAGAAACATTAATTTTCTTCCACACCATCATATTTGGGACCTGTTAAATGAAGAGAAACTAATAATATTTTTTGGATTCTTGAAATTTTGGCTCTGGAAATGCCCTGTTTGAAAAATCCATATTACCATAGGGGGAAACTCAACGAGGACAATGGATTTATTCCATTCCAATGAATGGTATATAAAGTTTGAAATCTGTAAAACAATGTGAGACATCATTATAATTATTTATCAAACTGGAAATAATTGTGAAATATCTACATCCCTGAATGCAGTTTCAGAAACATGCATATGTAGGCATGATTACAGAATTTTTCGGGATACACAATTGGAAAGTATCAAATTTGGTTTTCACCAAGTATTATAAAACAAGAAAAGCACGAATTTATGGTGAAATAAAATCTAGAAAAACTATAGTCTATTACTGAAAATCAATACCAAAGTTCACATCTGAATTTTAGATGAAAATATCAGTGTTGTGAAGATTCTCATTACATTCAAATAATTAGTTCCACATATATAGTAAGATAATTATAGTGTGAAAATTAAGATCTTTCATAATCTTCTCAATGAGGCGAAATGTATCCAGAAATAACAAATTTGAAAAAATGAAACTTTTCTCAAATCCAGTTCTTTGAAAATTCTTACTAAGTATTTCATTCCGAGCCAGGAACATCTGTATCCTAAATCCAATCTGTATGTGTCCTACTATGATTATATTAGTACAACTAAGTATGCGAAATGAATTCATACATTCACTTTCCATTTTTGGCTACTTAGAGGATGATTATTCATGTGCAAACAACGATTTTTGCTATATTCTTTTGTGAATAAAATTTACAAAAAACACTAAAAGTCTGAATACCCAGTATATTAGGTACACACCAAGGTTTAAAAGAGTGTTTACCTGCAAGGGAAAGATTTGCAATACAAGCGCAGCAAGTGAGCAATTCTTAAGTCATGTAAACTAACTTTTGAATCTTATTGAATAAGATATTTTTCGTAATTAATGATCAGAAAGTGAAAAATGTTAATTAAATTCCTCATAAATATTCTTAATGATGGGTAAAGTACTTTCAAAATGATAGAATATGGTGAACACACTATAATCAGCATCAGCAACTGTGGCACTATCTGTAGAGATTGAGTCTGTCATGCAGGAGGTTGAACGTTTAAATCCCCCCCAGAATATATATTTACATATATATATTTTTAAATATTATTTCCATTAATAGTTTTGATAGGTTAGAGGGATAGGTTACTTTTTTTAAGAAAAAAAGAAGGGTATAATATTACAATTATTAAAATTAAAATAAAAACATTACTTGTTGAAGTCTTATAAATTAATGTTCTTTCAGAAAGAAAGTTAACCTTATTACTTTGCAACCTCAATGTAAGAAGTTTTACATGGAAGCTGGTTTACTCTTTACATCAAGGTTATGCTTCGATCAATGAAAAGTGCTACTTTTAACTTGCAAAATAGCAGTGTAAACATTGCATTTCTGATCGTGTATTATAAATAAAATATGTTGAACCTACTTTTTTTTTCTCAAAGAAGAGGAAAAAAATTCTCGTGACATTATTAAAAGGTGCAGTCAACTCCACATTCCCGTTTGTTTTCAGAGACTGGCTGAATTATATTATAAGTTACCCTACCCTTGGAATTAAGGCCTAGTCGACACTAACCCTGGGGTAAGTGTTTATTAATTTAAGAATCAATTTAACCCGCAAAGCTCTCAACTGTATTTCTCGACAAAACTAGCGGCCTCTACCTCGGCCAATTTCAATTAATGATCAATTGATGGGATCTACAGGTTATTAATTCCACAGAATTATTTGAAACTGTCTTGTATTCTTCGCATTTTTTTTATTAACAGAGTAGGCTGTAAAAAAAACAGTATTGGCATACCTGTAGGTGGGCCTGACCCTGCAATGCCCATAGCTCACCCTGAAAAAATGTTTTAAGATTTACTCAAATCGAACACAACGAATTGTAAACTTAATTTTAATAAGGAGAGGATCCAGAACTTTTTAATTGTACGTAATATTTCACCTGTCAAAAACCACGTCCTACACTAGGAAAATGTGCTAGCTACGTCAATGCAGGAACCGTTCAGTGGATAGATGTTTCAGTGAAAAATAGCTTTGTAATAGATTAATTAAAGTTGACCCATCGCCAAACATATGTCACATTTAGGTGAAGCTCAGTTATTGTGCATGTCAGAAAGTGTTCTTGTTTCTCAATTTGAAACCCTGCCGCGGATTTTCTCATTTTGACCTCTAATATTGTTTGTCATGATATCGTAAAGCTTTTTTGTATTTATGTACAGATTTGGCAAATTTTTCAAGGCAGCCCCTGGTTTTTATAGTTACTAGGAAACCATTCACTATAAATAAAAATGACTTCAACCGGTTTTTCATACACTTAATTGAATATCTTTGGACTGAAGTGGTACTGGTGGTGGCGGGTATATTAATTATTTAAAAAAAGAAAATTCAAGCATTTTTTACGATAATAAGATCTCCTTGTTCGAAATATCGCAACTAATTGAATTGTACAGAGGGATGGTTGAGATTGTTTCCTTTTAAATTTTTGCCTTTTTAGCCTGGAATAATAAAATTTGGAGGCTTAAAACTTGAGAACTGATTAAATTATTGTACAAAGATAAGTTTATTATTGTAGTAAAAGAAATATAATTCCAGTACAAGTAGGTATGTAATTGTGAATTTCAGCACGAATGTCAGTTATGAATCGAAATTAATTTGGTCTCCCGTCACATATTTTTGTTGTAGGAAGTAATCGAAGTTATTCCGTTTCATTTTATTTTTCTCTGGAAAAATTAAATTCTCATTGTTTAAAAAATTAGGTTATTAGTAAGTAGGTGCACAAACAAAAATAATTCTCAATACAAGGTGAGAAAAAAAAATTAGGATGCTCACAGAAATTTGATCACAGCTGGTGTGTAATCGAAAGCAAAACGATTTTTTCGTAAATCCGTCTGATCAACTTTGACTTCTACACTGAAAAGGAATTTGCTGAATACTGCATGTCTGTGCATTCTGCCCAGTAATTTACTCAAACTAGATGATTGGTCGACGGAGTCATGAAAGGGTGATTCTATTTGCAACCCAACGCTATTCAATTCTATAGGAATGGGTAATTCACCAAGCTGCTCAATGGTGGCTGGAATTGAAAAATTATTTAAAAGTTCGACTCGTATAAACTAGGATTTCATCATTTTATTGTATGCGCATATTGAAACCGGTAAAAATATTGAGTAGTTTAGTCCAATCAATTTTTATTTAATTTTTAATTAGTTTTTTCTACCTTCATCCATGCAACTTTCGAACATTAGTTGTGCTTTTTTGATGGAGGGCGTGTCGTTTTCATAAATCTTCGTTTTGATCGCATCTAAATGGGAAGAAAATTGTTACAGTCGAATTCAACTACAGGAAATCTTGTTTCGACGTTACGCTGGCGGATTTCTGGTAACAATTTGTCTGAGTTTGTGCTATCGTCTAAATTAAGGCTCTAATTAGTTTCACATGGGCATGGTTATCCTGTCACCCATTATTTTCCTAATGCGGATGACTGCATTTATTGGACACTTTTTTTTTAAATTCTGGTTGGCCTAAGCAACACGCTAGGGAGCTTAACTTCTCCTAGCTATGCGTTTGCGTAACGGTCAAAATAAGATTAGACTTGTGATTGTAAATCATTGAAAATTATTATATTCTGAATTGTCTGCTTACCTAATGATTCTTGAAATAATGAATTGATTTTTGCTCGAAAAACATTTACTCGGTTGAAATCCTCTGGTATTCGATTCCAAGTACGGTAATTACCACAAGCGAATTCGTAAAAATTATGGCATGGTAACACGTTCCGATTCATGTTCTTTGATATGTACTCCGCTTTTTTAAAGTAATTTATTAGTAGTCAACGCTTTAATCTGAATTGGGTAAGTATATACCTATTCTTCTATTATAGATAGTTTCTTACCGGTTTGGTTACACTTCTTGGTGAAACATACTTCTGAAATTGAGTTTACACGTTATAAAGCGTTATAATCAAATCGTAATTCTTTTTTCTTTGTTCTTCCTACTGGAGAGCTTATAATAAAATTTAATTTATTTTACCCGACTAACAAAAATCGTTATGGTTATTTATGATCAACTGCTTTAGTATGTTTGAATATGGAAAAGTTCAAAATCTAGGAATTTTTGTAACGTTTTCTTTGTAAATTATTGTTGTTTCAGCGTATAGTAGATACTTCTGTGGAGTTACTGTTATATACATACCAGCTCATCTCATAAACTCATCATCAACGTAATTGATCAAAATTAATTCATGGAGTTGGATTTACGTTAGACTCACTTTCTATGAAAATTTTAAGAAGTATATTGTAAATCTCACAAGACATGGTTCTTGGTTTTCAAATTGATCAAATGGTCAAATGGCTTAAACGTATCATGTTTAATTCGAAGTTATTTGATACATGGCTGAGTTCTTGCAAAAATTGTTGGTTTTAATTTCACAAATAAGCATTTAAATTATTGAAAAATTAAAAATTTTGAAATTTTTATTTTCTACATAATGGTCTTTAAAACGAGTGGACCCTTTAGCCGGACGCTATCATTATACTCTTGCTAAATGAGAAACAGAAATTGACTTGTTGCTTAATATGAAGTTAATTAGTATAATCGACTTATATATAGCGCTGTTCCTATTGTTGTCTTAATGAGTAATGTTGTATCGTTTTCAATTAGGTTTGCACCTTTCGAAGTGAATATTTTAAAAGTTCAACGCATCAGTTATATGTGATGTCCTGTGAAACACTGGCGGTATTTTCCTGATAGATTGTATGTAGGTATATGTATGATGAGACAAGTGAAAAAAAATCACAGGTTTTACACTTCATAACAACAAGAGGGCATTGAAAATGAATAGAAATTTAAAAAAACATTAACACAGCAAGCCTTGATAGAAAAAGTAGGTTTTCGAGAAAAAGAATTACGAAATTTGATGGTCACATTAATTTTCTGTAAGTTTATATGCGTTATTGGCATGTTATGATTGTATAAAATATGTTAGCTGCTGACGAATTATTAGACAACGTGAAATTTAGGAGCATTATTTCTTGAAAAAATTAAAAATTAATTAAGATGGTAAAGTAAGGTGAATAATCATATAATTTCAAGTAAAATCAAAGAATATAATCAAGTTATGAAATAAAAAAAGAAACATTAACATGTGATTAATTTTTGTAAAAAGAAAAGTTCATGCAAATTAGAAAAAAATAGAAAAATATGTTTACCTGGCACCAAAATTGGTGGCTTACAATAAATTATAATAAACATTCTTTCCAATTTCGTTCGTATGATTCCTAAATTGAGCGTTTTATGATTAATATAAAAACAAAAATAGTGGTACCGGAAGTACCGTCCAGTCGATCCATACCAAAATTAGCAGTATGTTATAATAAAATATAATAAATTTTTGTTTCAAATTTCGTACATGTTGTATCAAAATTGGTGATCTTGTGACCAACATAAAAATCAAACAACGGTACTGGAAGTACCGTCCGGGATATACGCGCCAAAATTGGTAGCATACTACAATAAATTACGATAAATAGTTGTTCCGAATCTCGTGGCTATTGATGTGAAATTGAGCATTTTATAGCCAAAATAAAAATAAAAATGGTAATACCGGAAGAACCGTCCGGCAGATCCGTACCAAAATCGATAGGTCTGGTCCTTGGCTTCGTATAAATGTTGAAAATGATTTCGTGAGTATCTTATGAAAATTGCGACCTGTACCATAGGAATAAGAAATGGATTTATATCTATCTATGTATGTATATATATGAATCTGAGTTATTGATGCTAAAATTTTCCCGAGATCATGAAACAAAAAACATTCCCACCCCCAACCCTAGGGGCTGATACCGCACTTAGCGTAATAAGTAGATTTTCTAAAGAAACCTTCTTAAAAATGGTGATACCGGAAGTATCGTCTGGTCAATCCGCACCAAAATCAATATGTCTGGTCCTTAGCTTAGTACAAATTTTTGTTCTGAATTTCGTGATCACAGAACAAAAATTGTGACCTGTACCCTGGGAACAAGAAATTGACCTATATTTATCTGTCTATACGTATGTATATAATTATGAATTTGAGTTATTGATGCCAAAATTTTTTTGAGATCATGAAACGAAAAACATACCCACCCCAACCCTGGCGACTAATACCACACCAAGTGTAATAAATCTATTTAGATTTTTTAAAGAAAACTTCTTAAACGTTAAGAGTTGTTTATATTTCATTTCCTTTCATTTTTGTATTCATTTGGTAAAGAACGAAATAACTTTACCACATCCAGTTTATTTTTTGTTACTATTTTGTCTTTCCATTTTTTTTTATAGTCGTTGTCTACCTCTTCTCATACAATTCACGCTTAAAACATGGTAAAAATTGAGTGGCAGACAGTTTTCCACAACTTGACTCAAGAAGCATTTTCAGTGCTAAAAATCCTTTTTAAAAAATTAAATAACCGTTCGTTTAATAGGGATGTTCTTATACAGTAGGTAAATAGCATTATATATTTACAAATGTATGGCTCGTTGATGTAATTAAGATGAGATGTTTCCAAAAATATCTTAAAAAATTGAAACCTTATAGCTCTTTTAATATGGAACGTAGGCAGTTTGTTGGCATAACATTTTTCACTTGTCTCATTGAATACTATCGACCAGAAAAATGATGTCAGGGTTCCACTGCGGATACAGTGTATTAATTTGTGATAATCTTACTTTGAATAATGTTGCTTTTCAGTTCAGGTAATATTTCTGGATGATTTTTATTTTGCCCTAGTTCCTTTCCATCCAGGGAAATTTGGAATGCACCTGCAATAAGGTAAAAAACTCAGTAAGGAACTTGAATTGTCAAGGGTAAATCACAATTATTAATTATAAAGAAAAATTTATATTATATTTATAGATCCAGTGCACAAAATTTAGTAGCCAGATAGCAACTGTTCTTTAGTGATTTGCTGTCAGGCCAAGGTACGTTTTTACAAGACAAGTTTTCTTGCTTCTTAGTTATGTAAGTTGATAAAGTGTAACACAGATGCTAATAGTTCTTGTTGCTTCCAAGAAACTTGACTTACGACCTTGTGTATAACTAAATTTATGGCATGGATGTAAACATGATTTTTCAAAGTGTTTGGATTTTCAGACTGCTGAGATAGAATGAATGGTGTGAAACTTTTTTGAGTAATTTTAGCACCAGTACTAGTTGAAACACCACTGAAACTTTTCTCTCGTGTGCTAATGCTACTTCAATGACTTTCATCTTATTTCACATCGTCCGTCAAATTTTGTCATGCACAGAGAAAAAATTTGACAACTATTACTATATGTTTGAGAATAATGAGATCATTGGGAAATCCAGTGGTGGTGGAGCACTAATGCGTGCTAAGTGCTATCGCTTCTGAAAGGGTATTCACGGAGTTAGTTTACATTTTTTTGCGTACGTATGTATAGTAATATGCAAAGCACCCAGTTTTGTTTTTGTATTTTCTTTCGCGTTATCTCGTGATTAATTCGTTTTAGGTGAAATCTGATAGTGGAAATTAATTAAAAATACGGGGGTTGTCGCTGAAAATTTTTTTCTGTCACAATAGTTTTTAAAATAGATGAGAAAATTGAAAAACAGCAAATTTTTCATTAATTTGCAGTTTTTATTGGCCAGTTTGTGAAAAACCATAGATAAAAAAATTAATTGTGTTAGTGAACTCAAGCAAACTTTCTCCTCTTTTCAACAGTACAAGCCCCAGCTTTGTAGCTTAAATAGTAGCTGAGAAATTGTGAAGTGAGAGAAGAGCATTTTTTAGTGTAATTTCCTGTGTATTTTCCAAAGGGAAGTACAACCGTTGCATTCAGTGCGATGGCGGGACTTATGGAAAAGCGTCGATCCTGAGTTGTAGATCACGAATCACTTAAATTCTTCTGTGCCCAATATATATTTCCATTTTTTGCTCACTTTGCCCCTTTTGGGAAGAATGTGGAGTCTTCACTGTTTAGCCTATCGCAATGAAACTTAGGATAGTGTTAGAAGGTTTTATGGGCTACACATTCGGGTTAAAATTTTTGAAATTCATCTGCTATTTTTTTAGGAGGAGGTTCTCAAAACGTTGCAAATCCACCATGTTGTCATCATGATAACTCCCGTAAATTTGAAGATTTAGGCTTGAAATTTTTATGATAGTTGGAGACTATGATGGACTGGTTTGGTATTGAATTTGAGAAAAATCAGTAAACTGGTTTTTTACAAAATTTGACGCTTTTGGAAAATACACACTTGCTGTAGTTAATGTACGGCAAGATATTTTCAGAATTAAAATTTTGTGAGTGTTGAAAAAATTGCGGATAAATATACAAAAATTAAGATTGATATTTATAATATAGACTAGTTGCAATAATAAAACAAAATTATGTTTTAGTCATTAAAAATTTAATTTCTTACATTAAATATTTCCCTTTAAAAATGTATGTTTTGTATTTAGAAACACTTATCAAACATGCATGATCACTCTCTCAGTCTTTGTAATTTCTGTCATCAGAGCTAGACTTTTTTGTTCTGAACTCCCCAGTAATGAAGAGAATATAGTGATTATCCTTTAAAGTGTAGTAAAAATTATTAGGTACCATAAATTAAGGTAGTAAGATAGTAGGAGTGTATAGGAATGTTTTTTATTTGGAGGGGTATTAGATGAAAAAAAAAAAGAAAAGTAATTTAAATATTTTTGTAACAGTGACAAAACAGGGGTGTGGGCTACTGGTAATTATAACCCTCCTTCTCAATCAATGGAATTATTTTAAAAAACTCTGGCCTAGTGATACTGCTAGAAAACTCAGTTTGCCAATTTTAAATGACATTAATATTTAAAAAAGAAATGAAAAAAAGAAAAAGAAAACCAAATTATTGCAATGCAAAAACGACGTTCATAACCTCTTGCGCCTTAAATAAGAAAAAGATACTTCAACTTCTACCGAACATACACTCACTTAATGACAATTCATTGAAAATTTCAGCCCGATCTCTTCGATAGTTTTTTCAAAACCATGAACCACAATTCTTTTACAGTTTTCTAGAAAACTACTTAACAAATAGCCATTAAACTTCTATCAGATTTGCACATATATGAAGAAAATCTATCGTGAAAATTTTAACCCGATCCTTTAAGCAGTTTCCTAAAGATTCTAGAAGAAACACTGTTTCGGTAATTTTTTCGTTTGCAGATATCTTGGAAATTACGAAACAAATAAGCAATAGACTTCTGTCAGAATCTCACTAACGTAAGAAAATTATTGTGAAAATTTCAATTCTATCCGTGTTGTAATTTCTTAAAAATTCTGGAAAAACCAATTTTCAAAGATTTTATTATTCTCTAATTTTTTTTGGAAATTACTGTACCAATTGACATCAAAATTCTCTCAGCCCTTGTTTTATATAAAGACTGCATGTCTTGAAAATTTAAGCTTTATACGTTTTGTAGTTTTCTCAAAATCATGAACCGAAAATTCTCTCTAGTAATTTATTCTGTTTCAGTTTTCTTGGAAACTACTGAACAAATAAGCACCAAACTCCTATCAGATTTGCATTCATCTAAGAAAAATCTATTGCGTGAATTCCATGAGATCATCATTTAGGTATCATTTAAAAAAAATTTCATGAAAATCGGTTCTAAACAAGGCTGTGAAGTTAAGTAAATAAAGCTTAAGCTTTAGGCTTTTGGCTTGCTCTTTAGAAAATACAGCTTCAGCTTAAGGCCTACAGCTTTCAACTGAAATATTTTTTTTAATTTGTAACTAAATAACATGAATTAAACTTTTTTAAACTCAAAATTTACAAATACACGAGTAATTTGTTAATAAATATATGCCACGCATCAACCTCTTTAAGTGTGTATTTTCCAAAAGTGTCAAATTTTTTAATGACTGCAATTTGAAAACCAGCACACCGATTTCACTCAAATTCAATACCAAACGAATCCTTAATTGTCTCCAAATGCCATAAAAATTTTAAGCCAAAATCTTTTAATTTACAAGAGTTGTGATGAAAACATGGTGGGTTTGCAACACTTTGAGAACCCCTTTCTTCAAAACTAGCAGATGAATTTCAAAAATTTTAACTCAAAAGTGTAACCAATGAAAGCTTCTAACACTACCCCAAGTTACATTGTCATAGGTCGAACAGCAGAGACTCCACAGACTTCCATAAAATGCCAAAATGAGCCAAAAGTGGAAATATATATATATATATTGTGGGGGACTAGAATACTCGTAAGAGGTTGTAGGCTTGATCTCTCAAGGACAGACGTCACCATAAAGATAACTAATTTTGTGCACTGGACGTGAAACACACTTTAGGTTTATTTGTACATACCTGCAAAATTATGCAAGTATGCAACATCCGGACTATGACAAATTGATAGATTACATTTCGGATGATGTCACACTCTGGCTTATCAGTGCACATGTCGTATTTTCCCCATAGCCACAGCAATGATAAAATACGTTGTAATTAGTCATCACACACACATGTGTATTTCTTACATGTGTGTCCATGTTTGCATGTAAGGAACCAGTATATAAGATCAAAAAATTGGCTAGAAAAATGCAAATATCTTCCAAGGTCTTGACTCCCTCATACCTTGTGTATGATTTGTGGTGAATATCCAGAATTGCAGAAAACCTTCTTTTGTTGTAATGTCTTCCACATAGGGTATTCTTTATATATGTATATATATTGTGTACAGAAGAATTTGAGTGACCTATTTATTTGTGATCTACACTCATGATTGGCCCTTTTTCATAGGTCCTGCCACTACACTGAATGCAATAGTTGTATTTTCCTTTGGAGGATACAAAGAAAAACAAATAAAATTGTGGTATGGTTGAGCAAAAAAACCCCAAAAGTGGAACAAAAAATAGGAAATTCAGCTAGCTTTTACTTAAAAAAAAAAATAAAGCTTATGCTTACAGCTTAGAGCTGAGAATACCAAAAATACAGAATTATTGCCTTTAAGCTTCTTAATTTCAGCTAGCTTAACAGCCCTTGTTTCAAAAGTGAGAATTTATACTCAACAAACTTTTAAAAAATAGGCTATATACAGATCCGGTTGATAAGGAACTTCCTTTTTTTTTTTGGAGTTTGTTAAAAAAATGATCTTTCTTATTCAGGTCACATGTAAAATTTTGGAACATATTACCTGATCTGCAAACAATCATTTTGTTTATTAACAATATTTTTTTTGGAGGGGGGTACAAACGATACTTTGTATCCCCATTTTTTGTTGGGGGTACATTGTACTCCTGTACCTTCCATTCCTATACCACTGTAAGATAGTAAGTAATTCTTGAGTATGCAGATTGATTATAATTTATATTGAGTTAAACCATTATAACTAAAAACATCAGTAATAAAATCTTAAATGATATTAAAACCATAAGAATTAATAAACCAAAATTTATATTAACAATAATTCTATTTAAAGGTAAAATTAATCATAACATAAATATATTTAATATTATAAAAATAGGAAGGAAAAAAAAAACTATTCTTCTTATCAAAGTTGACTATTTGGTTTTTCTTGGATGTGTGGTTAGGAAGTGGGTTTAGTTTTTCTTGAGTGTTTAGTTGGGAAGGGGAGAAAAAGGAAGGAATGATTTAGCAGCTAAGGCTATTCACTCATCGCTTATTGATTCCAAAAACTAGGCTATAGCTGAGAAAGAGCTTTTAGTTTTATGTTAATAGAGATATTTTGCGTGAATGGAGAATATTGAATTTGTGTGGTTGAGTTGGCAATAATGCTTGGATTGATTCTGTGTATCAAATTGTTCTAATGTAATAGGGCTGATTGTCGACATTTTTTTTCTTCGTATGATTTCTATTATCATTGATCCAAAATCAGATTGAATAAGGTTACTTCAGTTCCAAAAAAATAACCAGAGTATTAGTACTCGCTGAATATTTTATTTGAATTATTAAATGTAAGTTTACTGTAGCTGCATGATGGAGATTAATCCCATTTGTTAAAATAAATGCACCTTTTTCTGTTGTTACCCATATTGTTAAAACTCCTCGTTTTGTGTAGGCTTCGTTTCTTGCGCGTGCATTAAATGTACTGTGAGTACTTGTTAAAAAAGTTAGCGTCAGTATTTTTAAATGTCGTCATTCATCTTCAATTTCAATAATTGTACATCTTATTAAAATTTTCTTCTCAAGAAAATGAAGTACGTCTAATTTGGATTAAGCGACCCTATACCAGAAGCCGATGTGGCTAATAAACATATTTTTGTAATTGGTAGTTTTTCATAGTAATTTAAATATGCTTTTTCAACTCCCAAATTTCCTACATTTTGTAAATCTTTGAATAATTTCCAGTTGTCAGTTAATTAATTATATAACTGTATATCCGCTCGTGAATCCAATTGAGCATGAAATCGTGTTGTAAATGACAAAATAAGCAAAATCAAAAAAAGGGTAGGTGTTTGTAAAATCTTGAGTTAAACTGATATTTGAAAGAAAAAAAAATTCGTAAATTTTACGTCTAATTTTCATCGAAAAGGATTTTTCCATCTCCTTCTTTTGATTTCTTAGTTCTGCAATTATATCATTTCAGTTTCTCTCTGGTGATGAAAATCATATTCGATGAGTTGAGTTGCCTATTAGAAGCTGAAAAATTATACTTGTTTCCTATGAGATTCGCAAATCAAAACAATATATCATATTTTTCTTAATACTAACCTAGAGTTGGTGCTTTTGTCATGACATACATAATTTTGATACTCAAAAAAACCGAAAAAGAAATGAAACTCCATTGGAAAAACCGCATTTTGAGATTCACCGAAAGTAATAGGTACTTAAAACGAACTATGAGCACACATAAAACTGCATTATGTTTGTGAAGACTTGGAGGTTAGCATTCTATTCTGAAGCTGAAGTACTTACTGAGAAAGTGAAAACATATGTCACCTTTTTTGTTTTTTCGTCTGTCATTACTTATTCCTCTATTGCCCTCTGCACAATATGGATTTGTGCATGTGGGGAAAAAAACAAAAATCCTACCTAGTGCTCGTTACTTGTATTCATTAAACTTCAATCACGTTTGGCGGTTTAAAAATTCTATAATTATTTACGTATTCAAAAACAGGTGTTCTACAGTAGTATTGTTGAACGGCTGAAAAAGCAGGAGCACAACCTTATGTAAGAGTGTGCAAGTTTCCTTGCAAACCGCGTAACTAGGTATATACCAATACGTATTTGAAAAAACTGCATAAAATAACTTCATAAAAATTTTATGCAATTCTAGACCTTTTACTTACGTTTTCTATCTTCATTTCAGTACTGATACCTAGTAGGTAAATTTTTTGTGTCGAAGGACTAATTTTTGGTCAGAAGCAAAAAATTTTAAAAAATGACTACATTCCACAAATAGGTGAAGTTAACCGATCTGCGAAGTTCACTTTTTGGTTCTAGGACCGAAAAATTAGTGTTGACAATGAAAAATTGTAGTGAAATAATATTTTTATCCACCACCTGTTCATAATAATATGTTTTCTGCCTTAATTTTAGGACTGAAATTTCATATTTTCGGATCAGAGGGTTACTTTTTTATAGTAAAAAAATTATAGAAATTGATCAAACTCAGTTATTTTCTGGTCCAAGGATCAAAAAGTGAAATTTTCAGGTTTGAAAAGTACTTTTCGATTTTCATGGAAAATCAATTTTGCCAATTTGAAACATCATGAAAATCTTGCTTAGAATAACTACATTTTTATTTTGAAACAACATTTTTATTTTGCAAAAACCTAAAACTTATTGTCTTTCATCTGATGATTTCTCAGATGATATTGAAGCTGTAAAGCTGAGGATAGTATTGCTGGAAAGAAAAGAAAATTTATTCCAACTTACCACTAATAAATTTTTTCAAATTATTAATGACTTCTTCATAACAAAAGAGCAAAAAATATCTAATCAACGGAAAATTTGCCATTTTTTAAATTGTTGTTCATTTCAAAAACCAATAATTGTAAAAAACAATTTCTTTGATAAACCCCAACGTTTTAACAATAAATTAATTTTTATCATTAGATGTACTTAACAGGAAGTTATTTTGATCTAAAGGTGAGTGAAAATAAAAGAAAACTGAAACCCATTTTTTCATGATAACTTTTTCTCTTTTAATTTTACCATACAAATAGTTCTTTACAAAAATAGAGCCCATAAATTTTCTTACAAAAAAGGTTCATTACAATGTTTTCATTGAGTCAGTGGTATGGTCGTTGCATAAAGTACGGTATGCACCAAGGATAAAACGTTTTTTTTTGTCTTGCCTGTTAGCAACCCTTTGCTTTGGCTCACTAGGTTCATCTATGACGCATCTTGCAAACTCAGACTCGGCCTAAAAGGACAACTTTTCCTCCTTGAATTATTATTTAAAAAAAAACCTATTGTCTTTCCATCAATGATTTCTCGACTGCTATTTAAGCTATAAAGCTGAAGCTGATATTGTTGGAAAGAGGAGAAAATTTACTCAAATTTACCTTAAATTTTATAATAAATAAAAAAATTTTTGACTAATGGAAAATTAGCGGTTTTTGAATTGTTGGTTATTAATATAAAACTGATGGTCTTGCCCACCTACGATTGGTCTCATTTGATTCACTGTTAAAGAAATAAGTAGGAGATGATATGGTACACGACTCCTAATAATTTTTACATTGGTTAGGAACTATAAAAAAACAGTTTTTAACGTACGAATCAATAAACATTTTTGTGAGGAGAGGCTGGTACAATACAGGAATAGGGAAAAGGAATACGCGTATGTATGTTCAGGTCACAAAGAACTTCACATATTTGATGGGAATTGTTTAGGTTTTATACTAATTAGGTAAAAGAAAAAAGAAAAATAAAGATAAATTATTTAATAAAATCTATTAAAAATTATCGTATGTTCTATAGAAAAACCATGATATTCAAATAGTTCATTTTTAGTGTGAAGATGTCAAACCATTACTGTAATATTTCATAGGTTTGAAGGCAACTTACTTAATTTTCATTTATGAAAGGACCTCATCACCCTATCACAAACATTTTTGCTACAAGTGAAATATTATAAGGGTAACAGACCGCATGAAAGTTGAAAAAATATGAAATTTGTAGTTCTTTAAACTGTTTTTTTAATGCATATTACAAAATTATTTAAAAATAAATACATTTTCTAAAAAAAAAAAAACCTTAAGAATATCGTATTTGTGTATCTTATTTTATAATATTGTAAATTTGGCGGAAAGAATTAAAGATAATCTCATATAAAGAAGTTGATTATTGTGAAAAACTTTTTATTTATATAGGAGAATATATGATCCTTGCAAGATTTCATCGAAATATTTCATGGATAAATTTTAATGGATACGAGTGATTGGCTAAATAGAAGAAAATTCTGAGAAGGCTAGGAGGGTTTACAGAATTTATTTAGTAAAAAATGATTTTTATATGACTTCTGAATCGTTTTTAAATCTAAGGGTGGTACGTAGAATTAACTTGATGGTGGTATTAATAAATTAAGAAAAAAATTTTGCTTGTAAAAAAACTTTTATAGATGTTTTTATGCTTTATAACATTTGATCCTGAAGGTACATACAACAAAACCTCCATAGGTAAAAGTTCTTTGTGTGAAAAATGTACGTATGTTAAGTTTAACAGAAACCTCATTCCCTTCACTTATTTGTTAATGAAAATTTACCTCTACTGGTCTCAGTGAAATGAATTAAGAGTGTATGTTACGCTGTAATTAAACGCTTATTGCATTTTGAACCAAGTACTCACTTTAAAATACATAATAGACATATCCATTTAACATCCCATGCGGTCCAGCTATAAGCTTTACTGTAAGTATAGTATTGTAATATAAATAAAACTTGACTGATTTTTTTAATTACCGTTATATGAAATGAGAAGAACTAGAAAAGCTTTAAAAGTAACAATAAAATAACTGTGGTACTGTCACCAGTAAAAAATTATGCGCACAACATGTACCAATCTAAGTGAATTAGTACGAAGTGGAGTTTTGATGAACGAAAAATAAAAAACTCAAAAACAACAACTGATATTGTTAAGTGTAGTGATCAACCGATGAGTCTGATCAAAACCGGTTTTGTCACTTCCTTTACCACTTTTGAATCAATCACGTCATTATGCTGTGTATGAGTCATTAATGTGAAATAACCCTGTTATTCATATATAGCCTACTGCACGCATATAGTACTTCTAGGAGTTCTAAAACAAATATATTTCAATTTGAGTGCGAAAACAGAGAAATTTTCGGACTTTTGTGTACTTACTTACCGATGTATGTTAGAGAAATCACGTATTCCAAATATTAGAAACTAGTAAGTAAAATACTATTTAATTTTGTATTAAGTATATAAGTACAATAAATTAGTTATCTAGTTAATGTACGTATTTAGTTTATCACTATTTGATATAATTTTCAAGATACTTTGGTAAAAAACAATGAATGATATGATGAATAGCAAATTACTAATTTATTTTTTTTAGTTATTAGGTTAATGATTTTCGAGAATTATTACTTATACTTTGGTGCCTCAATGTGTGTGAGTTTGGAACAAAACTGTGTCAATTGAAGATGGGTAATTTTTTTGATAATTATGGCTATTTGAATTTATTTTCTAAAGCCAAACATTTAGTCATTATTACTAATTGAAATAAATACCTATGTATTACACATTACCAGTATGTAGTATAGGTAGTATTTATTTTTGCCATATGCTGTCAAAATTACATGAATGAATTTCAAAAATTTGTAAAAATAATTAGAGTAACAGCAAATTAGAGTAGGTACATATTAATAATTAAATCCAAAATTTGGATAACTGATTAATCAGACCAATTCAACGTAATAGTAAAACTCTTTTTTATTGTTTCACTAAAAATTTTCTGCATTCTTCTTAATTTTACGGAAATGTTTAAAAATATATTGTAAAAGGTCTACAATTTATGAATGTGATTGTAGCTGTGATGTGTGTAGAGTCTGAAAAGTATTTAGGTTGACCTTTAAGCTAATACTATTTTACAGTTGCTCATATAAACAAAACAAATTTGGTGACACCGTTGCATTTACAAATATTAAAAAGTTATCTATTCTTATGAATCAATCATTCTTAAATTCATCAAATTGTTTATATTTCAAACTCATTGAAGGCTATAAATTTAGTTTATTAGTTTTTAAAGAAAACAAAATCTAATGTTACTTTTGTGAAATTGTTACCATTGATTTTGAAAGAAAATGTCAATTCTGAATATTTGCCGTTGACTTCAATTCAATGTTTGGAAAAGGGTCAAACTGTTTCTGTGTGTGGCATTTGCCTATTTGCTGTAGAATCAAGAAACGTTACATCGCAATACGGTGAATCAGTTCTAAAGTAATTTAAATTAAGGGTTAAAACTGTTAAGAGTATTTAGTTCAATAAGTCTGATTATTGATTCAATCTTGTCAGTACAATTGAGAATCCGTGAAATCCGTGAAAATTCAAGTAATGGAACATATAATTTAGGGAAATTCGGTGTGGGCCAAATTTGTTAGAATTGTAATTTCGTGAATTACATCGACTGAAGTATTATATTCTATGAATTTTTTAACGCTGAATCGACTGAAACAATCAGCAGGTCACTACGGCTAACAGTTCGTGAGTTATGGTAAATTTTATACTGAAAAATATGATTTTTAACTGTAATAATTTAAAAAAATTATTGTAATTTGGAAAAACTTTCAACCAACTTATCAGTGGATTAGAATCGTCGATATGGAGTTTTGAATTGTAATCAGTTCACAGAAAATTAATATGGGAGTGGATAAAATGAAAAATGTACATAAAAAATCTTGCTTTTCGTCTATTTTTTCAAAATTTACAGTCAGTATAAAAATGTTTGGCAAAAACTATGTCACGCATAACATCATACATATTTTTTATTGTTAATTGAATTACGCCTACCTACTGCAGATTGGTAAGACGAATTATAGTTTTTGGGCTATTATCGACTTGTGCCAAAAAATGAAAATTATACAAGTAAAAACTTCGTACAGTCCATAATAACTCAGAAATTATTGGTTTTACTTAACTTCGGTTGATCTTATTTGGTTTCGACATAAAAACACATAGGATAAGACATGTTATGCGGCTCCTGTGTAAAATGTTCTTAGAAGTATGTCGGAAATTTTGAAATGATAGCTTTGAAAAGTGAATTTTTAAGGATATTTTTCCTCTAGCCCCTCTCCAAATGTGCTATGAATTATCTTTATTTGAAACAACAAAAACTTAAAAAGATACTCCATACTAACGATTGTAATGCATAGGAAAGGTGATTGAAAGTTCCCCTAAATTACGTAAGTACAGCAATTTTCATAATTTTTTACAGCTAAAAATCATATTATTCGATGTAAAGTTCATCATAATTCACAAACTATTAATCGTAGCAACATGTGGATTGTCATAATTGATTTAGCGTGAAAAAATACACAGATTGTAATACTGTACTTGACGTAATTCTAGAAATTTCAATATTACCAAATTTTGCCCTCTATATTCGTCTAAATCGGTTTTCTAGTTTTTCAATTTTCATGAACTTGTCGGATCCTCATTTCTAGTTGATTCATTATAAAATTTTAAGCAAATTTTCATGATGAACTAATTTTGTTGGTAAACAGATCATTTTGGATCTTTATTTGCTTTACTGTACTAATAATTTTTTCATAATTTATAAAATGTGGAACCATGACGA
Organism: Ericerus pela; assembly: GCA_011428145.1. NCBI lineage: Eukaryota > Metazoa > Arthropoda > Insecta > Hemiptera > Coccidae > Ericerus > Ericerus pela. The sequence continues at coordinate 894,440 of WOFM01000542.1, read as the reverse complement.
TTTTAGTGTAAGCGAAGATGAAGAATTGTTACTGGAAAACGTTGAGGTTACAGAATACCAAAGTGGCCTTCAACTAAAATTTACTGATTATTATATAAAAAACGTTTATAAGGGAATCTTTAAAAAAAATTGTTAATTTGGTGATTAAATTGAAGAATCTATTAAATCGTAGCTCTCTTATGAGAATTTATTGCTGATAACCTAACTTTGTTTGCTGGTATCAAAGTGAAATGAAGGAACCGCAACAACAGGATTCAGATGTATCGTTAGTCAAACTCCGAAATCTTCTGAATATAAAGCAAGCAAATGTTAAGAAAAAATTTGTGACGAAATAAAATCTGTCGAAAGTCAGTTAAAAGAAGTCAAGAAAAAAAAGTTGCGTTAGAAAACGAAGAGGAAGAATTAACAGCGAAAAAGTTTAGGTTAAAAAGAGAAAAAAATTCCTATTAATAAATTGATCATTACCTATAGGTACCTTATGCGTTAATTTTTTCATTTTATTTTATTTTTTTGTGTTTGTACATATGTTCTTATAGTTCTGAATTTGTTGCAACTATATTTTACGTTATATTATTTGATCTAATTATTTTCCATTTGTTTCGGATATTATATTTGCCAGTCATTCTTTTTTTTTTTAAATCAGTTATTTTAATTATCGACAATTGTAATTTTTTATTATTATGAAAGTGAAATCTCTTTACTCTTTTTAATTTTTGGTTAGGAGTTGAGAAATTTCAAACATAGGTACCACCATCACGAATTATGAATTGTAAGAATTAATTTATAATTAAGTATCTAATTGATGTTTCATTTAGATAATCACCTAGCAAAGTGTTCTATAATGTTTCAATGATCTTAAAAGTGTCACTTTTCATGTGTAACAGTAAACTCTAATTTTTGCAAGGATCTGGTCATATGCTCTCCAACCTTCATCGAAATGAATTCTGCAGTTAATTTATACCAAAATCTAATAAAATCACATTTCTTTATTTTGAGTATTATTTGTTATACTATGAAAAAAAATGGCAGTAAAAAGCTGGCTAGTTGAAAATAATCCGTAATTGTGTTTCTTAATCTTAAATTTTTGTTTCCTACATTTCAGGGCACGAAACTTCGTAGAACAGTCAATATATTGAATTTTAAGATTTTTTATTTGTGTAAACAGGAAACTATTCACATGGTTGTTTGTTAATGCATAATTTCACTTTTACTTGTTATTATTTTTATCAGTAAATATTATTTCATGTTATAATGGACGGATAAACTTCTGTTCTCTAATTATTACTACACCAAAATGCAAATAGAATATATTTTTCTAAGAAAATATAAAAATATAAATAAAAAGTGAAACAAATAATTTATTGTACCTACAATTATGATTGTATTTATGGAAAACAAATGTAATACGTTATTAAAAATATGTACAGGAATACAAATTCAAAATAGAACATGTGGTACTTTCTGAGTAACAACTTTTGCAAGATAGAAAATAAATAATTTGCTACGAAAAAATTCACTTTGTAAATCTAAATTTATACATTAGGCCACTTCTTAGTGAAAGAACTTATAAATTGCTTACTTCAAAAATCTGTTAAAAAAAAAAAAAACAACTTAATTCTGGATACACTGTAGGTAATGTTTCAGAAATTGTAAAATTTTAAACTTCTTTAAAAATAAAAGAACTTGGCACATTTTTCACACTGAAAAATTAGAATCTAATTTTTGATAACTGAAATCATCTTCTGGACTGATGTTGACTTTTTTCATATACCCTTGTATTCAACTCTATAGCTTCTTCCATGCTCCTGATTTGTTCAACAATTGCAACCCACATTTCAGTCTTTGGAAAACATGAAAGATCTTTATTATTTTTAATAGCTTAATAGATGACAGTAAGAGAATAGGTAGAAAAATTAAGTCCTATGTATGCTTACCTACTGTTGTAATACAGTTCAACAATTTCTGACTTTCTTGTAATTGTTTGAAATGCCCTGGCCATGTTTGCTATAGGTATTCCTAACTTACAATGATCTAATGAAAGGGCCGAATATTTCAGATGTATGCTTTGGTACATTCATAATCTAAATTCAAATGAAATATCACGGATCAATAAATAAATATAATGCTCGATTTTACTTTTGACGTCACAATATAGTGGCATCTTGAAAACAGATTATCTCTCTTCTGCCCTATTAAATATTTATTGTATCTAATACAATATTTTACATCCTCTCAGTAGCCACAAAATGGAAAGTGAAGGTAGATAAATTTATTTCACATACTCAGACGAATATAAGGAATAAATCTTTAGCATTTAAAATCACATCTATACATATAATGAAATGGGCCTGGAAATACGCAAATTTTCAAAATTTGATGTGATTAAAAACCTGCATTTCTGGAATCATCTGAGGTTGTCCGAGGTTTCCCTTCAAATATTATGTTCATCTCATGAGTATGTAACACCATACATGGACCAAATAAAGTATTACCCAACTCTGTTAAAACAAGTACAAAAATTTGAAAATAACTTGAAAACCAATTTCTGCTTTTGCGTAATCCGTCCAGATAGGACAAAATCCATTTCTAAACTTTGTTCCATACCATCATAGATAGTAATCACATTAGAACATACGTACAGATTGGATTTAAGATACTGATGTTCCTGGGCCAGGAATGAGAAACTTAGTAAGAACTTTCACAGAATTGGATTTGAGAAAAGTTTCATTTTTTGTAATTTCTAATTTCCCGATACATTTCTCCTGATTGAGAAGATTATGGAAGATCTTATATTTATCTCACTAATTATATGGAACTAATTTTCAAATGTAATGAGAATCTCCACAACACTGGTATTTTCATCTAGAATTTAGGTGTAAACTTTGGTATTGACTTTTTGTAAGTTTTTGCTTTTTCTATTTTTATTTTTCATTACAAATTTTTTATTTTTGGTGCATCTACATACCCTTTTTCCTCTGAAAAAATCCTCTAACTATCATGAAATACATATTTGAATATCTCATAATAAACAAATCAAAAATTTATAAAAAAATTACTCTCTGTTATAGGTAATCAATTATTAAAACTAGCAGAACAAAAGAGTAGTTGGGTATCTCTACTAGCACAAAACAAAATAATATATACATTACTATGATAGTTGTCGCATAAAAGTACATCAAAATTCAAATACATTTGATATTTCCAGCGAAGAACACAGAAAAAAATCCACATGAAATATGATAAAAAGGATTACCTAATTACATATAATCATAAATAATATATATGTATATATAAGTCATATATTTTTGGATGAGACACACTAAATAAAATGCCATAGAAAATGTTACCAAAATAAGTGAAATGAGAGATGATGCGTTCCCTTCACTCCTATTGTTTACCATTCAGCCAGTATCATTCTAATATTACTCATGTTAGGCATATTATGTATTTCTATGCTCAAATTTATTTCCTCATTGAAAACTGAGCCTACCAATATATTTATCCACACGAAATATGTACTGCCTAAAAAATAAATTCAAGAAACAATAATGAAATATCTAATAATTTTCCAAATTATTCATGATTCAACCATTAAATTCCATTTTCTGCCACATTTCCGAAATAATTATTCTACTAAAATGGATAAATACCGAGAAAATATTAATGAGAAAAAAATTCCACTAGGTAAATACCAGAACAGAATGCCAAAATTACTATACATCTTATAATTCAAATAAAGGAAGTAAATATATTCAAATTAATTGAAATGTAATAGAATCACATACAATCATTCATCACTAATGTACTTTTATAAATGCCATATGTACTATTGCTTGATTATCAGTTTCTTTCAACCTGACCAAACTGTCTTTATTTACTTATCAGTACAATACATAAGTAGATTTTCTAAAAAAAATTAATTTAAAGAAAATGAAGTATGTTGAAAAAATTTAAAATATTTTCATGTAGGTTATTCATGCATCCATTCATTACATTGGTATTCAGTAAAATTAAGGTAAAGGCAGCAAAGATGCCGCCTTTTCACAGTCATGTTGGCAACACTATTGAGGGAAAAATTACATCACTGGTATGTGCTGCTTAATCAGTAGGCCTTCTGTTTAAGTTTTTGTGGCAAGAAACCTTGGTCTCTTCTTGCATCTTATTTTAAAGTGAATTGTGTGTTTGATAAAAAATTTAAAAATAATTAACTTGAATTTTGATGTTAATTATTGCAGGAATGAATTGTCGTATTTAATTCCGCTGATTTGACTGTTATTATTCAATTTAAAAAATGTGAAACAATTAAAAATTCAAATTGGCTCAGATGCCGCACTAATATTGAAATTACTCATTGCAGAATTATATTTAATTGATTAAATTTAATGAATAATTGAAATAGGTACCATCCTATATCAGTTCCTTTTTATTTCTAGTTGAATTTTAAGGAATCACTTTGGAAAAACATATTGTGATTTCAAGGACTTGATAATATCTTTAGAAAACAATTACAACTGATTTTTTTCTGTTTTCAAAAGCCAAGAAAAATGATTTTATGTAGTTCTTTAATTTTAATAGATTTTTTCTAGAAATTTCAACAATTTTTGACATGACTTTTTTTGTTGAAATACATACAAATTTCCACTAGCCATATTAGCTGCCACTATGCAGTATCTTACCCTCTCATCTGGTAAAATGGCAAAAATTAGAGTTATTTTATTTTTTTTATTACTTTTATTTTCTAATAAACATTTGATTGAGTGTTAGTAAACAATGCATAAAACCTTGAAGTACATATGTGCCAAATATGGTCTCTTCTCAACTCTCCTATCTAAATTTATTTTAATTAATTAAAAAGTGCGGCATCTTTGCCTTCTTTACCTTACATGTAAACACAAACTTCTACTTAAAATTCTTGTTTTAAATGTAAAATGTATTAATCTAACTATTCAGCCTTTCACTAGGTTAATTGTTATAAAATAAATCACAAACCTGAGAATGCAGTTTTATTTCTCGGAGGTGGCAACCATAATGGCTAACAGTAACTTCAACCGATTATAACATTAATTGTTGAGGTAAAAACTCTAACCAATATTAACCATAATAAAAATTTTCACTTAACCAATAACAATAACCCAACTTAACCAATACAAAATCAAAGGTAGCTGATATTTTTGAATAGAAAAACCATAACCATAACCAAAAATAATTAATGAGAAGCTCTGTAATCGTAATAAAACAAAATGTTGCAGTACTGTTCGAAACAAAACTGATAACCAAAATTAATTTTTTCTGGTTGCGATCTGTGCTAATTCCCTCATTCACAAATCAAACAAAGATATGTTATGGTTTTAAGCTATTGTTACCTATAATTATGTAAATAGGCAATTTTTACCAATAACAAATTTAACTCAAATACTATTTCTTAAGTTAAGTTGCTTTGTTAACATTGGAAATACAGAACTCTAAACAAAACAGGTATACTTGAGTTAAATCTAAATTTTTTGATATAAACTATAATTACAAACCTGACAATGCTCTATTTTCCTCCCTTAGCCGACAATCAGAAAGAGATCAACAATCCAAAAAAGATCCTATAAAAATTTTATAATACAAACTCATGTCTAGGTAGTATACATTTAATAACAATAGATTTACATAACAGAAAAGCTTTTTCTTCAACTCTGTTGTTTTGTCAATGTAAAAAAAACAATAGGCTGTAAAGAAAATACTTGAATTAAATATTAAACTTTTTATGCATTCATCTATGATCATTTTAAAGTACCTGGTTCACCGTTTGGATGTGGAAAATAATTTTGTTAATTTAAATACTTCTTAGTCATAATCATAATAACCATACGCAGCCTAGGTCAAACAAAATTCTCTAATAAAACCCTTCCTATCTGTTACTTTTATTAGAGTTAATCACAAAATTTCACCCCTAGCTATTATCACTTCTACTTTTGGATAGATTGAGATGTTTGTATCTCTGTTCAACAAATTTTCTCAAACTTGATACACATCTAAATTGTTTCCTCACACTCAAAAACTAATATCCAGCAATTTTCAGCTGCTTTGTTTGTCTTGTTCTTCAGAATGCAAATACCCACATACATACATACCTACCTACATACATGTTGTTACATCAGCCCAATACCCAATAATTTTTTCCATAGCTGATATTCTTTCATATTCAGCAAATTCCTTTTTTCTTTACTTTGTTTAGTTCTTATCGAATCTCTCCTTCTTCCAGCTTGCTAAATGTAATTTCTAAATGTAGAATTAGATTTATAGAAACAAAAATAAAATTAGTTGTTCTTTGCCTTTCTTTCATCTCAGTTTGAATCTGAACATGGTCCTTTCGGCCGGATACAAACCACCGATTTATTGTTATAATTTTTTGTGTGATATTCTTTAATTTTTTTTTTCAGTCTTGATTCCACATTTTGTGAATGATACATGCATATTTATTTACTACCTAATTTTGCAATCATGGATAATAGTAAGGAAAGTGAAAAATCTGAAGACAGCGAAGTGGGTGAAGTAATTACACAACTAGTTACAAGTGCGAGTTGTTACTTTCAGAACTAGAAATGTCTGCCAAATTCCTTCAAGATGCTGAAAATAATCAAGATGAAAATGCAGCCAAGGTGGAATTGGAAGACATTCAGCGATTAGAGGAGTAATATTTCAAGGCTTACGAAGAACTTATGTATTATGGTAAAAAGGAAGATGTACCTCAAGATGAGTGGATGAATCATAGAAAAAAATTCGTTACCCTGGCCAAATCAACTAAAATACGTGCTAATAAACTCATTCCAGTGGCAGGTACGAGTTCCCAAATTAAGGGTGAGTCCAGTAATAACAGATTGAAATTCGCCAAAAGTGACTTTAAGGCATTTGATGGCAAAAAAGAAGGGTGGAATGAATTTAAAAAATTATTTTCCACCTATATTCATGAAAGCTCAGAATTGTCTGACATGGAAAAACATCAGTTTCTACATTTGAAATTGAAAGGTGAGCCATCCACCCTTGTTGACACTTTGCCCTTAGATGGTTCATACTACCAGAAAGCATGGGAGGTCCTATTACATCACTACGATGATCCTCTGAAGAAGGTATCTCGGCATATGTATGCTCTTTTTAAATTCCAACCAGCTAAAGGTCACCAACTATGCTATTTGATCACACATTTCAGAGCTCAAGCCACCCCATTGAAAGTGACCTTCCAAGAAAATACTGACTGATGTATTGAGTCAGTTTTCAATTCATACCTTTTTGTTGAAAGCAGACAAAGGTACTAGGCTCAACTGGAAAGAGAAATGGAGAAGAGGCCGAAATTTGCAACTGTTCGATGAATTCATTAAATTTATGGAAGAACGTTGTAATGCCTACAAATGAGCTGTTGCTGTTGGTTCAGAAGCTGTGCCACTCCCAGTCAAAGGACACACTCTATCTCTCAATAAATCAACATTCTAAAATCGATGTTATTATTGCAGTGAAGCTGATCATCGCACACATCAGTGTCCAAAATTTATGAAAATGTCCAACGAAGATAGAAATCAGGCAGTCCGCAAGCGTCAACTGTGCGTCAAGTGTTTCAGAGGCAAATGCAACAGAAAATGCCGCTTCTGATGTGAAAAGTGCAAGGGTCATCACAATACATTGTTACATTTGGATTAACCTGCATTGTCAAGTGTATCATTGCATCAATCAGTAACTCCTAATGCAACCTCTTCCACAGAAACCAAACAAGAAACGAGTAAGTTATTTACAAATTTAATAGTGAATGAGTATTTGGACTTATAATTTAAATTTTGAAACCCCATGTTCTCTGTTATCCACTGCATCTGTTTTAATTTTTAATTCTAGTGGAGAAAGGAACTTTGAAATACGCACACTTGATCCTGGCAGTCATTTTAATCTCATTACCTCTAAAATGATTTCTAAACTAAACTTAATATGTGCAGCCACTAATTATAATATATTTAGCATTGATAACATGCACACCTCATTTAAACAAATTACTTGGGCACAAATTAAATCACGAAACTCTGCATTCAAGTTAATTGTGAAGTGTCTTGTTGTCGACAAAATAGCAGATGCAATACTGGGCGAGTATTTTTCAATTGATGATTGGGGCTTTTCACATTATATAACATTGGCAGACCTATTGTTCGATGTTCCACAACCTGTGGATTTATTATTAGGAGCCAGTGTATTTTTGTAGATTTTGAAACCTCAAACAATCAAAATTAAAAATATGGTTTCAGAAATCTTTGCATCTCAGTTTGGTTGGTTAGTGGCTGGCGAGTCAGTAAAAAAACTACACTCATCACCCACATTTTTAATACAGGAAAATGATATTAGTAAAATGATTGAACGCTTGTGGCTCTTAGATAGTGACACCTCTGTTATCTTACTCTTGAAGGGCTTGAATGTGAAGAATATTTTCTCAAAAATTATCAGAGAGATAAAGTAGACAAACAATTTATTGTTCGTCTACCTTTAAAAATTCCTACAGAAAAACGAGGTGAATCAAGACCACAAGCACTCGAGCAGTTTTTCTCCTTAGAAAGAACTTTGGACAGAAATACTAAATCAAAGATTACATTTACCAAAAGTATTGCAGATTAATCTCACAAGGCCATATGAAATTAGTTGAGGAGGACTGTTCCTTTTCAACTTCCTATTACATTCCATACCATGTAGTTGTAAAAGAAGAGTCAACTACGACTAAATACCGTATTGTCTTTGATGCTAGTGCAGTAACCACAACAGGACTATCTTTAAATAATTGTTTAATGGTTGGCCCAGTCGTACAGTCTGACTTATTCACAATACTGATTTGCTCACAAATTTACAAATACATATTTTCTACTGATATAAGTCAAATGTACAGACAGGTCAAAGTTTATCAAGAAGATACCCCCTTATTGAGAATTTTGTGGAGAAATAATTTCAATGAAAATGTACAAACTTATGAACTAACAAGAACTCCTTTTGGTTTAGCTTCATCACCTTATCTAGCTACAAGATGTTTGAAAATGCTTGCCAAAATTGAAAGAGAACTTTATCCAGAAGGAAAAATTGCTTTATTGAATGATTGCTATGTGGATAATGTATTTACTGGTGAAGATTCTTTTGATGATGCTGGCCGATTTGCATTAAAATCAATAGGTCTGGTCCTTGGCTCAATATAAATGTACGTACTAAATTTTGTGATTATCTGATAAAAATTACAACCTGTACTGTGGGAACAAGAAATGAACTTATATCTATCTGTCTGTCTATCTATCTATCTATCTATCTATTTATCTATCTATCTATTTGTGTAAATTTGAGTTATTAGTGCCAAAATTTTCCTGAGTTTATAAAATGAAAAATGTACCCACCGCCAATCCTGGGGGCTAATACCGCACCAAGCATAATAAATAGATTTTCTAAAGAACCAACTTAAAAATAGTCATGAAACGCATTACCGTAATTGTGAGTGCTTGCTGCATTCAACTCCAGTTGAATCATTGAACAAAAATTATGATTTGTTATATGTCTACCATTATTTTGTTTTCATAACAATTAATTATATGCTGACATCAAATAGAAGTTTCACTTTAACCGTGTATACCATATACCATCACACACTCCGTTTTTATAAAAAAAGATGGCAAAGAAAAAGACTTCAATATTTTGTGACTAGCTGCTGTATAATGTACATCAGGACACTTAAGGTATGAAAAAAACTTTTAGTTTTCAAAATTGTCTCACACCAACTCCTATTTTTATGAGTTGTATCTACTATTAACTTCATTCTCCTGAAAAAAATTTTGTTCCATCATTCTATTATTTTCTTTATTGTGCTACAAGTCTGGTAACAGAAAGAATTGAAACATGCAATTACAACAGTTGACATTTATTTTTTGGATTCATTTCCCACTTTTTATCAGTACATCGCCAAATATTTGTGAAGTCTTCAGAGTTTTTGAGTACACCAAGAATCCTGGCTTGACCTGGAGAATGGTTATCCTTTTCCAATTGCCATTTAGCAAAACTAGGAGTTGAGACTTCACAGTAAGTCTGAAAATGTTTTATTGGTAGTTATTTGAAAAATTTGTTACAAAGCAAATTGAAGTTAGGACTCACATTAGCAAAAGACATCGTGAACAATTTTTCATGTGAATAATGTTCAAAGTGTGGTAAAAATTTCTCTTGACCATGTGCTGCAACATACAATCTGTATGCTTTCAAAGCATGTGTGAATCCAAGAAAGTCAGCTATATTTTCACTTAGTGTTAGTTCTCCATTAACCTATTATGTAAAAATTGATAAATTAATTCTTTGGATGCAAAAAACTTTCTCAAAAAAATTAAATATGCATATTAATGTTTTTCAAGTTTTGAATTTTCAAATTTGAAGACTTATCTTGTCCAACTGATAATTTCACAGTCTAAAGCATAATTTTTTGTAGGTTTAAAAAATCTTGGAAATAAACTAATACAGTTGACTCCACTTATTATACTCACAGAAAAAGACTGCCTTAGATAAAAGACTCAGTTGGATATAAGACACTTCATATTAATCAACATTACCATATCTGAAGAATGTATCTTCGCATGCTGAACTAGTATGAAATATCTTAAGGAAATTAGCTAAATTTTAATATGAGACACAAAATTACTTGGAAATGTATGTATAAATAAACAAGGTTATTAGACTCAATAATTTGCTTTATGTTCTCAAATTTCTGGTAGTTGCTTGATGAAGTAAGAAAGAACAGTCAACATTAAGAAATTTTTTCAATAATAATAGTAATAATAATAATAATAATAATAACAATAATAATAATTAATAAATAATAAATAATTATAAAATTGATTTTGACTTCTTAAATACCAAGGATTTTTTTTTAAAACAAAGAATAATTTCTCTTCCCACCCACCAAATGTGAGTAATAGTACATTACACACCAAGGTTCAAAAGTGATTTTATATAATTTTGGAATTGCACTCATTTTCTAAATTATCCCTGGCATGTAAATGCTCACTTTTGAACCTTGTTAAGGAAGATTTTTTTATAATAAAATCAATTCATTTGTAAAAATTATTTCACAATATTATTCCCCTAAATTATTTTGCAAATATTTTCCCTTATATTCGATGCGCATGTGCTACTATCTACACATAGCCACTCACAGACACAAAAAAATGTTTGTTGCTACCGCTGAAACAACAAATTCTACAGTGTTACCTATATGCAAGCAAAAGTGCAGGGCCAGTACAAGCCAAAGTGCAGGAAAGTGGTACCTCTGGGCTTTTTAAATTATAGACCCACATATTCTCTACAACCCAGTTAATAGGGTTACAGCAATCTGTTTGTTGTAGCCATCTACTGGCTACAACAAATTCCAGCTACAACAGACAGATTTCACAGTCTCTTGAATTTCTTATTTCCAATTTTTACTGTATCACTATAATAAATGTACAAGTACAAAATTATTTCTATGATATTATTTTGCCAGTTATTTCCCTAATTATTTCCCCAATATTATTTTGCAAATTTTTCCCTTGATGCGCATATGCCACTACCCACACAGCCACCCATAGACAAGAAAAAAAAGTTTGTTGTGTCCTTCGAAACAACAAATTCTACCGTATTACGCACAAGCCAAAGCACCGCAGAGTGGTGCTTCAAGGCTTGTGTATAATATATCTCCAATACTTTTGTAATAAATTTTCATTTAAAGTTACGTTCCAAATTTTCATCTCATTATTTTCACCTAATAGATTTTCTCAGTTATTAAACTCACTTCACCAGTCTTCCTTGATCCCAAAGTGTGTCTAATAAGTGGTTTCTCATATATTGGAAAAAATTAGAATAAAACGAGTAACACAATCTGTGTCAATTCTCATGAACTGCTCAAACTGAATGCATTGTTGATTCACTCAAAATGCCAAGTGCTACTAACTGACAGATAACTCACTATAGGTACCTATTTGTCAAGTTAGATAGTCAACTCGAACTTTCTATCGTCACTGTACTTTTCTTGGGTGAATTGTAAGGATTTTTTTTACCCAACAGATACTTTGTAAATTGATTTTTTTGAAATTGATGAAAAGAATAGGCAGTATCAAAAATCTTCAAATTTGATGTTGAAAGATGACACTAAATTCTTTCCAAAATAGAGAAAATAGATCTTTGCCCATAAATATGGTTCTTGTCATCTAATCATTTGAAAAAAATTAATCTTTGCACTTTGGAGAATTTATCCCACAGTTTTAACCTTTTATTATTAGTTAACGGAAGTGTTCTAATTGAGTTTGCAACCAATTTAAGTAGCATTTGCTCAGCCAGTATTCTACAGAATTATCCGTTGCTATCATACAATTCATCTAGAGACATATGTATATTCGCACCTGTTGAAGCAGAAGCAACCCCCCACTCATTGCACCATGCACGCAATAATGTAATAGGCTGAAGAAATTAGTGTTATGTGAATTCAGCCTTGTCCAGAAATGTGTGATTTAAGTTTACCAAGTCAACCTTTTAACCTCATCAAAACACTTCAAATTAATCAATATTACCATATCTGAAGAATGTATCTTCGCATGCTGAACTAGTATGAAATATCTTAACTTCTCTTGGATTATACCTATTGATAGAAAATTAGCTACATTTTAATATGAATATTACTTTTCTTTCTGCTATTGGTATGAAAATATCATTATAAGTATTCACGAAGCATTTGGCCCTTTCCTTATACTTGAAATTAGTTTTCTTCTTCCACCATCGCATCTTTTTACCCCAAGTATCGTATTCCATTCCTGTGTAAAATCATAAACTTTTAAATAAACTGTAGGCTAAAATGTATAAAACTTTGTTTTCTTAGTGATCTAGCGAGTATGCTAAAGGATTTGGTGATCAGTTTCTTATTTAATTCAAACTTACAGTCTAACCCAGAAATTGTATAACTCCAGTACGTGTATTACTAGTAGTAGGCCAGTGAAAGCTAAGTAGTACGCTATGTTAGGTGGAATTTGCACATTGTGAGACAAATTTTTGTTTAATTATTTCCTGATGTTTAATAATTCTGTAATTGAAAATATTCTAACATATACCAAAAAAATAGCAAATTAAGTCTTTAATGATACCAAAAGTTTCCTAAAGAAGATAAGCTGGTACATAAAAAAAAAAAGTTTGAATAGGTATCCCTGGTATAACTGATTATCTGACCTTTATGAGTTGTTGGTGAGAACACAACTAAGTCTTAAAAATCTCTACAGGTCAGCCAAGTTTGATTAACACAAAAATATAACCTGCATGACAAGTGAAGATTTTATATCTATATACATATTCATATTCGGTATAACAATCATGGAACAAATGATATCAGTGGTTCCCGTTTGCCGATTGCGTCAGGGACTTGGCCGACCTGTAGAGATTTTAAAGACTTTAGGAACACGGAATACAAAAGGTTAAATAAGTGAAGAAGTATAAGAACACAAAAGTTTAAATAACTGAAAAAGTATCATCATCTACTGAGTTTTTCTTCTGAAATTGCATTTAACAAATATCGTAATACTGTTTCACCCATGTAACTATCTTTTACTTAAGCATTATGCAATTATCTTCTTTCACTCATTTTTTGTTATAAATTAAGGCTTTTTTTTTTAAATCCTGGCCCAATAAAAAATTTACTTTTTGTCTTTCTTAACAAGATCAAACCTAGATTGTGTCAGTCAAAGATTTCTGATTCAGCTTTTTCTATTTCCTTACTTACTCGTGGAAGGCAGAATGTAATATAGAAAACATGCACAATGAAAATTGGCATGACTTTTAAGAAGAAATATCGATCTCCACTTTTACGGAATAATACAATTTTCAATTTCAATTTTATCTATGAAATTCGTGTTTTTGTGGTTTCTGTATTAATAATGAGCCCGAATTTGGGGCAAGCTAATTTGAATTTGTACTGTAGAAGTGAAGACAATTACTTCAAAAATGATGCTATTTCTCGTAACAATGTTTAGATGGGCATGTGCTCTATATTATACATATTTAATACTCTTTGTAATCCGAGGAGTGCTGATCAGATAACAAGATTTTACTGACCTATAGTATAGTATACTTGAAAAATATGTAAGGTTATCAATGCATATTCAATATTTGATTGACTCTTCCTATGAATGATTCTTATACATCTGACAGACAAATTAAACCATTAAGAATTTTTTGTTTATTCCTTTTTTCCTCCTTAGATAGGTACTGCTAATAAAATTAACTTATTTTTAAAGATTTTTATTAAAACTAGTCTGTTATACCCCGTAAACAGATTTATCCCCTGGGAATTTCTTTTTTAATTTTTTTAATTTATTAAATGAAAAATATTGATCTTTGAACTTACCCAAATTATCAAATCCATGCCCTAGTTCATGTGCCATTATAACACCAATTGCACCATAATTTAATGCCCTAGTTTCAAGTTAATCACAATTTTTATTTGAAATTGTTTTGTTGTTCAGTGAATTAAAAAAAAAAAAAATTAATTATTTACTGTAATCCTAGTCCGAAGAAAGGAGGTCCGAGTATTCCAATGGGGATATCTGTAATGAAAAAGATATTAGTTTTACCCTTGAATATTTTCCTGCTTATATTTGACTTCCCTTGTGAAATCAACATTTTGAAAATTATTGTGAACATTGTTACGTGCCTATGCCATTGTAATTTGGTAAGTAATAAGCATTCACTTCAAACGGATACCGGGGATTCCTGTGTGAGAAATTCAGTCAGTCAGTTACTTATTTATCATTGAGAAAATTTACTCAAGAATTGATCAAAGTTTTGTGAGTAAATTCTGATTTTTCCACCATAATGTTTATATGATTGTTGTTAAACCTTAAATGAATTCTACAAAACTCTGAAGTAATGGTCTCTCCCATTTCATCTTGATTTCATCACTCTTCTCCTGTGATGAAGAATATCAGAAAATATAATGATTCAATATGAGGTAGGCTATTGCTCATAGTATGTTGTGTTATTACTGAAATATAATATTCTTGTTGGAATCTTTGAAAATCAAAGATTGCTAACTAGAATTTTGGCTGGACTTCACTTCTATTTAAGAGGGTAAGTTTGAGAGAGAATGTGCTAAACCTATGTCTAAATTCAAGGGCTATTCACATGAAGAACCATCCATTCTTTTACTCATCAAGATAATTTTGGCTCATCAGGATGGCATCCATCGGGAATAATGCATATACAAAACATCATAAGAGAATGTGTATCAGTGTCCCCCTTCTTTTGATTAGTATTTTTTGCTTGCCTTGATTCTTGCTTGGTGCATTAGGCAATCTTTTCTTGGTATTGCATATCATTGATGATAATAATGTTCCTAACCAATGTTACTATTTAATAGTGAGTTTATGTAGAAATAAATCTAAAAAAATACACTTACTAGTGCAAAATGTATGTAATGAAACCTAAGCCTTGGGTCCCCAGGTATGCATTGAATGATGATCAGTACCATGCTCAGAAGTACAATACAGTTTGAACTGAGCATTAATGCACTGCTTATGTGCTTCAATACTTGTCTTTGTGGCCCTAGCTTCACACAAACATGTACAATCAAAGTATTGAATCAAGCACTCACCCACAATAGGGCTCTTTACTAGCAGGTATGCACATGAGGGTGATAAAAGATGAACCACAATTTTATGTTCATAATTATGCATATATATAGTAATAATAAACAATGTAAAATTCTTGAAAAACAATCAGTTTTTTAGAAAAACCAAATAACCTAAAATGGGTGCTCATCTCTTATCATCCTCATGCACATACCTGCTAATAAAAAGCCTTACTTTCAGTAATCACATTCAAATTGTGAGCAAACAATCAAAATGTATAAAAAAAAACTATCTTAGTATACTTCCAATTTATGATGGCATGGGAAAACTACCATTCATTTGGAAAGAAATAGACACAAAAATAAATTAGTTAAATCAACTTTGACCATACATGGTGTTCTGGGTGAGGTTATCACTATTTCAATTTAGATAATACACGTTGAAATGAGAATAAAAGTTCCTTTTATACACCAACATCAATAAACTTCTTCAGGTAGGCCAAGTTCAATGTAAAGAAGTAACCACCCATCTGCAAAGTGTGACACAAATGTGACTGGGAAAAATGAGGCATTTTGTGGCATCAATGTGATACAATTCTATTGCTATGAAAAACAAGATGACACTTGTGTAATTTTATAATGATTGATTTATGACATTATTATGTAATTTCATCCAGTATTAGTCATATGTGTGTCATTCTATAGCCACAATGGGAAAAGTGGTGTGTCACATTTGTTATTTTTACAGACTGGGGCATCAGTATTAGTTTAAGGATCTTATATAATATTATGTATAATATATATTAAATATACATTATCCTTAGACGTATAATATCCATGGATCAATGTCATCAATGGTTCCATGTTACATTGAAGTTGGCTAACCTGTAGTCATTTTATAAACTTTATAAAAACATGGGTTTGTAAATTAATTTTTAGAATTATAAGCTTCATATGAGTGCTTGCAGTTTTTACATTAATCTGTAAGATTTGTAAAAAAATTGCAGAAATGTGTTTGAGTGCTCACAGCTCTATGTTTGAGGACTGTTTCTGTATTTTACAGTTTTCAGAATCTATATTTTGAATTACAGTTCCTCAGAAGGTACTGTTAAGTTATTCAACTATTAATCGCATTTATCAGTGAAATATAAATATCATGTCATAATCTTTACAGAAAATCATTTGAGTGCTTCTTTCAGTTTTTCTGGAATATATGCAAAATACAGTTACAGTAAATAGCGTAATTTACAGTCAACTGTAAGTGCTTGAACAAAGCTACAGGCTTGGAGTTTCAGTTTATTTTCAATAATAAAAGCAAAAGAGGAAATTCAAAAAATTCTTAGAATTTAGTTTTGATTATGGAATCTTATTTTGTATTAAAAAAAAGATTCTCTTGACCATCTCCCCATCTTCAATACTAACAGTGTAATGATGAATGTATTTTTTATCAAGGGAAAAGAGTTCTTGTGAAAACTTGATATAAATATTGTTTTTTATAATAAATGATCAAAAAGGCAATGTTCAAATTGATATTTTGCCCACTGACATTGGCGCTTATAATTGATGAAGCATAACTTCAATGTAAGGTGAATGTGCTTCCATGTAAGAATCTTTACATTGAGGCAAGTTCATTTTGCATCAAGGCTTGGGGGTGGTAAGGTTTCAGCTGGTAATGTTTTTATTTTTATTTCAGTTGTAATATTATACCCTTATTTTTTTGCTTTTTGTACATTAAAAAAGTCAACTAACCTCCCACCCTATCAAAATTATTGATGAAAAAATTTAAAAAAATAAATAAAACGCAGCAGTATGTCGGGACACATAGTTGGAGTGAAACTTTTTAGGTGCTCTAATCCACAAACTGAGACCTAGCAATGATAATAATTAAAAATAAATGAAAAAGAAAAAGAAACCATGCCTCTCTTCCCCAAATTCCAATACACTGAGGATGAAGAATTTCATTCCTCTTTACCCTCATTGTTATTTATTTATTTTTTTCTTTTGCTTCTCCTTCTCTTCATTTGTGTAATGCTGTTTTCATCACTTAATATGCAACAAAACACTTTTACTACCCATGTGTACATGTCCCTATAAAAGTTTTACTTCAAAAAAACAGAAAATAAAAAGGATTACCTAATACTTCTTGCATTATATAGTTTCACTCGCTACATACAGCACCACACCTCAGGAATTTTTCATTTGCTGCACTCTGTGAACTTTCCGCATGTCAAAACTCACTTTTGAACCTTAGTATATAATTTTTTTTCTTTTTCATTATTATTAAAAAAAAATCTAATCGAATGGTAACAACTAATCCGCATAATCACAACGTTAAATATCTATGCCACCGATCAACCGTGGTATATGTATATTTTCCAAATGTATCAAATTTTGTAATAGCTGCCATTTAAAAACCAGTCAACGAATTTCGCTCAAATTCAATACAAAACCTGTAACTAATAATCTCCAACTGCTGTAAAAATTTCAAGCCAAAGTCTTAAAATTTACAGGAGTTATCGTGATGACAACGTATTGGATTTGCAACAATTTGAGAACCACTTCCTCCGAAATTATCTGATAAATTTTAAAAATTTTAACACGAATGTGTAGCCCAGGAAAGCTTGTAATGCTACCCCGAGTTTCATTGCCATAGGTCAAACAGCGGAGGCTCCACAGACCCCCAAAATAAGCAGAAAAGTGGAAATATATATATTGTGTACAACGGAATTTGAGTGACCTATATATTCATGATCTACAACTCAGAATCAGCGCTTCTCCACAGGTCCTGCCATTGCACTGAATGCAATAATTGTATTTTCCTTTGGAAAATACACTATAACTAGCGATTAGTGTATTTCACCATGAGATTAATCAATCAGAATGAAGAAATGTTCCAATTAAAAGGTGTCTAGTAAATGTTTCTGCGTGTCTGTTCATGGTCTCATGCATAATTATGCATGTGTGAAGGCATATGTATGAATAAGACATCCTGACATCAGCACTATGGCATTATATATATTTGTTGGTGTGCAAGATTATGCAGTAGATTACAGTTTTTTTTTTAGAGTAAGTGCATGTTCTCATATTGTGCGCAAAAGTTGTTTAATTGAATCAGGATTGTAAAATGTGTTCTGCCCAAATATTAGAATCAATTTTTAATAAATGTTATTTACTGTGATCAATCATCTACATAAGGGTAATAAATGATTTTAATTAAGGAATAGAAACATTTAGTCTCTGGAAGAACATAAAAAAATACATACATGGCCTATTTTCAAATCTCTGATAAATAAACACCAGCATTTTAAACCGGTGACAAATCTTAATTGAATTGAAATTTCAAAAATAATGACCGGTCAGGATTCAGCTTAAATTTAGTCACACTGTGCTTGTACCTGAGATTATACTTACATTCGAAGAGACAGATCATTATGTGTGCATAAAAATGCGAGATTTTGATCTCTTTCCATTAGTTTCATCAATCTGGTAGATGCGTAGTACATTCCTGGTATTACAACTCTCTAAAATTTGATAGAAAAAAAATCTCATCAGTTTTTTATTGAAGAATGAAATTGATACCTTATGCCAATGTACTTGGCTTCATGCCCAGTAGATTTCCATCGTACCATTTTGAGTACTGTTTATGAATTCCGTTATGTGATGCTCATTAAACCGAGCAAGGATTGTTCATCATTTTTATGCAATTCATAATAACTGTTTTGATACGTTTTTAATGGAATATAATGTTCATGGTGACCAAAATATGTCGGATTATACAATGATTATTATTCTTGAACTTGAATAGTATAAGTGGTGAATTTAAATAAGTTGAGCTTTTGTAGTATTTAGGTATTCAAATAATATCAGAATTTTGCAGATTTGAAGATATTCATTATATTTTTACTGTCACAACTAGAGTAGTTTTGTTTTTAGTTTTGAATGTGACCAAAGTAAGGCTCCCTACTATCAAGTATACGCATGAGGGTGATGAGAGATGAATCTCCATTTTGTGTTATATATATTTATATAGTAATTGTGGGGACATCATTCGTATGAGGTATTAGGGACTTGAACCCCTCGACGACAGTCGCCGCCCAAAGGCTGGCAATAATCGTCTTTATAATGTTAAACAAATATACACTGGTGCATTTGTATGTTCGTACCTGTACATATGTACAGGTAAGATACATTGCACGGGCCAAGATCAATTACCTGATAACGATCTTGGTGATGTCACAGTCCAGTACCAAACATGCTGCATCATTTCTTATCACCTTGACAGAGGCAAGAAACGACGTAACGCATGACATAATTATGTCCATGTATGTATGCATGTGTGTCTGTGTGCGTGTGCTAAATTCTGTATATAAACTCTCAGAACCGGCTCAAAAATTGCCAGTGTTTGCCGAGGATTTGGCTCTCCCATACTTAACCATATGAAGTGGCAGAACACGCAAATACTGTTGAAGACCTTCAAGTGTGAATATCTCTCACAACAAGGTATTCCACAGTAATAATCAACCATGTAAAATTAATGAAAATACAAATAATACAAAATGGCGACGTATCTAGTATCATTGTTATGCACATACCTGGCAGTAGAGAGCCTCAACCAAAGGTTCAGTGTTAGCTGTAGTTTGGTCAGTTCTTTTTTCTAATGGTCTTAATAGGATCCCTGAAAACTGTATAATCGGCATAATCATCCTTTGTCGTTGTAATAAATCCTCTTTTATTAGAAGGTAAGGAAAATTTGTTCAAAGAGATTTTTCCCCATAATTTTGAAATTGAAATTCATACATTTAATATAATAATTTTTACCTGGTCGGTACTTTTTTATGGCAAAATTTTTAGAGCCATGCTCTCTCTTAGTAACTATACTACATTGACTGTTGCAGCCCGTAGTAGTAATGAATTAAAGTTTATTATTCTCTAAGTTAAATTTGGAAAAAACATAATTATTAGTATAGGTATGCATAGCACAATTAGACAAGTTTTCAGGTGGATAAATTCTCAAAAATTGAGCGACTGAATAATGTTTTAGAATTTGAAGCAGAATTTTTTTACAAACATTTATGGGCCTCATATAGTTGTTATTGGATATTTCCATTTCTTTTTCGTTTAAGGAATAAAATCCCCATTGAAGTTAATGAACTCCGGACTATCATATTTTCAAATTCATCAAGTTGCTCAGCTTTCGTGCTTCAACTTTTACTAATTGCATTGGACTTTTAGACAGATTAATTAATTGAAAATTATGATTTTTTTGTTTTAAAATATACTTTTTGCAACATGTATACAATTTCTGTATTTTTGGGCATCCAAAGCTTGGTGAAACTAGCCGATTCCACAGCTCTTACTTGTCACCCACTTTCCTCGCTCCTTCAATTCTTTTTTTCATTCCTTAACTTCTTTTACTCCCCTGGACTAATTTTTCTCACTCATTAGAAATCCCACCCCTTCTTTATTTTTTCTCACGCTTCATCGGTTCCTTAGTTTCCCTACACCTACCTTTTAGTTGCTTAGGCCATGAAATTTAACCTATTAATTTTTTTTTTTCATGAAAATTTTCTCTTCTGTGATGAGGATTTGAGCCCTTAAACCCTCAAGCAACGTTGGTGAGTATTCACTCGACCAAATATACTACGAGACCAGACACTAGGATGATAAGAGTTTTCTTTTATTTGTTTGCTTCAGTTAATTTTATTTCAGTTTTATTGATAACCTGCTTATTCATCAGTTGTTACAAATGAAAATTTTTTTAGGGTGTTGGGTTGAGGGAGGGGTTTTGGATTTTATTTATCTGTGTTTATTTGTAATTTTTGCTCATTTCATTTTTGTCTCTCATTTTTTTATTTTTTTTCTTCAGGTGTATAATTTTTTAAATTATTTTTCCATTTTTATTCCCCAGGGCTCGAATACTGCATTTGTACACTTGTTGCAAAATAGTTATTTATGATACAAGTATATAAAGTAAGTGATTTTGATTCGAGTGTAATTTTTGCAGCCCAAGCCAATGGCAAGTGATGTGAATCACAGTAGTATCAATCACCTACTGTATAAACGTGTGTCACACATTATTTTTTGTAACACTTCCCCTGAGAAACAAAAAAAAAAAGTTGAACAGAAAAAAAATTAAGGTGCTGTTTTTACCTTGATTCCAACAACTGGTCACTGTTGTACTCTCCTGTAAATTGTACATCTTACCATGTTTGTAGATAAGGTCCAGGTTGGTATCTCTATTGTGGAATACCTTGTCGTGAGAGATATTCCCACTAGAAGGTTTTCAACAGTATTTTGCGTGTTCTGCCACTTCATACAATTAAGTATGGGAGAGCCAATTCCTCGGCAAACACTGGCAATTTTTGAGCCGGTTCTGAGAGTTTATATACAGAATTTGGCACACACACACAGACACACATGCATACGTACATGTACATAATTATGTCATACGTTACGTCGTTTCTTGCCTCTGTCGAGGTGATAAGAAATGACGCAGCACGTTTGGTACCGGGCCGTTACATCACCGAGATCGTTATCAGGTAATTGATCTTGGCCTGTGCAATGTATCTTACCTGTATGTACGTACAGGTACGAACATACAAATGCACCAGTGTATATTTGTTTAACGTCATAAAGACGATTATTGCCAGCATTTGGGTGGCGACTGTTGTCAAGGGGTGCGAGCCCCTATTACCTCATACGAGTATTGTCCCCACAGCTACTCCCCTCCAGTTTTTGTGCCACAAAAATTATGTCGCGTGCCTGGGGGGACTTATTGAGTCTATTGCTTTCTCTGGTCCTTCTCCCATTTAGCAAGGGCTGAGCCTACCGCAGCCCCTACGCACTTGTAAGATTGCTTACGTGCGTTGAACGGGCCTAGTAGGCGTCCCTTCTAGCTTGTCCCCTTTGTCTAGGCGGTTGATTTTGTGGAGCCGGATGGGTATAGGGATGGGGACAATAGGAATGTGGAGGAGCAGACAGGGTTTTTGGTCGTGGTCGTTTAAACATCGGGGAGTTAGAAGTCTCCGATGCTTTGTAGATCAGACCAAAGGCGGGAGGAGGGCATATTTTTGGCACCTCTTTCACAGGAAGTTGCCTCCTCACCTCCAATGTCGCCAGGGCTGAGGACTCCAGGGGTGGGCACTCCACTCTCGGTGTCTTCTCTGGCGATTTTGGTTGTGTGATAAGGGCAGGAAAGGGTGTGGACATCATCTTGACGATGTCCACATCCAATGTCGTGTCCATCAGCAACTCATTTTAAATTCGTACAATTTCCTTTTCCTGCTTCATCTGTTCCTTAGTCTTTACAGGCTGAGGTACAGGTGGAACGGTGAATTGGAATTCTGGAGTCGAGAATGGCGTGTTAATTGGGGACAACATGATACAAGGAAGGAAAGAACAATTTGGAAAAAGAAAGAAAAATAGTAGAAATTTTGGCGTGTTAAATTGTCAACAGCGGAAAGGCGAGTGAAAAACGTTGCGAGAATATTTTCAATCGCAGCTCTATTCCAAGTTGTTATCTCATTTCACACATGTTCGGAGGGGATAGTGCATTAAATATTCTTTAGCTGAAAAGTTTTCCGGTCAAAATCTGTTAAGTACAAGCAGAGTTAAGCGTGTTTGAATTTTCGTACTTTTGAAATTTTGCATTTCACAAAGGAATGCACTCTTCGTTTGTGACGTCACGATCTATTGACTATTTTGTTATCGGAATATTTATCAATAGAAACACGTTTCGCAGCGGATATTAACTTTCGTGAATATTTTTAGTTTCTCCTTGCCAATCTCTCGGATTTTCGAGTTAAAATTTCGTTTTTTCGCTTTTTGCTGCCAAGGGGCCTGCCTCTTTTTTGTGGGCATGAGGGAGCCGATGGATCGTAGTGTATTTTGACGATCTCATCGCTAAACTTCACCGTTTTCTTTATTTTTGTTTTTCCTACTGGTGATTTTTGTGATTTATTACCTTTTTCGACCAGTTTGTCCTCAACTTTTTGTGGTTGTGTGGTATCGGATTGTGTGGTCTGTTTTTTTTTTCAATTTCTTTGTCTGTCGTCTTCCTTGTTGCTCTTTGGAGCATTTTTCTGTCGTCGTTTATAAGGTACGCAGGTTTCAATCTATCAATTGAAATCGTTTTTTCTTCACCTGCGATTAGTATCACGAAATTCTCTTCATCTTGTGATACAACCTTATAGGACCAGCGTATGGTTTCTCCAACGAAGATCTTATTTTTTTGTTACTGACAAACACATGAGAAGTTGTGGCCAAGTGTTTGGAGACATAAATCTTTGGTTGGCCATGACAAGCTGCCTGTTTCAAAAAACTGTTAGCATCAGTCCGTATGTTTTGGACAAGCATTTCAGGGCTAATTTCTTTCAGTGGGTGAAAAAGTCCCCTGGTAGGCGTAGCTCTTTGCCTAGCGCCAACTGCGCTGCAGAGTGACCTGTGTCCGTTTGAAGAGCAGATCGAAGGGCCAAGAGGATGGTTGGTAGTATGTCAACCCATCTTTTGGTGTCGCAAGCCATAATGGAGGCTTTCAAAGCTCTGTGCCATCGCTCAGCTTTGCCATTTGCTTGAGGATGGTAAGCTGTGGTGCGATTGTGTTGTGCACCAAGTTTCTTAGACAGCTCTTGGAAGAGAGAGCTTTTGAATTGACGACCCTGGTCTGTGATGATGACTTCAGGTACGCCATAGCGGGCAATCCAGGTGTTGTATAACCTGGCAGCTACTGTCGGAGCTGTCATCTCATAGAGAGGAACTGCCTCTGGCCATTGAGTTGCTCTATCGATCATCGTCAACAGGTATCTGTGTCCTTGGGATGGGGGTAATGGACCCACCAAGTCTATGTGTATCGTTTTAAACCGCTCCATTTGTTTGAAAGATTTAAGAGGCGAACGAGTGTGTCTTCCTACTTTGGACTCTTGGCAATTCAGCAACTGCGAGCCCATTTATTGCAGTCGGACTTCATTCGTGGCCAAACAAATCTTGATGCTACTAACCCATCAGTGCATTTTGGTCCAGGGTGCGATAGATTGTGTACACAACTGAAAGCCAATTTGCGATACTTTGTTGGCAGGAATGGCCTATTCTTGCCTGTACTAATGTCGCATGTTAGTAAGACATTAGTACCAGGGATTTTCCTTTGTCTCAATTTGAGAGCTGTGTCATCGTTCGACAACAGTTCTTGCAATTCTGCATCCCTTAACTGTTCTTTAGCTATTTCAGTGTAAGGTAATTGAGACTGTGCCGAGATGGCTTCGATCCTACTAAGAGCATCAGCTGGAGTGTTGAGTTCTCCACTTATATACTGGATGTCCGTAGTCAACCACATATATAGTGAAATTGTCAAGCTCTTCTCGGGGAAGCTGGTTCTGTCTTTTGCATGAAGGCATGTGTTAGGGGTTTATGATCTGTTTACACAGTGAAACATCTACCCTCTAATTGGTGCCTGAAATGCTTCAACGCAGCAAATATTTCCAGTAACTCCCTGTCGTATGTGCTGTAATTCTTTTTGGTTTTTGATAGCTTTCTAGAGAAGAAAGCGAGTGGTAAATTCTTGTCATTGTCCTTTTGGTACAGTGTTGCACCAATTGCAAAGTCGTATGCATCAGTTGGGACACATAATGGCTGACTTTTGTCTGGGTGAGCTAGTAGAGTTGCATTTGTCAGTGTTTTTTTGATGTTTTCAAAGGCTTTTTCAGCTTCATCTGTCCAATCGAGTGGAGTCTTATCTTTCTTTTTATTTGATTTGATCAATGCAAACAGCTTACTTTGTTCGGCTGCAGCATTTTTAATGCAACGTCTGTAGAAATTCACCATCCCCAAGAAGCGTCTGAGTTCTGCAACGTTTGAGGGTTTTGGGAATTTCAATATGGGCTCTACCTTGGTCTTCAGAGGGGAAATGCCTTCGGTCGATACTTGATAGCTGAGAAAGTCAATTTTGATTTGTTTGTATAAACTTTTTCCAACATTGATGGTAAGTCCAGCAGCGTGTATATGTTGTACGATGGTTCTTACATTCTTCTCGTGCTGTTGCTCACCGCCTTCTGAGCAAATGCATATGTCATCCAAATATGCATAAGCAAATGGCAAATCCATAAACAGTCCATTGATAAATCTCTAGAAAGTTTGTGCAGAATTACGGAGTCCAAACAGCATTCAAAGTTATTCGAATAGACCAAAGGGGGTTACAACCGCTGTCTTTGTTATGTCCTGTTCAGCCATTGGAATTTGGTGGAATGCCCAGTTGATGTCGATTTTTGTGAACATCGTTTTACCCTTCATATTCGCATTGAAGTCCATTATGTTTGGGACTGGATAGCAATCAGGAACTGTTTTGGCATTTAAGGACCTGTAGTCTCCAACGATTCGCCACTCTCCACTTGCTTTTTTAGTCATGTGTATTGAGGAACTCCACGAGCTTTTCAAGGGGTGGCATATACCTTCCCCTATTAGGCGATCATAGTATTCCCGTGCTGCTTTGAGTTTATCAGGCAGTAGCCTGCGGGCTCTAGCATGGCAAGGCGGTCCTTTAGTTTCTATATAGTTAACGGTGTCATGCTTATAGGTTGGATGCCTGCGAATCGATGGTTGAGTGACTCCAGGATAGTCTGACAGAATCCGTAGGAATTGTTTGTCAACTTTAGTGCAGCTGGATATGTTGGTGTTCAGTTGGTACGCTAGCATTTTGCCTTCCACCCATAGACCAGTATTATTGTCTATGATCTTTTCATTTTTGAGGTTGATTACCAAGCCATAGTGTGCAAGAAAATCTGCGCCCAGGATCGGAGTTGGAACGTCCGCAATTGTGAAGGACCACGTCATGTCTCTTCGCAAACCTATGCTTACTTTGCTGGATTCTATTCCGTAAGCTGGAAGGTTTTGACCATTCACAGTTCGGAGGTGTATTTTGGAGAAATTGCCTTTTGGTTTTTACTTACTGGCAAAATGCTCAAGTCAGCACCTGAGTCTATAAGGTAAAGTCTCCTGTTTGTCCTGTCCTTGATGAACAGGCGGTGTGAATACTGTTTCGAGGAATCTCCAGCTGCATAGACGACCCCTCTTTCTAGTTTGACGGCTTACTGTACGTTTTTCCCCACCATTGGCATCTGTTGTTGCCTTTGGTGGCCTCAGCACCAAATCTATTATGAAAGAAGCAGGATTTATCATCCCAGTTTTGAGACCGGGATTTGGGGGATGATGTTCTTCTAGGGGGAGTTGGACTCTGACCCCTGGTAGAATAGCTCTTTCGGTCTCTGGACCTGGATTTTCTATCGTTATTTCTATTGTTGCTCCTGCTTTTCGAGCAGTTGTTACTTCTACCATTTCTTGGGCTATTGTTATTACTCTTCTTCTTTATTTCACTAGTCAGCTGAGCTATCTGGGCTCTAAGCTGAGCTAGTTCTCAGGTCTTTGTCGATACTGCACAAATCAAGGATGCTGATCTCAAATGTTCCAGTGCACTATCGGCACTCTTTGCCAAAAAGTCTAGGTCCTCGGAATTGTTTATTACCGTGGTACCCACAGCTGCCAGACACTGTACAACATGTTGGGGCAGTTGGTTACAGAACTGGTTCCCAATGACCATTGGCGATACGATGTTATCAGCCTTCTGTTTTAATATGGCCATGAAGATGGAGGGTTTATCATCTCCCATCTTCATTCCACCCATGACATCATCTATTATTTGGTTTTGAGTTTTACCAAACACATTTCGAATTTTCTTGCAGAACCAACTGTACTTATCTACTTCCCCTGGAGGGCATTCCATGATATCCGGAATGCTGCGTATTATTTCTGCGGGCATGCCGCTGCAAATGTGTGAGTATTTCTGGTCATTTTGCAAGTTTTCCATTTTAAAACAACCTTCGAGGAGAGTCAACCAGAGTTCTACCTTATTTGGCAAAAATTCCGGAATCTCAATCCTCCGCCTTTGGATCGCAGGATTCTGCAGAGTCTGCATCTGCAACCGCTGTAGTAGCTGTGTAAGCACTTCGGGGGTCAGCTGTGGCTGACCACTTCCACCTGTTCCAGGCTGGTTCAATGTCGGGTTTGTCATATTTCTGTTAGGCATTGTAATCTGCTGCTTCTCTGTTGAGTTGTTTTCAGCAAAGGTTCCACCAGACTCCGTCGGTTGATGGTCTCGGGTTGAAGGGTCGGAGTCTTGGTTTAATAGACGACCGCTTCTGAGGGTGCAAGCTGTTGTCTTGTTTGGGTTGACTACGGCTCCCAAACGCAAGGCTTCTGGTCTCCGGATTTGTTTTTGTTTTTCTGGAGTCTCAAAGACTTCAGAGTCTCTGGTCGAAGCTGGAGGAGTTGGCGGATGAGGCCAACTTTGTTCCTCCAGGTCTACTTCTCTTGGTTCCCTTCTGGCAAATATATTTGTAAGGGGGGGTTTAATTTCCCACTTTTAAAGTCAGACCTCTGCTTCGACAGCCAAATGTTTCTAGGTCTGTGATAAAATTTGTATCACAAGCGAGTAACTTGCCAGCGCACTACTGCTAGTTTTAGAATTAGCGCAACGTGCCTAGACACCCACGACGTAGCCAAAAAATCACATCGGGGTCACCACTGTGGAATACCTTGTTGTGAGAGATATTCACACTAGAAGGTTTTCAACAGTATTTTGCGTGTTCTGCCACTTCATTCAATTAAGTATGGGAGAGCCAAATCCTCGGCAAACACTGGCGATTTTTGAGCCGGTTCTGAGAGTTTATATACAGAATTTGGCACACGCACACAGACACACATGCTTACGTACATGTACGAAATTAAGTCATAAGTTACGTCGTTTCTTGCCTCTGTCGAGGTGATAAGAAACGACGCAGGCCGTGACATCAACAAGATCGTTATCGGGTAATTGATCTCGGCCCGTGCAATGTATCTTACCTGTACGTACATACAGGTACCAGTGTAAATTTGTTTAACGTCATAAAGACGATTATTGCCAGCCTTTGGGCGGAGACTGTCGTCGAGGGGTGCAAGCCCCTATTACCTCATACGAGTATTGTTCCCACATCTATCATGATTTTTTTTTTTGTAGAAGTCTCTTACAATTTATAAAGTAACACATGCGCATAAGTCGGTGTATAAAAAATTCACAGACGTTGCATGAAGAAATTCATTCACAGAAGGCGGTATATAAAGTAAGAAATAAACCATAAAGAATTTACATTATGCATGGTTCTAAAATCCACTTTACATACTGGCTAAACTCACATGATTGTCTACTTTATTGACAGGTCTTGCAAAAAAGTAGTGTACGCACCTTGGTAAGGACCAGTTAGCAACTCGTGCAATTACTGCACTCCACTGCGGCTCATGCTAGCAAACATTGCACTTATTAAGAATTGCTCACTTTCTTTTCATGTTGCCTATTGTACAATTTCAATTTGTGTCTTATTGTTAATGGAATTTAAATTAACTTACTGTTTTGTAAATTTTTTCTATTTCCTTTGGATTTAACATCCAGTTCTGAAATGAAACATATTGGGATATGTTGTAAAGTTTGTTTAGAGCAGCCATCTTTGTACCTGCATCAAGCCAAGCAGATTTGGTAATTGTGTCTTCAAAAGCAATTCTTATATTCTTTAGCATTTCCAATACCTAAAACGTAACAGGAAAAGTTAGTTTTTGAATGAAAGTTTCTCCATTTTTGATCTTAAGTTTATATTAAATATCGTTTATCCGCACTTGAAATCGATTGTTTCTAGAATTCTGGTCGGCTTCAACAAGAACCAATCCGAAGATATATGAATACTGGTTTTTAACAACATTTAAGCACCTTGTTTCTCTGAAAATAATCGCTCCATATCTCTAAATATTATAAAATACTACTAGCTAAAAATTGCTGTAAACATTATCACTCTAGAATCACTGTGTGGATTTGCATGAGATTTTTCAGAAAAAATTGTATTATTCTAAGAAAGGTTTATTGCCATCAAGATAGTCTGTGGCTCCCTTGAAGGCAAAGTAACCATTTTTTACTATCTGTGAAAACAGAAAATGGACAAAAAATTTCTTGAACCAAACATAAAGGAGTAGAAATGAGAATTGAAAAAACTTCTCCCCCTCTCTTTGTTCATGACTACTGGTTGGTTAGCTGGATGTAATTCTCTCCATTTCACTCTTTTTTTTTTTTCATTGTGTTTTTTTTGGTTTTGCAAAATAGAGCTTAAAACGATATTAAACAATACCTAAGTGAAGCTGAGAAAAATAAAAATGTTTCATGCAAACAAACATTTTTTGGTGGAATATTGTTAGGAGTGGTTCTTTAAGGCCCAGTTGTACCAACATTAAACTGTTAGATAAACTAGGTTTAACTGATGAAATGCCTGGTGAAATAAAGTTAAACCCTATTCATCAGTGCCTTTTAACTATTTGGTACAACCAGCACTAAAAGTCACATTTAAAATCCCACCTCGTACTTCTTTCAGCAATTTTTCTTAGGATGGGTTTAACTCCTAAAATTGGTTATTCAAAAAATCTTAAAAACTAGGGAACATATGGAAAAATGTTTCATACAACTTTTTTCTTACTCGATTTTATACAAACTTATTTCGTCTATATATTTCTTCATTGAGTCAATGGTAGCCATTTTTAAATGAAATACATTTATTGAATATATAAATGTTTTGTTAACACTATGGTTATACTCGTGAATAGTACATCATATACAACAGATGAACCCTGTTAAATATAGTACAAACTGGAAGCTTATCGTCCAATTTTTATATTATTTCTCAAACTTATTCTTCTTAACATGGAAGGGAAGATTGTTTTTTAATAAGGGATAAATTCATTACATAGCATGGTTTATAACAAATTAATCTTATTGATTTTTTTTTTAATCATTTTATTTGTACTTGTGTTATGATCCATTCAGTCATCAGTAGGACCTAGTCTAGACACACAAGAAAAAAAAACATAATTTTAAAGATTTGATTGAAAAAACTTTTTGTTGTGGAAAGGATGTATTTTTTCATTATTATTTTTTTGTTTTATTTTGCAGTTGTATCTTTTAGAGTGGATTAGCCAGATTGTATATTATTTTAAGAGAAAAAAGTGCTAAAAAGGCAGAAGTCATATTAATCTCGTTTCGTACTCTTTTTCTGAAATCCTCTTTGTCGGATCACAGACGCTTATCTAAATTTCAGCCTTACCAACTGAAAATTACCGGAGTTACCATGTTAATAAAACATTAATATATTCCAGTAAATGTACTTGATTTTAAGGTGGGTTTTGTGGGCTCAAGATTGACATTGGAAAGAAATGTGGGCAAGAATAAGTAAATACGGTGAGAAAAATGTCTTTTCGAAACATATTTTCAAATGTCCCCAAAATTTTCGCGAATTTAAAAAAAAAAATTTTAGTGTTTTTTAGACAGCCCGAAAAATTATTTGAAGAGTTGGGGTTGGATTTTTAATATGTTGTTCAGGGAACCATGTTCCTTATTTGCCTAGACTAAAATAACGTGCCAGTAAGTAAAAAGCTTTTAGAAGGTTGAGGTTTTAAAAACAATACATGCTATTATTTGTTTTTGTTTTTCTTCTGTAATAGGTTAATAGCTTCTTTTATTTGGATAGAATTTTTAAATTAGAGATTGTTTCAATGGGCTAAAACTTGGAAAACAAGCATTGAAAATGTTTCCTCTTAACTTTTACAATTTTCTAAGGAGGTTAATTTAATACTTTCACTTGACCGTTGTTTCCTAATTGCTTTTTATTTTGAAAATTAAACTAAAGTCCCAAATTTTGTTTTCAGAAATATAGCTTTCGTATAAAAAGTCAAGTAGTTCGATGTTTCTTAAGTTTTTATGCATTTTTCAAAAACTGCCAGTTTACCTTGGTAGTAGCTCTGAATTCGCGAGTTTCTCGTAATAATTGTAATATAAACTTCGTAATTCTTTCGTTGCATATGGCATTACCGATTGTGTCACCGACCACCATACTGCGCTTACTAACAGAACGGATACATTTTATTAATACCATTTTCAACTTGGGTATTTGTTAACACTTAACAGCAAACTAAATACGTACCAAATACTTTGCGACTAACTTCCGACAGTATTTTTAGAACGGCTTCGAATTGTTGCATATTTTTAATCATGATTGTCTCACCTTCTTCGAATATTTTGCGAGTATCATCGCGAATCCCTTCAAACAGTGTTTCTAAATAATCAAGCCAATTAATCTGAAATGAAAATTATTTCAGTTGACTTAGGTAATTACATGCCCTGTGATATTGTCCTTCAAAATCTTGAAATTACTAACGGGTTTTTTCTGAGGAGTATCAAACAAATATCGGTTTATTCAGTTGTGGTGAAGCCTGTTTTCTATTTTATTTTAGTTCTTCATATAATTTCCAGCCCTTTTATTTTTGAAATGTTCAAGTCATTTCCACTCTGATAAAATTCCGTACGTATTCAATCAGTTTCGCGAAAAAATTGTCATTTTGATCTCGCATTTTTATGCGAAACGAGGGTAAGAGAAAGTGGTGAGACTTGAAAAAAAATTTGTGTTGAACTTGATAGTGAAACGTTTTCATACATATCTATTTTATCAAATAGAGTCAATTTTGTATTTTGATTTTTTTTGTATACATATTGTGAACAGTACTATGATAATGGTAAAATACTGATATTATTTGGAAATAGCAACAGCTAGTGTGACTGTGATATCGTCTAAGAAATACTGTTTTTACTCTTCGCTGACTACTCACCTTACCAAAAAGTGTTTTGAAAACGTGAGTATGGTTTTACGTTTCAGTATTTTATCAATTTATTACTACTTCGAACTGCATCTTTTTCAGTTTTCATAATCAAATTTCCTCCGAATTATGAGTTGTAACTAACTTCT
This sequence comes from Ericerus pela, assembly GCA_011428145.1. Taxonomy (NCBI): domain Eukaryota; kingdom Metazoa; phylum Arthropoda; class Insecta; order Hemiptera; family Coccidae; genus Ericerus; species Ericerus pela. The sequence goes on along the minus strand of WOFM01000542.1, from coordinate 861,968 downwards.
CATTCTTTTCCTCCTACCCTATTTGTGCGTCTTAAAATTAATCTCTTAGTCTCTATAATATCTTAAAGTATACCTCAATATTTTGGAGTATGTCATTATCGAAGACCACGTTGCTTCTACATTTCGTTGCTTGTAATTTAAAAATAAAATTTTTCTTATTTCACCCTCCTTAATAATTATTTGTACTGACTTACGTTTATTTGTGAATTTTCCCCTCCGAGTATTTCGTCAGTTTTTTTCTGCAGCTCAGTCACTGTAATAAATGTTATGCGACCAAAATTTTCTTCTTCCGCTGGATTCTTCAATTCCTTGATCTGTAGAGTGGAGTGTGAAAAGAGAAAATTATATGATTCCAGATAAAAAATGTGCGTGCTTTTCGTTATTTCATGTTGGATTGATTATAATTGGACAAAGAAGAAAACAAATTGAGGGAATGTAATTTATTGTTTCTGGAAAATTCAAATCGGTATCATTAGGTTTTCGCATATTTTTGAGGGATATTTCTTGTCTGTTTTAAAAAAAGTAGTTTTCTTTAATTTTTCAAAATATCAATGGCGTAGCAACGTTTGCAATTACTTATCTGTAGGGTAAATAGATTAATATAATTACATATTATCATTCTAATATGGAATAAATATAAAATTATTTGGCATCACGTTTCCGGATTTGTGTCTCGATTCCTTAAATTTTGTATCAACACATGAAGATAGTGAAATCCTTCTTTCTTACCAGTTCTAACTTGGTTAAAAAATCAGTTACTTCCGTGATTCGATTTTCAATTAGTTCGTTCGTTTTTTTCGAATATTTTGCATTTGTCAACTCGTTCATGTATTGCACAACTTTTATCATCATATTTTTCAGTGTATCTTGCGCTTCTTTTATTTTTGTTTTTTCTTCTTTTCCATTTGCGTGTGATCGGAAAGTAAATACTTCAAGTTCTCTTGATTTTTCGTCTGTCCTGTAAATTTTAAGATTTATAGGCTACTATGAATTTCGGAAATTATGTTCATTTACCTCAGCTGTTTTGCATAAGTTTCTTCTAATCTTTCCAGTCCTTCCACCCTTTCATTTTCCGTTATGAAAAGTGACTTCTTAGCGCTACTTTTCAGTTTTATTATGAGTTAGGTAAAGAAATAGGTACTTTATTCTTGATTTTATTATTTTAGTCTTTGGTTCAATTGCAGATACCTTACGCTGTACCTTCTCGTTCAAAGACTTGTGCATTTCGCTTAATTGTTGAGAATTTCAACAAAAATATGATAAAAAACCCACCTAGGCTTTTAAAAAAAAACATTGAAATAAGGTTCAGAATTAATTTTCCAACTTTGTTCAAGGATATGTATAAATTTGCTGTGCTTACTTATCGTAAATTAATGTGTCGAAAATATATGAAAAAAATTTGTGATCACAGAATATTGTTACTGTTGGTATCTCTAGTATCTTACTTACATGAATTGATATATTGATGGTGTAGGAGCAAAGTGGAGATAATTTTTAGTGAGATCATTGTCGTCAGCCTCTGTTGAAACTTTGAAAAGAAATGATGTAAAAGTCGATTGCCTGTGCAATTTTCCCAATAATCTGCTGAAATCGTTAGGTTGGTTTATTGGTGCATTAAAGGGTGGCTTAATGGGCAATCCAATAGTGTTCAACTCCAGAGGTACGACTATCTCGCCGAGCTCTTCAATTGTTGCTGAAAATAGCAACAAGTTTATTATAGATTTAATTAACTCTCAGTCATCGCAGCAGGGTACTGGAAATCAGTTTCGTGTAGCATATGTTGCATAGTATGCAACAAACGGGAAATTTTTGCAACACATGGAATTTTCACAAATTAACTGAACCTAAAAATCAAAGTGAGATATAATTTCTAAATTCTAATATTCTTCTTTTTGAGTGTGTAAAGTCTGCAACACAGGAAAAATCTAAGTATGCGCCACTGCCGAAAATGATGTCTAGTAGTAGTAGTATATTCCAGTTCGTTGAAAAAAAAAAAAATTGTGAAAACAATAATGGTAAAGTTGAGCCTCTGAAAAAAGTTTGTTCTTTTTTAAAAGTTACATATGATGTCATATAGAATAGACACGTCAGAAAGTTTATCTTGCTTCTACATGTATACAGGTCCATTAAATGTCTTATTTGTATCAATGAATATGCCTATAAACTTTTTTATTTTGTATCATTGTATTATTTTTAATTTATTCTTCTCATTTTTTTGGGAAATAAATGTCTTCTATGACGCAGAATACGTCTTATGTTTTAAAAATGAGTATGATAAGATAATAAAAAGAAGTCGGTAATTCAAAAACTTGGGGGTCAGAAAAAGTGTTAACTATACCTCCTTTAATAATCCAGAGACTATGATAACTAAGAGGAAATAAAAGTTGGGTTGAATTGAAGAAAGTTCCAAGAGTTATAAAATATTATTCAAGATCATAAGATCAATTATTGGGTGTTGATCGTTGACATTTTCTTTGTAAAATTAGTGCACTTTCTATTTCAGTAAAATTAGTATAACTGAGAACAGGGACGTGATAGAATGTTCCGTAACGTGTCATTAGTTTTGTCTGTGCGAGATCTCTTGATATCAGTGATAAGATTGAAAAAAAAATTCATCGAGTTTGTGAAAAATTGTGATTCAATAGATAATTTTGTAATAATTTCAGAAATGTCTCAATATTGTCATTTATATTGGGTAGAGGTCTTCCCTAAATCCAAAAAAAAAAGTCCAAAAAAACAGCAAAATGAATGAGAAAGTCAAAAGGAATCGAATGAACTCAAAACTTTGAAGTTTGGGTATACAATAGCCTATGAACAATTATTTAATTAATAGATCTTCTATGGAACAAAATTGCAGCAGCATCTATGTGAGAACTTTTGACATAGGTATCTTTACAATAAGATAAGTGAAGAATTTTGCGAATTACGTAATAATTAATGAGAATTAGTTGAATCAATCGAAAAATTTCATAATACATAGGTTGGATCTATTAGCTGTGTACCTTCTAGCAACCCAACAACCAGGCAACATATTCTCGGCCCAATAGATCAGAGGCCAAGGATCTGACACAGCCCCTGCCATTTTTTTATTTCACATTGATGGGTAAAATTGTTTAACTCATCACCCAAAATCAAACGAAAAAATAAGTGATGAAACATGAAAATAATAGAAAAAACCAAAATCATTTGTTGATTTATTAAATGTCTTCATAGTTCCATATTTCAACGGCGCGTCCTGAATTTTATCCAGGGAGGTGATCGAGATAAAACTAAAATTTCATGATAATTAAAAAAAAAGAGATAATCACCCCCTTGGACACACTGCTTCCATACTTTTGTGACTCACAATAAATCAATTTAAAAAAAAAAACGCGCTCTAGGGTGTCAGCGAAATAGAACATTTAATGTGGTACACATTTCATATCTGGGGGGGGGAACATAGTGAAGTTTGAAAGAATTCCTTTTCAGAAAACCACTTGTTAAGTTTTTCAATTGAAGTTTGAAATTCGTTAATGAAAATTGAAGTTTGAAAAGATGATAACACAATATAAATGAAACACATATCATATCATATCGATATATCGATCAACACCAATTCCTTCATACTCTATGATAAAACATTACTTATCAATATTAATTTAATTGATATTTCCTCATTTCGACTAGTGGGGAAATTGTTATTGGCTGTAGGAATTTGTATTCTTTCTGTGATTGGCTGTAGCACCCTTTTTTAATGAAAATTTAACCAAAATAATTTTTTCCGAATTTACTCTGAATTCAGCGTAGTGAAAGTAGAAATGTGTACCGCATTAAAAAATAAACTAAGAAGTCATATTACCCTTGAATAATTTAACACTTCATTGCCTTTATCAAAGTCCCTTAGATTCGCCAAATAATTTTTGGAGTGACGAAATTAGTTCATTTCATTCAAACAGTTATTTTTATCTAATTCACCCATTTAATGAAGATTTTATTGTTTGTAAAGTTGATTGTAACGGCAATTTTAGACTAAGAATGGTTGATAAACTCGAAACACTTACAAAATTGCAGTATACTTTAATGTGACTTCAAAGTAACATTTGTGAAATATCTACATAATTACTGATTCTAGTTTACATTTCAGACTCGGAAAATTGTGTCTCTTAACATTTGCTAATTTAAATAGAAGTGAAGATCCAGTAAATTTGGATTAGCAGAATTAATTAATAATTCATGAGGGGATGAATACAATGAAAGGTGATCTTTAATCAATACAATGACAGTATATGCTGTGTATGAAATAGTTCTCATGGTATGATACAAAGTCGAAGGGATGACATCATGATACAGATAAAGTAGTTTTCCCAGAACATTATTGAATTATGAATGTTGGGTGAAGTGACATTGAGAGATTTAAGCGTGTGTCTTGAAGGTTATCGATGAGTATGGTGTCAGGCAGAAATGTCTGTGTGACAGAGATAGAGACATTGTGTGAGAGAGATGAAACGTGGAAAGATTCTTGTGCAGTGCTAGAGTTATGTCTTCTCGAATCTTTCGTTATTTGTATACAAGGTGGACAAAAATTAATTGGGTGGAGTGATAATTATATGAATATGCGTGTAAATGAATGGAAATGTATCGTTACAGTGATTATGAGCTCTTTTTTCTCCGAATCGTAAAGTTATCGGTTAATAAAAAATCAAAGATTTTTTCTGTTTTCCTCTAGTATTTTTTTGACTTTTACAGAAACAAATATTTTAATTATTAGGTACATATGTAATTTTATCCATTAAATTATTCAATTGAGTATTGGTTTGTTTGAAATAGGAAAATTGGGGAAATTTTACCTTTTCTATTTTTTTTTAAATTGGTTGTTCTATTAGGTAGAGTGCGATGCTTGATCTTTAAAGAAGCTGTTCTATTTATCGTAGTGGAACTTGATAAAAACGATTTTCGTGTACTGTTACACTTTCGAAAAATTAGTAAAAAATTCCTTCTAGATTTGGAAAAGCACAACGTCTCAACATTGAAGATGCTATTCTAAATTTTTCTTTCAAAAAGCGCTAAGTTTGATGAATAAGATCATTTGAGAAGTTCTTTCAAAGATATGATCACAGTTGCCACATATATTTTCATAGAATAAATAAAATTGTTTGATTATTCAATTCGAGACATTAGTTTTCTTTTTGAGTTATTATTTCTTAGAACTAACACTGAACTAAAATCTTGAAACAAAATTTTCAACAGAACTGGTCTAGAACTGAAATGTTTAGTGTAGGTGTATAGCACCTTTTTGTCGGATCAAACGTATAATGGGTGATGAAAAATTCGATGACATCATTATTTTTTTAAATCCACTCGATGGCCTAAAATACTGGCTTTTCTTATTTACTTAAATTAGAGAAAACCGTCTTACCTATCCCAACATATATAACGGTAAGTACAGATAATGACGTTTTTACTTGATGAAAAAACAAAAATAATCAGCAAAAAACTGAAATAGACTGGATTCCAGTAAGCGATCACATTTAGGTAACTTGAAACAAAATGTCCATTCTTTTATGTCACAAGAATAGGATAGGCATCGAGGTACAGTTTTTAGTGCAGCACAAATTCGATGCCTTATAAGTCAGCTAATATCCAATCTTTTTTGAAAAAATTTCAGATTCATTTTGTTCACGCTTCCTGCTTATTTAAAGCAATTGTTTGATTAACTTCCTGTACCATATTGTTGAGAAAAGTTTATAAGTTTATGATACAAGTATTTGATTCTTACCTTCGTCAATGCAGTTTTGGAATGTGATCCTAGCTTTTTGAATGGCCATTATATCACTGTAATTATTGCTATTCATGAGCTCTAATAAACAGAAAATACGCTGTATTAAATTTTAAACATTTGTTGACAATCAGTTGCAAAATATGCACCAATTACATATTGGCCCATTTCAATTACCATTTCATGATATTTCCATACAATACCTAAGACTTTTTCATCGACGTACTTCTCTCTAATTGTAAATGCACTTTCTCTCACCATGCCGGGTGGTAAAGGATGCGATTGATGAAAATTTCCGCACATGAAATCGTAAAAATTATGGCATGGTAGAGCTGAAGGATTCATATTTTTCAAAAATGTTTTCGCTATTTAAGAAAGAAAGATTAATAATTTCAGTGTGCTGATAAGTAATTTCTGGTTGCATTTCAGTGATGTTAGATTTAGAAATTTTTCATCTGAAGTCTTAAAATTAAAACACGTATTCATTCTACCTCCTTCGTGATGCAGATATGGCGTCGAGTAGGACATTTTTTCAAATTTTTTATTATTTTTTGACATTAATTTTCTTTTTAGCTCTTTTCCTGCAACCAGCACCTTTGTGTGAAGTTGCTTACTTCTGGATATGAACTGCAAAGCTGAACTGGAGTTATATTATGAACATTTGTTTGAGTTAACAAATTTGTTAAGATTTGTCAACGTTTTGTTGACTCTTTGTTAGGCTTTGTTATGAGGTGAAATTTAACAAAAAGTTAATGAATAGTCTGGAGCTGTGGATAAGGTTTGTTAGGGCTCTTTAGTCAAGTAGAAAACAGTAACAAATACCTTATGTTTTCACAAATTTTCATCGTTATTCAAGTTTATTAATCATTACCTTCATAGATTACCATGTTCATCGTGATATTATTTGTTCATCGATTTAATTTTATTTTACTAGCTTTGGAGGAAGGGTCTACGCCTCCTCCCCATTCGTTCCAATTCAAAATCCTTGATGACCAAAATCAAATACATGTACCTGTGCATTCAATGTCCGATAGGTTACGAAATATTATGCAGAAAACACTGTGTGTATATATATCTGTATATAATAATACGCGGAAAACCCAGTTTTGTTTTGGTATTTTTTTTCGGTATTATCACGTGATTAATTCGTTTTAGGCAAAATTTGATGGTGGAAATGAATTTGTCGTTAACAAATAGAAGGTTATTGTTGAAAATTCTGTCGGCCATCATTAGTTCTTGAAATAAATGACAAATTAAAAAACGGCAAATTTCTCAATAATTTGCAGTTTTTTTTATGGCCGATTTGTGAAAAACTAATGGCGATAGAAAAATAAATTTTGTTAGAGAACTCGATCAAATTTTATCCTCTTTCAGTTGTATATACCCTAATTTTGTAGCCTAAATAGAATCTGAGAAATCATGAAGTGAGAGAAGAGCAGTTTTTTTCAAAATTAAAATGTGAATGTTGCAAAAAACGCGGATAAATATATAAAAAAGTGAGATTGAATTTTATAATATAGATTTTTTAACAGGCACTTTCTGTTTTAAATTTCATTATTGAAATCATGGTTTTTCTTGTCCAGCTGAAAAATCCATAATTCTCTGAAAACATCTGTTTGAAATTTCAATTGAAGCCCTTCTGACATAGAAGTCAACCACCGCTAAGTTAACATCTGCAGAAAATACATGCAACACCTAAATTACCAATAAACCCCAAGGAACCATGGAATCATTGGAATACAGCTATCTTTAAATACAAAACAGCACTAGCACTGCCAAATACTTACTCTCACCATCGAACAATCTTGTCAGGATAAAGTGGGTGAGAGGTGATAGTGGATCCCAATCCAAATGACCAGAAATTGAAAAAATGTTAATTAGCCCAATCTCATTTACAAACTTGCTAACCCAATTTTATTTTTTCTTTACAGAGTCACTTCTTTATAACACCAACCATTAACCTCCTGTTCTCATCCTGTAGACCTAGAAGTTTGTTCAAGATATAATTCATTGGTTGGGAACCCACAAGATTCCCAACTGAAAAAGAAGAACTTAATTTATCTTCTCTTGGTTGATTTGTATCTTATAAAAATTTTTGTGATTAAGTACTTATGTTCATATTAATAAATAACATAACAGTACCTACTTATGTGTTTGCATGTTACTAACTTCTTTTCAACAGGTCACTAAGGAAACCTAATCTTGGAAGACTAGGTATAGACACAACCCCAGTATCTTGGGCTACGCAAGGTACACAGGACACTTGTCTCTTCAAAAGAATGTAGGTTGACAAGCAACTGGGCTGAGGCGGTCTCTGACCATTTTCAGACACAGGAGAGTGAAGGTGTGAGATAACAAACACTTTTATAATCCTTGGACATTAAATACATTTATTATATAAATGCCTTTCAGTAGTGATCTTGTACCACATTGAATTTTATACACATATCATTTGAATCACCCAATTCATACCTTTCAATGATACCTGACAATTCATTGTAAATATATAATTTCATTCAAATTTTCACTTTTCATAGTATCTTCAGCCAACGTATGTCTGATATATCTGAAATGATGAAGAAACACTAACATGAAATGGTGAAACAAGTGATAACATAATTATTAACCCACATTCTAATGCCAACTTGAAAATCTGTTCATAATACCAGAAAATTCAACAAAATTTTAAGTCTTTGTTTAGATTGACAAACATTCATAATAGGGATCCTGTTTTGTCATTCATTTCTAAATTTCCCTCTTTCTTCACTTCTAATTTTTGGTTTGTTGTGTCATGGCGTAATATTTCCTTTCAATTTAAATTTTATTCTGTTTGTTCTTTTGGTAAAAATGAAGTGAAATTTTTTTTTTTCTTAATTCCTGAAAGTAAATTTGTTTATTCAACAGTCCAAATTTGCAGTTCCAATATTCTTCGAAGCTGAGTTGGCAGCTCCACTTTAGTTGTGAAATATGCGCATATTAATCAATTTCTCCCCTTGAAAACATTTAATTGTTACGATCTATTCAGTCGAGTCAAGTTAGTATAATATCTTACACTCTCTTTTCCATAGCTCTGTTTGTTAGGATTACACTAACTTATAAGAACCTACACAGGTAGAGATGCACCACAAATATTTAAGTAAAACTTAGCACAAAGTCGTATAACATTCCTACATTTGTGGAATTGCCCGCCTGGTGTAGGTTGGTATAAATTGGTGTAGTCCTATCAGACAGAGCTGTTGTCACTTCCATTTCATTTTGAATACTGAGGCGTCCGAAATCGATTCCTGCCACAGTCGCCAATATTTTATGAGGCATACGAAATCGATTCCTGTCACGTGTCATAAAGTCAACCTTTAATGTATAGTGGTGTTTAAATGCTAATGAAGTCACAATGTCCTAAATTTTGGGCATCATGCAGCCGAAACACTGACTCGAGGGGTCTTGAATTGTGTCTTCAAGACATTTTATTTTTTGACTTTGACTATGTCCTACGGCTGAATTCTTCTTGACTTGAATTAGACTTCATCAGACACGGCAAAATACCTCAGCAAATTAATATGACGAATCAGCAATAAGCTAAGTTGTGTGGAAAGAATAGCCTAACAAAGTTTCGATCCATACAAGGTTCGAAACCTACAAAAACGAACAGCAGAATTATTTTGTCAAAGACTATAATTACAAAAGAACTATAGTGTCGACAAAGCGGAACAAAGCATAGTGTGTAGCGGAAAAAATAAAAAGTTAAAAAAAAAGCTATTGCAGACAACAAGTAGGGGAAACCATCAGAAAGCTGTTGTGTCTTCACCTAATTGTGTGTCTTCATGAGTGGTGGTTTTGTTGTTTTAAAAGACTCCTATTATGAAACTTTAGGTCTCGGAGCTTTTGGTTAAAAATGAGGGTGAGGTGAGAAAGTTACTGACATAGATGGAATCAAATCCACTATGCGAAGAAAGAAGGCTCGACGCGGCCTTTAAATGACAGAGCAAGGCAGTCATCTCGAACCAAGCTTGTCTCAAAGTTGTCTTCAACACACCAAATTTCCCTCCTAGCAGGTGCCAGGAACTCCATCTGATCGTATTGTCGACTGATGTCTTCACCTCGTAGGTGTTTTTAAAAGATCGCCTTGAAGTGCGATGTGCAACTGGCGAAACTAGGAATGTCTTATATGTCGTCACTACTGATCCTTCATGACAAAAGAACATCCCTAATTTGCCTTTGTCTTCAACTGAACCTATCTGGAACACCAACTACCATCCTAGTTGTCTTCAAGGTAGATCAGGTTGAATCGTATTCTACATCACAAAGATGGTACACTTATCAAATTGCCTAACGTGAGGACTTAGACGTACAACTTGTGACTTGGACCTGCTACTATCCGCCTACACAAGAAGGACTCATTTGCAAAGACAAACCTAGTACCGGGTGTCGCCAGTGCAAAATAGAGAGTGATTTTAAAAGTAGAATTTGTCTTCACAAATCAGTTCTTCTTGTCAAGGAAATTTCCCCACTTATTGTCTGCTAATTGCCTTCAAACATGCGATGTCGATAACAAAAAGCGAGAGGAATTACCAAATGTCTACAGCCAATAAAATTACAGATATTAGAAATTAATATACGTCGACATACAATAGGCAAAAAGCGCATGTGGATGACTGATAAAATAAAATATAATAAAATATATTAAATGACTGCAAACCGCAAGCAAAGCGTGGAAAGAACGGAGATAAAAAAGGTTGGCTGCATTCATGTCCGTCAATGGGTTTTTACTTCTATTTAATTCGTCTTCATTTAATATATGTCTCATGGCGCCAGTCTGTCGGGTTGAACCAAATTATTGTCTGAAATTGTCTGAATTTGGAAAAGTCGTTACTGAAATAAAATACATTATAATTGCCTGAAAGAGAATCAGATTTTATTTCTGTCTTCACGTCTTCATCTGAATACGAGTTCAAATTTGGATAATATAATGTCCGAATTCGAATTTTGTCTCTCTAGAAATTGTCTGAACTTGTGACGTCATTATTCTGTCTTATGTTTGTCAAAAATAATTTTTATTTTGAGGTCCAGATCTCGGACTTCTCAATACATACATCTTTAAATTCATAAATATGTGTGAACTTTATTTGAGCTAAAATTGTGAAGTGTGTGTGTGAATTCAAGTCAGTATGTACTCTAGATAATATCTCATTTGTCTGTCCAAGTTGGAAAATGAGACATGTGTCCTGAAACCTTTAACTTGATTTCTTTTTTCAAACCTGTGACTGTACTGTGTTTTTAAGTAGGCTTTCAATTAAAAATCTAGTATTAATCTTGATGTCATGGAACGATATGAGGATGGGCTGGTTAAATTTTTTGTTTCATAACTCAAGAAAAATTTTGGCACCAATAACTCATATTCATATGCATATAATTGTATATACATATATATGTAAATAAGCCAATTTCTTGTTACCACGGTACAAGTCACAATTTTTATCCGATAGTCACAAAATTTGGAACGAACATTAGTACTAAGCTAAGGACCCAAAATATTGATTTTATTGCGGATCAGCCATACGGTACTTCCGGTATAGCTATTTTCATTTTTGTTTTGGCTCTAAAATTATCAATTTTCGACCAATAGCTACAAAATTTAGAACTAACGCCATGCTGAGTAAGCATCTGTTGTCTCAGTTTTGTGATATTTTATTCTTATGTATCATACCTGTTTGGATACACTGCCAATCCTGACATGTTTCTGGAATTAAAGAGAAAAAAATGAAAATTAACTTGATTGTCACTTGCAGTCGTATCATCATTACTTTCAATCTATTTTCTCTTATTATTCCACTCTTAAATACTCACGTCATTCAAACAAATCAAGACTTGCTTGATGACATCATCTTCCTACATAAACAGTTACTTTGTTTAGATAAGTCCTATGAACTCATTTCTTGTTTATACTATTTTTGCAATCTGGCATATATACTAATTTCTACTAAATTATTTGTGAACACCCACTTTATGCCATATACTTATAAGACCATTGGTCATATTTCGTGTACATATATTTCTATTAACCAATATGATTAAAACCCTTCTCCAACACTCTATAAATTTGCTTGAACCTCTTCTTTAGACTAATAATCAAAATACTATATAATCTCATGTTTCAAACCTCTACATATCATTCTTATACATTCTTTTTTACTTTTTGATTACTCTCTCACAATCTAACTAATTCCTTTAATTCTTAATGCTACTACTGTTCATGTTTTATAAATTTATTGTTTATTACACACTTTTACTAACTTGTGTATTTTAAATGTTCTGTTACGATATATAACTGTCACAGGTATGTAATTCAAAAACTTATAAATGTATATCTACCAGACTTCCATCATTAATATTAAAACACAATGACAGCTATGATGGAGAAAAAAATGAGTTGTGTCATATCATAGGTCACTTATTGGTCATTGAAAGTTAAACTTTGTTCAACCCCCCAAACCACCCTTTTGTTATTTTGGTAGAGTAGTAATAATTTCTATTTAATTTCACCCTCTTTAACACAAAATGTAGGAGTACACATACGATTTACTAATATATATAATAAAACGAATATGTTTGTAACTATAGTCATGTGATAGCATTACAGAAGTAGTTTTATATATAAGATTTAATCCCAATTTTTGCATATATATTTATCGAATATCTCAGCTGATATTTGAGATATAAAGCTGAGATTGATACTATTGGAAAGAGGATAAAATTTTCTAAAATTCTTCACAAAAACTTATTTTTTTATTGCCATTTCTTTTTCAAAAATAAACCATTAAAAAACTGCAAATTAATGAGAAATATGCCATTTTTCAAATTGTTGTTTAATTCAAAATCTAATGATGGTAGAAAAATATTTCCACTTGTGACCCCCTTATGGTGAAAGAAAATACAAGAACAAAACACTCCATTTTTTCCATTTTTTACAGTTTTTACAGTTTTTACAGTTTTTACAGTTTTTACAGTTTTTACAGTTTTTTTATGGTTTATTTTTGAAAAAATGATTATAAAAAATGAGTCTAGTTCTGAATTTGAGAAAATTTTCTTCTCTTCCCTACAGCATCAGTTTCAGTTTTCTATCATCAATATCTACTGAAAAATCTTGAGATAAAAGAAGGAAGGTTTTCTTCAAAATTTAAATGTAGAGAATATTGCAAAAATTGTGGATAATTAAATCAAAACTGGGATTCCAATAGATAAAAAACTGTGCTGTTAGATAATAGCCCCATAATAGGGTGGGTTCATTTCCCCCAACAGCTCCTTAAATATTTGGCAATTTTTTTGCATTTTCATCTGCTACTCTTGTAAAACAAAAAAAAAATACTAAATTAAAAAGTATGAAACATTTGTGGTGAGAAGATTACACCATATTGAAAATTTTTACTACTTTACAGCACCTTGAAAATTTTGACCCACAAGTGAGAGTAATCGAAAACTGGTAATTTACCTTATGTCCATAATCATTCCACTATCAATAAGTTCCTAATAAAATAGGCAAAATAGTCGTAAATATATGTGTCCACTGCTCCTCTCCTCATAGCCTCCAATATATCGTGAATTTAAGCATACACTTATAGGTTAAGTGTATCTTTTGTACCTATTTGTTGCATAACAGCGAGCGAAGCCGCATGGTCAAAACTAGTGATTTACTAACTATCAATAAATTTGAACGATTTTGATTATTATGCATTAATAGCTTCTTCAGAGAACTACTTTCTCTTTTTTTTTATAATTGAGCAGCCTATTATTGAAAAGTACTAAAATCTCCACTCTTCTATCAATAGTGTGGGATTTCTACTGATAGCGTAGCCATTAGTCAACTTCCTAGTAAATAGCTTACATACATGGTTCTCCTAATAATGGAAATGAACCATTAGAGTAATAATTAATGCAACCAAAAATATGGATGATTAGGGTAAAATATGGAATATGAAAGGGAAATTATTTCAACAAATTTGCAGTAAATATGCATTTTGATGTGAAAAATGCACCAAATAAGTATGTAAAATCAATATGAGTGTCATTTTATGAGGTTCCTTAGACTGTACCAGTTAAAAACGTAAATTATGGAAAATGCAATTATTTGTAAAATTTCAAACTTTCCACTTTACCTTGAGGCACAATGTAAATTTACTCTTTTAAATAAAAATTATGCGACTCACCCAACCTCCTACTGTACTTAAAGGCTAAAGCAGTCAATTTTAAGAATTATTTACAAAATTAGCTGAATAATCTTCGTCATATAGAATAATTTGGTGAATTATTTACATTTGCCGACTTTTATATATTTGTCTAGGAAATAATATAAATTTATGTGTTATAAATATATATTGACTGATTATCAATTTTGACTGGGTTAATTTCAGGAAAAAACGTTAATTCGATAAATGACTGTAAACCAAAAAAGTCTACATTTGTGACTGAAATTAGTCAGGAAAATAAACGAAATGGGCACGTCAAGTCTGTTGACGTTTTTATCTTTCGTCTGGAAATCAGCGAATTTTCGTGATTTTAAATTTTGACTGCGAAATATATGTATGAATTTCAGTTAACAGTGTTCAAAGTTTTCTGATGTCATGAAACGAAAAACAAACCTACTCCTGACCCTGTGTCTCAAAACCAGATCAATTTTAATATGTATGATAGACTGTTCAAAAACCTAGAACATGAAAAAGCCAATGATGAATGCAATCGAAAACAATACGAGTAAAAACATATCCATGATGCAATGTTTTTCAATGGGGCAGAGAAACTGGTTTGGGATTTTATTTATTTTTATTTAAGAAAATCTTAATTTTCTAGCATGGCTTGCTACGCGAAAGTTCGTTTTTTCTTCTCTTATCATGTAAAACCTACGAGAAAAATATTGCAGACATTCCACCGGATTCCCTGTATTATTACTAGGATTCATTTTGCAATCAAATGAATGGGTCAAATGCGTCGTTTCTTAACTTGACTCATGCGAAAGCTCTGAAATTCTAGCGTGGACGAATCGTATTCATTTTAGGCTTTAAAGCTTTTAAAACTCGTAATCTTTCAAATCTGGACTTACAAATTGAATGAATCTACCCAACCCCAATTGTTGCTGAAACGTAAAGATCTGTGACTTGTGAAACCCCGATTATTCATAAGAACCTAACATATCACCGAGTAACAATGGCCCAATGACTAGCATCTTGTTAAGAATTTCGCAACATAGGTGCATCTAGTATGTTGGCTTAGGTATGTAAACTATAGATTAGTAAGTACCTAGGTACTTCAGATTTAACTTAATGAAAATATAATTAAAAAAACTAGCTTCAGCTACAACCTTAGTCTGGGACGCGAAAAGGAAATTTGTGGCCGGGGAAAAAAAATTCATGGGTCTCGGATTTATCTTTGGAAGGGGTTTTATAATACTAAAGAAGCTTATTTCGCGAGCGGAACGACCGAAAACATTTTAAAAATCTACTTATTTTTCTCTTTTTTTTAGAGAATACCAGCTTAGGGAATCTCCCTTCACCCTCTCGGCAGATCTGATCTTAGTCTATAGTTATAAAAACTTTCCTCGTTATATTTTTCATATCATTTTGAAAAAATAAGTCCCTACCTATTCTACTTACCATCATTCTGAGCAACTATGGCTAACACAAATGATCCCAATAGGAATAACCTGAATTTCTCGCCTCCGAACATGTCTTTTCGAAATTTACCTCGACAAATTACAATATTTTACTGATCTACTTGAGAACAAATCTCATTATATTCACCTGATTTACTGAGAAATATGTTTTAGACTCTGTTGTATATGAAGTGTTCTTTGTTAGATTGAAACAAAAAAAAAATGAATTCTGCAAGTGTACAAGTTTTTCAAAACAATAGCACCGGTATGTTTTTCAGGTTTTCGTACGTCATCTTTAATTTTTAACTTCAGTAAGGTGTTGAAATTATGACTTTGTTTACAGAATTGTAAATTATTTTAGAGTTTTCAACTTCTGCTCATTAATAACTGTATTCATGTTTTGCAGTTCAGAATATTCGAAATTATTCAAAGTAGTAATTCTGAGGTGTGGCAATGGCAAACAGTAGCCTGCTACAATATTTTGAATAAAAACAACTTCCCCCTCTTTGGTCTTAAATTCAATATCACTGTTCGATGTTTCCATCCCAATAAAAATATTGTAATTATGTCTACGTAGACTTGATCTCTGAAATTGTGTGTTTCATTTAATTACTTATTATGTTTTTTTCAAAACTAAATTGGCGCTAACGAGTATGTACATGAAAGAAAAAAGCATGAAAAATTTCTTTAAACACAAAATGGTACCGATTTTAAAAATTAAGAATAATAAAAATTCACTAAAAAATACGTAATTGCCGTCTGTGGCTGTACTCATGAAGGATTGATGTGTAAACTCGAAAATATCTAAACTAACTACTTATACTAAAACAGAAAATATTCCATTATTTGTGTTCTTTCTTTCGTTTATTTTTGAACCTTCAAAGATGATTGAAAGATTTTGTGGAAAGTAGATTTAAGTGAATTTTTTTCTCTTTCTGGCATCATCAATTTCAGCTCTCTAACTTAAATAATGGCTGAATAATTATTGAGTAAAAAAGGAGAGGTTTCTAGTGAGTCCCGGACAAAAATTTGAATTTGGTTTCGGTGGTTAGAATCGCAAAAATAACCTGACGTACACCTGTGAACCATGCGAGTTCCTTAAAAGGCCCCGCAGTTCAAAAGTGGCCTCACAAGGGTGGTTATACTTCGCAAAAAAGGACTCATGTGCCTTACACAAATCCATACATACATACGTACATACGTACATACGTACATACGTACATACGTACATACATACATACATATACAAATGTGTACACAACTTCTGTCTGAAATCATTCAATTTAATCGTTTATTTACATAAAATTCTAAATTTCTTATATTGATTAGGTTCATAAGTTTATTAATTACAAAATTTTTTTATACATTTGTAAAATATTATTTTTAACAAATAATAATATAATAATGCAAATATTCAATAACATTACAATCCAGTACCTATATATAATAAAAGAAAATGACTAGGCCATGTGCAGTAGGACCATTGCATAAAGTGATGAATATGCTCAAGACAGAATATAAAGTAATAGGTACAGACTTTATACATCAGATCTAAATGGTTCTAAAATTACTTGCGATATACCTCGTCAAGGTGTTTATAAAAATATAGTTTGTCAGCAGGTGTTGCAAAAATGTCAGTCCAATATCATTAGAATTTCATAGAAAAAAGGAAAAAGGGTGTGCGTGCTAGTCATTAGCCCAGTGGCAAATTTATTAAAGAGTTGGCCTGGGTTATCAATGTCTGGTTGGTTTGATTCACCTATTAAATAAACAACCATCTAAAAATAACTGCCAATGTTATTTGTATGCCATGGTTTATTTATTATACGCTTTTATTGCAGTTATTAACACAACAAAATGTGACATAGGGTGGATATTACAATCACAGCTTAAACCAATGCTCAATTGAACTTGCCTCAGTTGGAGAAGAGCTATTCTACTATTGTTTATGTCTCTTAGGTCTGTTATATTGTTAAGATTAATGGAATAGTCAAATAGTTATCCACTTGAGCTGTGTTCAGTTGAGCAATGGTTTAATCTGTGATTGTAATGTCCACTCATAGTTCTTGTACTAACATCTAGGGTTGCTCAAATTGGGTTTGGTTTTCAGCAGTTAACACTTATAATCATGCTTGCTTTCTAAACCCATGTTTTGTCAATTACATTCAACAGTCATTAGCTCTGTTTGATAGGATTACACTGACTTACACCAACATACACCAGTAAAGATATTCCGCAAATATTTAAGTAAAACTTGGCACAAAGTCATATAACATTCTTACATTGATGGAATCACCCTACTGGTGTAGTTTGGTGTAAGTTAGTGTAGTCCTATTAAACAGAACAATTATAACATGACTTGGCCTATCCCTACCTAACAAGCAGCACAAACAAAATGTTTTTTTTTCTGCTGCTTTCTGTTGGTTAAGTAGGCATAGCATTATACTTCTGAGCGAAGTACCTCAAGTTTAAATCTCATCGTAGATGAAAATTGTTTGTACATTGTTTTTTTTTTTCAAATATAATTATATAAAAACGTATTTTTTAACTTAAATTTATTGTGTTGTATCTTGTTTATGAGTATCATTTATCCAAGCTGGTAGTTATCGAAAGTTTACAAAATTACCACAGGTCGGCTAACTTATCACGTGCAATCAGTTGCGGATGACATTAATGGCTCTTAAATTGGAATTGACCAGTCTCATGCGTTCAATGTCGGATATATCGAGTAAAGATCTTACCCATCTCCAGGATCTAGTGGAGAAAATATATTTGCTTTGTCTGAATGTAATTTAATCTAAATTGTTAAAACCAATAGAGCCATTGACTTCATTTGTCAAGTGGATCACATTTTCATTTACATTGATGTTGACAACCCATAATTGGCAACGGGGCCAGCAAGCTCAGGCAATTGCCTGAGGCCTCGCTCTTAGAGCAAGTGAGAGAGAGAAAAATGATAGCAAAAAATATGTAAATGCTATAAAAAGAGAAAAATAATCCTTTAAAAACTTCTTCAATGGTATGATCCAAACAAAAAAATTTCCAGCGCAGCAAGCCACATTAGAATATACAGTTTTCTTAAATTAAATGAATAAATAACTTGAATACAAAAATAAAATCAGAATTTCGAAGTATTTACGGAATGCTGGCTGAAAATTAGATGAGTATATTTAGAATGAAGTGTCAAGGAAATTCATAATGAGTATTGTATTATGAAGTAATAAAAAACATATACAAGTTATTAAATGATTGTTTAACTTAATATAATAACAGCAAACATGATTTCCTTGCTGCTTTTTTGTTATATCTGGAATTATTTACTCTTCTTAGTAGTTCGAATGTGATGCCTTTGCTAGACGGCACAACTAGCGCTGTTAATGTTGGGATTATGAGCAGTTTTTTTAGCATTGAAAACATAAAAAATCAAAGTTATCAAAAGCAATTACACAAAAATTGTGAGTGGTAGAAAGCTGAAATTTTTAGGAGACACCTACATAGGCCAAAATTTCAGGAAATCTTCAGAGATGTTTCCTGAAAATTTCAGCTTTCTACCGTTTATGGTTTTTGTGCTATTAATTTTGAAAGCTTTGATTGTGTATGTTCTCAATGCTGAAAAACAGCACATAATCCCGAAATCAACATGTTTGACAAATGAATCACCAGAGGGTGACTACTACTTTGACTTTATGTTCCAATAGTCGAACATATTTTCAAATTATTTCGACGCGTGAACTGTAAGCCCAATTTAAACCAAATTTTACTGAATGTTGGGGTATTATACAGGATGGTGACTTTAATGTTATCCCATACGAAAAATACAGAGGATTTAAGTTTTATTGATATATAAAATGGCCTGTATGTATATGATTGTTTGAAATAAACTTTTCTGACCTAAAATTCAATGAAAAATTGAATAGTGCTGGTTTGAAGTCGATACAAATATATCTGGCAGAGATATAGTTAAATATTGAATTTGGTATGGTGTCATACCTTTGCTTGAACAATCACCCAACTTAACTCCATGTGACTTTTTTCTTCTAGGGACACATTAAAATGAAAATCTAAAATTTGGGACAGTCCTATGAAACTATTGTTCCCTTATAAGATGCGATTACTTGTTGTTTTTAACTCAATCAGGAGGCAAATTAGGAGCAAAAAATAGTCAAAAATAGGTTTTTGTTTTATCCTCTGAGGGTAATAATCTTTTTCTAAACAATTTTGTATAATTTAATTTTCAAAATAAGATTAGGTATGGGAGCACATGCTCATGGTAACTTTATTGACACTATCAAAATTTCATTTTTTTTTAAATTTAAAAAATAGTGATTAATCCCTACCATGGGAAGTTTGGGAATTGAAGGTTTCTTTAATAAGAATTTAAATCTATCCTCCTGGGTTGTTGGGAGGTCAGAGGGAGTATAAATCTTTCATTTGCCCCATATAATACTCATTATAATACTTCTTGTAATATTCTTCTAAATGTGGAGTGTATAACAGTCCGGTAAAACAGAGCCTGTCATATGTCTCATAATACACCTTACAAATACAGTGTACTTTGACCAAATAGAGCCAGGGCTGATATACATCACATAATAAACTTCGTAATGGCGTATATATCCGCCTAGTAAAACATAGGCGGACATATACCTCATAATACTCTACAGAAATAGAGCGTACATTGGCCAATAAAAACAGAGTCTTGCATACGTCCCATAATACATCACATAATACACCTCATAAAACACCTCATAAAACACCTCATAAAACATCACATAGTGTGCTTCATAATACTTCCCGTGGTATGCTCCATAATTACACCTTTAAATCTGGAGTGTAGGTACATCAGCCAAGTAAAACATAGGCTTTTATATGCCTTATAATACGTTTTAAAAATGTAGCGTACATTAACCAAGTAGACTCGAGGCTAACATGCGCCCCATAATTCACCTCCAAAACAGAATATACATCTGCCAAGTGAAACGTAGACTGACATAAGACTCATAATATGCTATAGAAATGGAGCATACATTGCCAAAAAAAAAACGAAGCTTCCATACACCCCATTATACGCCATGCTGTCGTACATCCTCAAATATGTGATAAAAACATAGCGCACATATGCATAGTAAATTGCAATAAACACATGTTGTCATACGCCCTCAAATATGTACTAAAAGCGTAGAGTATAATCCTCTTATTTATGTAGCATTTCTGCTAGGTATCAATGGCATAAATCAGCTAGGCAGTTATACACAATAATCCACGTACTGTGTATGTTGTAGAATAGAAAGTGTATTGTACAACAGGGGTCAATACACTTCCATATCAACATAAGAAAGGCATAAGTGGTGAACAAAAGTATCTTTTCTGCATTCATTTATGCATGTAATGCTTACATACCAATATAGTGCTTACATACGCCTAATTTCAGTCGCATACAGGCATTGCTTTTGTCAGTAAGGGTTTGGTGAATTTAATCATACCCTTCTAGAATATATGGTAACATTTGTACAGATTTTCTGTATTACTGAGAGAGAAGCAGGTTTAAGCTGGTTTATTATAATATTAAGATCCTTTCAATCAACCCGAATTGTTTTTTTATCCATATATGGAAAGTTAATACATTATGGTTATGATTGCTTTGGTATTTTAAATAGTACCATGAAATGTTGCGTATGTTCCTTATCTTCTTTATTCAAAAAACTATATATAGATTCACAATGAAGAATAACTAGTTATGGTGATTTTAGCTATTAAGTCAATTTAATGTAATGTAGGTGGACAAAAATTCTTGACAAGCTACAATTACTTTAAAAATTTTTTCACAAATAGTTACAAACAAAACATTTAACAGGCCTAGTAACCAAAATTTTTTACACTTTGTAGTTTTATGAAGCAACTAGTCATACTAATTAGTACATATATATTTTCTATCAGGTAAAAGCTAATCTTAAATCGAGAATAAGTTTTAGTTGGAAAAGAAAGTAAGCAAGGACACACTGCTGTGATGGAGCATTGAGAAGTGTCATTTTTTGAAAGATTTTGTTTTAATAAATGTCGATCAAAAATAGCAATAAGAGGCCGCCGATACTTGTGAAATTTGAATTTTTCGTGAAATCAATTATAGGTTTTGCGACACTCCCGCTGCTCCTGAAAGCAAACAAACAAAACAAAATCAAGGAATTCAGACTTGCTGGCTATTTTTGCTGTCAGATACAGTGTGTAATTGTGATCTGAATTACAATAAACACATTTCCTCTTTTTTCTACAAGTTTCTTTCTTTTGACCAATTCATAAACTGACCTTAAAGCGATTGGTAAGATGAGTGAGAAATTATTGATGTGGCATTATTTCGTCTCAAAGTTCATGAAATACCATTTTATGCTAGTGAATCTTCGAAATTCATGATTCATTTCTAATTTGAAACTCTATTCTTTCATTGCTAGTCACTTTCAGAGTAGGTAAGTAATTTACCGTTTTAAAGTCCTCAGTATTGTACCTGACTTATTAGTCCAGGTTTCTCCATCCTTTGAAATGAGTGAAGTCCAATGAACTTGAATTGTGAAATTAGGTTAGGAAAATACAACTATTGCATTCAGTGCATTGGTGGGATCTGTGGAAAAGCGCCGATTGTGATCGTAGATTATGAATATATAGGTCACCAAAATTCTTTTGTCCATAATATGTATAGATATTTCCACTTTTTGCTCATTTTGACATTTTTTGAGAGTCTGTGGAACCTTCGCTGTTTGATTTATGGTAAAGAAATTTGGGGTATTGTTAGAAGGTTTCATGGGCGAAACATTCGTGTTGAAATTTTTGAAATTCGTCCGTTAGTTTCGAAAAAAGGTTTTCTGAAAGTGTTGCAAACCCACTATGTTGTCATCACGATAACTCCTGTAAATTAGAAAATTTTGGCTTGAAAGTTTTATGGCAGTTTGAGATTATTAGGAACTGGTTTGGTATTGAATTTGACCGAAATCGGTCTACTGGTTTTCAAATAGCAGCTATTAAAAAATTTGACACTTATGGAAATATACACGTACCACGAGAGATTTATTTTTAAGTAGGTTTTCCACAAAAATCTACTTATTAATCTTGTTCTCATGGAAAGACCTAGGGGTGGGAGAAAGTACGTTTTTAATTTCATAACCCAAGGAACATTTTGGCACTATTTTTGAAAATTCATATGTATTTATGCATGTATATATGTCCAATTCTTGTTAACACTATACTGGGTTTAATTTTTGTTCGATGGTCACGAAATTTTGATCAAATATTCATATTAAGTCGAAGATGAGACGATTTGAATTTGGAGAAAATTGGTTTTACAGTACGTCAGAGATGGGCGATTATGTTGCAGTTTTGGCAGTTTTATGGCTCTAGAAAACGTAATTTTACTCAAAATTGCCCAACATACTACGTAGGCCTTAGAAGTTTTCGCTGGTAGGCTGGTGGCCTAACTGTTTGAGTTGACTTGTGGTTTTAATTACGATTTCTCATGACTTCTTGATATACTTTGTCTTGTGATTTCAAACCAAAACACTTAGGATGTACGTCGTTTTCAGACATCACACTTTATTACTAGTAATTAATGATTATGTTTGGAAGCTTCTGTAGTCTGTATTACAATGTACACAGTATTAATTGTACCACATTCATTTTGATGTGAATTTATTATACTATACCAGATATTTAGTGTATATTTTTCATGTTTGTAGTAAAATATCGTGACAGGCAAATCTTGACTAGGTTACAAATATATGGGCTAATATCAATGTTGACTGCTTTAACATTATTACTTCAAAAAGTCAGTTTTCGTCCTCCTTTCCATTCCAATTTTTTAGCATATTCAAATCCTTTACCTCTGAATTACCAGATTTACATATTTGAGTTTAACCAACTGGCTCACAGTTTTTTTTTATATTATATCCGAGATTTTCAATTTCATTAAAATCGGTGTCATTCGAATTTGCTCGTTATGAAGCTCAGTTCTCTAATATGCAGTTGTCATTTAAAAATTTTAAAGAATTTCAAATAATCAGTAATAATGTTTTAATTATTTGAATAGTTATCTTTAAAAAACCTACTTTTTCTAATGGATTGTAGCTGCGTCATAGTTTTTTTTTCCTTTTTGTTCTTTTGTTAAAATAAAACAAAAGAATTGAAAATTTTTCGTAGCATAATGTGCTACTAAATACATAAATGCTTTTCTTGATGAAAACATTATGAAAGCTTTATGGAATCCAGCTAACGAATTCTGTAGATTGAAAAAATAAGCTAGATTTCTACGGAACTTTTTGACATGAAAATGAGAAGTGACTAGAAAAAATCTGGGGATGTCAAAAACTAGAAATCGAAAGAAAAAAAATGAATTTTTGTTGAATGTGAAAAAGGCCAATGATATGAAGAATTGTTGTATTTGAGATTTTGTTTGGACCCGAATTACATAATTTTTAAGATTTTACACTAAACTAATAACAAATTTTTTTTGCCTATATTCAATGCCAGTTCGAAGTTAGGTGTTAAAAATCTTGGTACTTCCATTCTGATGAAAGTGTCGTTGAAAATTTTCAAAAAATTTTACTAGAACGTACGATATTTTTTTATGAAAATATTGCGCATTTATCCTCAGGATTCATTGTAGTTCCAGGTTCGCAGTTCCAAATTTTTGCAAATTCTTTGGAATTCATGAGAGCACCGTTAACTCTTGTTGAGTCAGGAGCATGTATATAAGTCTCAATCATTTCTTTTACATGTTGTGGGGATGCATTCTTACACCATATCTGTCAACATTTAATACATCATTAAATACGAGTTTAATAAGTTTAATGGTTACGAGTATTAAATTTAATGATTTATTTAATTTATTATCTTGGACATATACGTTAGCAAATGCAAGTGTGAATAATTGCTCATGCGTAAAGTTTTCAAAAAATATTAGTTTTTGTTCCGTTCCATAGTAATTGATGCGCATCCTGTAAGCTCTTAGGGCGGCTGCAAACCCTATTGAGTCTGCTATGTTTTCAGATAGTGTAGAATCTCCATTAACCTAAAAATAATAGCGTTTGGAATTAAGTCATGGTATTCCCTATTTATTTTAAATATTTAAAATAAAAAAAATGGGTAATTGTTACATTTTTTCCGATATCTTTGAAATAAAATTTTCCATATGAATCTTGAAAACATTTTTCTTGCTTTTCATAATTTTTTTTAGGTAGGATTGACAACCATGATTTCATTTCTCCATTCCATCTTATTCTTATTCCTAAAATTTTTAAACATAACATTTTTCTATTGTGCATTTTCCTCCAATTGTTTGCTGAAGTTATTTGATTTTATACCTTGTCGGTCAAAAGAATGACCCATTTCATGTCCAATAAGAAAGCCCATTGTTGCGTAGTCTAAAGCTCTAAGTAAAATTAAGAAATAGCTAATTATTATTATTAAATTTCATTTTTCATTTCATTAAATTTTCAACTTACTCCAAACCATGATTAAAAAATGGAAATCCAGTTATAGCAGATGATAGAGCTGTGAATAAATTATTTCAAACAGAGTTTGAAAAATGTACGATTTTTATATACCAGAAAGAGAAAGTAAATCTAGCTCATTTAAGCTATAGTACTTACCTAAATGCATATGATTTGGATAGTAAGCTGCTTTTACAGAAGCTGGGTTCAAACTCATCATATTCCTGAAAAAGTATAATTCATTAAAAGTTAACTAGTTGTCACCTGCGGGCTCTATCTTGCTGCCTCGGCATAACAATTTTATGTGAGATTTGTAATCCTCTTAAGAGAAGACCGCAGTGAGAAAGAGAAAGTCGAAGAAAGAAAGACACAGCTGTTTTTCCCGTAACTTTTTCTCCTTTTTCCGCTTTTGTTTTTCTATTTGCAAACAATAAAGAAGTGAGGGATGCACTTGGAGGAAAATCTATAGCTTTTCCCTCATGGAGGCTACAGATCTCCACTAATGCTTAAAATCTTCCTTGGGACAACCCACTTGCTGAGAGTAACCAAATCCTACATAAAATGATTATTTTCTCTCTGACACTCTCCCCCTCTCTTTCTTTACTTCTCCATATTACGTTTTCAAACTTCTTATTTTTTAAAACCATGTATCATTATTTAGTTATGTACTTATCTACACTTCACTTTTGTAAATATTTCGCACTCCATATCTCAAAAATGAGGTAACACAGACATACAACGATTTGTGAACTTACTAATATCATTAAGGGAAATGTGTTTATGGCAGAATAATGCCAAAAACAATTTGTAAGGGATTAAGGGGGTAGAAATCCACAACTTTTCCCTCTGGATGCACTTTTTTTCTAGATGGCGCATCTACCTGGTAAGACCTTTCTTTTGATACCTCAATCATGAAAATTTGTCCAGCCGGTCTCTCAAATCTTTTGGAAATTAAGATATAAATAACTTGATTACTCGCATCTGCTCACGACACTTTAATTTTTTTTGTATTGGCTTGACTTCTGTTTAGATTCATTTCTCCATCCCTCATTTCAAGTTTTGAACTAAACATTTTTGGCCTAATTGTGTTTGTTTTAAATCTTATATTATTCTAAGATACAGAACATCCTCAAATTGGTTAAAATTAGAGACAGGATTTCAAAAATTTGTCCTAACCAACTTCTTGGAGTCACAGATAGTTAAAAGAGTGGTTCAGTGCAAAAATATGGTGTAGATTTTAACTTAGCCGTTTTGGAAATGTATACTATCATAATTATGTTACCAAATAATGTATCTATGAAAAATTAGTTTTTACCCTTATTCAGAATAATAGGGGGCCTAAGAAATAATTGAATCCAAAAACAGACTGTGAATTCGAATTTTGTGGTAAAAAAAAAAAAAAACATCACAAGATAATTATATCACTTAATAATTTATGAATACTTGGATCTGGCCTCCTTTTTGGGACCATGAAGGGCTGAAGGAATGATTTCATTCGATAAATGATTATAAATTCAATTTTAGAGTACAAAAAAATATATCCGGCGATACATTTTCAATAATATTTAGGAATACTTGGTTCTAAGAATGGATGGTAAATCCCTGTTGCATTGATTGGTGATAAAATTGAATAGGCACAAGTAGTACTATGTACTTACAAGATACTTGCCACACATGGAAAAAAAGGCCCAAAGAATCGCAAAATTCTTTTTGTCAATTTTCATCTAGAATTTAAAAAACAAAAAAGAAAACCCTGTATCCTAAATTAATGCTTTGGAGAATAAACCCTACCCTTTGGTTGTGAATACGAAATAAATACTTCAAGCGGCATAGCAGTGACTTGTTTTATTTCAGATTTTTTTTGTTTTACATTTTTCTTTGAAACTGCAGAATTAATAGGAACCAAACTCCTATAATATCCAGTCCAACATAAGAACTATATTTCATGAAACTTTCTGCTCTATCCATTCAATAGTTTCCTTAAAATCCAGGTATAACCACATTTTCAGAAATTTTTTATTTTTCAGTTTTCTCAAAAACTGCAAAACTAATAGGCACCAAACATCTATCACACTTCAGTGTATATATAAAGAGGATTTATGGTGAAAATTTCAGCCCTATCTCTTCTTTGGTTTCCTTGAAATCTGAGAAAAACCACTTTTCCAGAAATTTTTTGTTTTCCAAATTTCTCAAAAACTACTAAACCAATAAACAACATAATCCTATCAGACCTGTGTGAAAGTTAGCATGAGAAAGTACACCTGCAAATTAAAAATATCATTAGTTGCTTAAAATTGCAACTTGAAAATGTCAAAAAAAAGAAAAAAAGTTGACATAAATAAGGACAAATTAAGATAAAAATAATGCGCTCAGTTTACATCAAAATTGCAAAAGGGAGGCTAATACAAAATTTTCCTAGCCCCTGATTACAGCTAGAAATTCAGCACAAATTCTGAAATGGTTGGCGCAAATTTGAACAAATTGAGCACAATTACCATGCAAAGTTTCAAGTCAAAATTCAAAATGGGTAGAGCTGCATTTCTTCAACCCCCCCCCAAATTTCCTTCGCAAATAACTAAAGAAGTGAATGCGCAAGAATTATAATAAGCTTGTTGGCACGAACAAGCACAAATTAAGAAAGAATAGTGGGCCAAGTTTTGTTTTAAAATTCAAAAAGGGGGTTGAGGGAAAATCTTTAATACTCCCTATCTGAGTTTCTATCTGAATTAGAAAGGGAGCACAGATTTGAAAATGGTTAGCACAAATTGGCACAAATTGAGCACAATTAGTATGGAAAGTTCCGACTCAAAATTCAAAATGGAGGTACTGAAACGTAAATATCTGACACCTCTATCTTTGCAAGTAAATGAGCCCAAGTTCTACAATTAATGGCACAAATTCGCTCAAATTAAGCACAATTAGCATACAATGATTAGAGTTGAAATTTTGAAATGGGCGCTAGCATTTCTCCAGCCCCCCAGACTCTTTTGTTTATATCTGAGGAAGGGGGTGAGGACAAATTCTGAAATTGATGGCACATATTAACACAAATTGACCACAATTAGGCCAAAAATTTTCAGGTCAAAATTTGAGAAGGGGGGCTGGAGAAATGAACCTCTTTTGTTTTCAATTTTATCCAAGTTGGATTAGATTTAAAAATACAGTAAAACCCTGTTAATACGTTCCTTGAGACATTTCTTCACATAATATTACATTGTGTTTTTTATGGTCCCGTGATTTGCCATACTAATACTATGTCAAATTTCTTGGGTAAATCATTGTTGGGTATAACATTTTTCGGCATAATACCTTTTTCAGGTTGGGATCTGGTCAGATTTACTTTCAGAAATTTGGAACTTTTTGAGAAAAAAAATCTTTTTGAGTTCTGTCCTTGTCAATTTCAAAATTATTTTTTTAAATATCATCAATTATCTACGAATTCAATAAATATCTATTTACTTATTGTCCAGTCTGTTTTGTGAGAGTATCGCATGCAAAGTACGCCTCCTTGAATTTTGTAACAAGGTGATTAAAGTGAAATAATGGTTCTCGCCCAGTAATGCCTGTTAAATATGATACGTTTTTATCAATCAAATGGACTACACAGTACCCACAAGTGAAAAAAAACGTTGTTTCTTACTTTGGAATAAATGTTTTCCAATGCTCCAAGATCTAGATGAGAATTTGAAAATGATACGAAATGCGTAATATGACTAACTTTTTTCTCTGCTTCAGCTCTGGATTTCGCATCCAACCAAGGGGTTTCGTTGATAATCCCTCGTAGACTTTGCCTTATGTTTTCCGCTATCCATTTAACCTATTCATATTGAAAATTAAACATTCATAAGTACTTACCTGTCTACATTTTCTGACGATATTCACAGAATATATCTATCTTTATCTTAAAAAACTACCCGGTGATAGTTTTTGTAAAACATCCGAGAATGTGGAGGTTATGAACATTTTCTATGACGTTCGTTAATATTAAGTTATTTGTACGGATAAACTTTTTAACCTATAAAGACTTTCATTAATTTACCTCATATCTGCTTCTTAAACCATCTTCCCCCATTGCTAAAATGTATGCAACCAACGCACTAGAGATGTTTACTAATAAAGTTGTACAGCTTTCTTCTTTTGAAGCCGGACTGAAAATGTTTACATCGATTACAATAAGTGTTGTTAGTTCTTGATGTTTTATCATTCTGAAATGAGGGAATTTAATTTTTACCGTGGCAAAATTTTAGTCTCGAATACGGCTGCGTAATATTCTTCTTGAATGTCTTGTAAAACCGCAGGTGCAAAGTTATTTATGGATTGTAGCGTGACAAACCACATTGCGCTAACTGACGTTTTTTCAAAAATTAGAGCAATTTAGAATTTTTTATAAAATAGAAAATTCATAGATGCGCTGAAAGAAAACCCATTTGGGACGGAGTTAGGGCCCGTATTGATTCTCAGAAACGGGTAATTGTTTAATTATTTCTGTCATCTAGCGTATGTTCCAGCTGAATAAATCTGCATTATTCAAAAAGAAGGAGGCCACTAATTGCGATTCGTGGATCCATTGGAAATTCCACTTGTTTGTAGCTAATAAAGCATATACTTGTCGACTGGCTACTTACGCCTTTTTTTTTTTTTCTTCTTAATAACGTATTATTTTTTCTTCGTGATAAGACGGTGATAAAATTAAAAAAAATTCCATCTTTGTTATGATTTGAAAAGCTCCTAGGTCCGTATTTCCTGAAGGCATACACTGATTATGTGTTCCATTTTTTTTACTTTGAAAATTATAAAAAAAAAACAAAAGTGAGTTGATATAGCAGTGCTGGTTTTACAGGGGTGATACATATGATAATCATTCCCCTTGTCACCACCTCCCATCAAAAAAAAAGTAGAACTTTTATTTTTAAATCCGTTATTTTCTAATTTAAAAAGTTATTATTGTAACGTATATTTTCGTCTATTTTTAGAAATGACGAACATATTCGTCCACACAGTCTCGAATACCAAAAACGTAGATATTTATCAACAATAATCATCCTATAACTCTTGATAAACAACCACTAAATTACCCGTATTTAATTTTATGAATATAGATATATTACCTGTATATTCATGACCTACTTGTGCCTGTCCCTCGAGTACTCGACGAGTCAGCACAACCCTATAATAACAACACCCTACCTCACTTAGCCTATCTGACACGTACATTTTCATACTCTGAACGAGTATATAATCCCTCGATTCAGTGGAAAAAGACACAGTTCCTCAACAGCTACTTCTAAGTACCTGGAACCTCTCTAGTAGAAGTCTCTAGTGAACAGAAAGTCTTGTTTGTTGGATTGTGATTGTATATGTTTAAATATTAACGTATTAATGTATGTACTGTGATGTACAAAATATTATTTTATTAATGTGTAAACTCACTCGTGTGTTTTAAAATATTATTGAGTCTCTATTATATGTTAAGGTCCACTATAGTTTGTGGATGATAAACTTGAATTATTTTAGAAGTATTACTGCTTTTAAGTACGTGATATTTTGTGTATGGTGTAACATCAAAAGTGGTTCTAACTAGGTACTTTACCACCTCTTTTGGCCGTTACAATTATCATTTTTTGATAGGGGGGGGGGTCAATATTTACCTGATGTTTGACAGTATTGAAAACCCCTCCCTCAAAAAAATTTTCTGGTGCCTGCCCAGTGATATAGTATCTAATCTCAATTCAAATGTGACTTCACGTGACATAAAATGTACACAAGTAATTTTATTTATAATCATTATAAATGTAAATTCAAAGGATATTTAAATTTTCATATTATGTTTTGCTAATATTTAAAATTTTCTCATTATTTTTTGTTAAAATTTATTTTTAAAATTATCAGAAATTCATAGATACTTTGTAGAGATACTGAGGTCCTGGTGCGTAATGAGGCCCATGGTCTGCATTTGTTGGGTATGAGTGGTAACAACAAACTAAGCATTTTAATGGGGGATTTTATTTTTGGCATCACAGTATAGTGTCACCTTCGAAAAAGAGTTCAACTACGTGGATAAACAATACAACCAACCAATGAAAAGGCCAAAAAACAGGGAAATTGAGACAATTGTTTCTTCTTTTATTGTTATCTAGGCTTCTGAGGGCTCAAAATTATTGTTCTTGGTATCATTTTATTCCTTAGAGTCTCCTATTTAATTTGGTATATCCAATGAAAAGTCAAATGTTCTTCAAAGAGAAGTACGAGGAAGTATTTGGAGACTATGATACATACACTTACCATGTCTTTATCTCGTTCGTTAGTCCTCATGATTATATACAGTACCGCAAGTGCCACAGTCGATTTTTCAGGAAAAATCCCCCATTTATAAAGTTTTATATTTGGTAATCATGTATATATATAAGTAATTTTATCTCAAAAATCTGATAGGGTGTTTACAGATGACAAATTGAATTTTTTTCAATGATTTCTTATACTTCATCTAATTTAACTTTGCAATTCAGTGGCGGTTTATTTGGAGTTGAAGAAAATTAAAGGTAGGTACCTAATGTAATTATACAATCTTATTATGTATCTTCATCCTTGGGTACAGTATTCTATATTAATTTCTTTTAATACATCGAAAAATTATGTCGTCAGTTTCATTCTTCATCAAAAACAAGAAATTCACCTTATTGGGCCCATTGTAATTATTCAAAAAGTTTTCATTATTTTAGTTTAACAAGATGTTTTAAGGGGAAAATGAAAAAATTGCGTTGAGTCAAATAAATTGGATCAAAGACATGCTTCAAAATTCAGTGAGATATGTCTCCTCTCGAAAATGTTCCCAAGGGGAGGCGGAATAGAAAACAGGTGCACCATGTAGAGCAATTTGCAATCATGTGAAAAGTAGGTCTGTAACTCGAAAATTAGGAAGACAGCCATTCTACATCGAGAACAAGAAGCATATCTTGCATCCCTAAAAAATCTAATCATTTTTGATAGATAAATAACTTCCATAATGGAAGTTAAACTAAAAAAGTTAGTGGGCCTTATTAAGATTCCTTGGATCAAAATAAAGCTCATTTGAATTTTTTACAATAGTAGAGGATCCAGAAATTCATTCTGAGGAGTTGAGCTTTTTTTTTGCCCTTCAATTAATTTTTTTATAGTTTTTCAATTCTGAGGTCGTATTTCACTTTTTCCCTTAATTTTTATTTTTTTTCTTCATTTTTTTGGAATTTTGGGGGAATTCTCTCATTTCCCCCAGTATCCGCTCCTGCCTCACAAAAGGAATAGGGGTGGAAGTGATAAAAATTATCCGTTTCATGAGAAAATAAAACTAATTGGTATCATTTTCCGATTTTGACTTTATATATATATACACGTATATGGATATATGTGTCGCCCAAAATTTTGTGTTTAGGGTTTTAAGAAAACTACGGAATGAATAGAGCTGAAATTTCCTGGAAAGATAGTTCTCACATCGGAGCAGGTCTGAAAGAGGTTTAATTTTCCTATCGGTTCTGTAGTTTCCGAAAAAACTGGAAAACAAAAAATTCCTGGAAAAGACGTTTTTTCCATGATTCTGAGAGAATGACGAAAGAGATTGTGCTGAAATTTTCACGATAGATTATTTTTGTGTGGATGCAAATCTGATAAAAGTTTGGTGCTTATTAGTTCAGTAGTTTCTGAGAAAACTGGAGAAGAAAAATTGCTGGAAAAAATTTTGTTTGCGGTTTTGAGAAAACTACCAAATAGATATAGCTGAAATTTTTACGAGAAATAGTTACCTTCCGTGTAGGAGCAGGTCTGCAAGAAGTTTATGAATGAAAATTGAAAAACTGGGTTTTCCAGCGAAGTACTGCTGCGCTGGAGTTTTTATTTTTGTTTCATATTTTTCCAGGAAACTACGGAACCAATAGACAAAAAATTCCTTTCAGACCTGATCTTATATAAAGGCTACCTTTCGTGAAAATTTCATCCTTTTTCTTTTTGTAGTTTTTTCAAAACTATAAACACAAAATTTTCTCCAAAAATTTTTTCTTTTCCGTTTTCTTCGGTAAACTACTAAACTAATAGGCACCAGACTTCTGTCACACCAGCGCATGTATAGGAAAGATGCATCGTGAAAATTTCAGCCTGATTCATCTCGTAGTTTTCGTAAAATATTGGAAAAACCACTTTTTCGAGAAATTTTTGTTCTCCAGTCTTTTCAAAAACTACTGGACCAATAGACACCAAACTTCTTTCAGACTTGGCACTGTGTATGTATATACTACGTTTTGTGAAAATTACAGGCCTATCGCTCTCGTAGTTTTCTTAAAACCGTTAACCAAAAATTTTCTACGCCAATTTTTTCTTTTCTAGTTTTTTTTGGAAAATTCGGAACGAATAAGCACCAAACTTCCATCAGACTTGCACTGACATGAAGAAAATTTATCGTGAAAATTTCATCCTGATCCTTTTTGTAGTTTCTTCAAAATTCAGAAAATCTTTTTTCCAGGAATTTTTTATTCTCCTGTTTTCTCGGAAACTTCTGGAGCAATAGGCTCCAATCTTCTTTCAACTGATCTTACATAAAAACTACGAGTCGTGAAAATTATAATTTATACGCAAAAACTACCAACGATACCCAGTTCTGAGATAATTAATCGACAAAAATTCGATGAACAACTGCGAATAGCCTATCCTTTTTTCTTTCAATGCATTGTCCTTATTTCATCTTTTATTTACCGAAAACATCGCGTTTAGTGTTCCGAAGTATTTTGAATACATGACTTAGCTGTGTTGGATTTTGTATCATAATTTTCGACCAATTAACAGATGATTGTTTTACAGGATCTGCAATATTCTTGAAGAGTTCTTGGAAATATTTGGTCCAGTTAATCTGTAAAGAATGTTCATTTGGGGCATTTTAAGTATCGTTGATAATAATTTATTTCAATTTGAATTGTTTTTCATTGGTAATTATGTGAGAATTCATTTCGATAACTCTCTACAATGTTTTTTTTCTCTTTCTTTATTCAGTTGACAACCAATTTCTAGTCATGAGAGTTTTAAATACAGTTTCAGTTGAAATCACCCGTCTTCTAAGTGAAGTTTAGTTGTGCAAATTTCTTCTGGCTATATCAGGGTAGAGAAAATCTGCTTTTATCTTCCATTCATTATTTTATTTTTAATTTTCTTGTGGTCCAATTAAGAGACCATGTTACAGTTCATGAACTTTATACAGTTTTATGTTCGGTTCGGTGTGTTGACTATACTTTTTTTTTTTAATGGTTTTCCAGCATGAGTGAATTATTATTTCTTTTTACTTTTTTTCATCTTAGGTGCATTCAATGAGGAAAAACCTGTATAATATAATATAATCTAATGTAATGAATTTTCTCACTTTTCTTAAATTCTTTGAAGATTTCTTTCTATTAGCTAGCAAAGTAAGACCTACTTCTTCATACGTTTAATTTTACTCTTTTGTCAAACTGCGTCATTTTTTTTCACTGAGTCGAATTGATCCCTAATGATTTTTTAATATTTTTATCGTATTTATATGATTCAATTTGTTGGAGAAAAAACTAACAAAATTATACTTCGATTTCGTTTAAAACGTAGTTACCTAAACCTATATTTACTAATATTGAATGAAAGACGATCACTTTTGGAATAATTGCTGCATTGTTTGAATATAATGTTTCCTCGAAAATTTTTATGAACTGCAATCAGAGGGTCTTGAAATCGTGTTTCTAATTAAATAAATGGAAGAAAGTAGCCAATAGATTGTTCATTTAGAGAAACGATTCATGACCCAAATTACGTTCCTTATGATTTTACTGAAAATTTGTCTCTGAAACGGACGATGTACGTTACCTGGATTTCTCCACCTTTCAGAATGTTATTTGTCAACTTTTGAAAACCTTCTGGAGTTTGGTATGATACGTCCTCGTATGTCTCGAATTTGTCGATAATCCTTGCCTGAAAAATAACGAGAATTTCACCGATAATTTTCATTAGTTTCTATAGATAAGCCTTTGCCGCAGATGAGTAAATTTGCTGTATGATTATCTCTGGAAAACTATATATACACGCACTGTATAGTAGTTATTCGAATATACATATATTACCTATTTTTCTACTTTCTTTCTATGTTAATAAAAATCAGTCAGTGGCGGAAACTTGAATTTTTTTCGTGTGTTGCGATTGCACACTCAAAAACAGCAATATTAGAATTTAGAAATTACATTTTACTTTGATTTTTTGGTTCGGTTAATTTGTAAAATTCCTGTGTTGCAAAAATTTCGCGTGTGCAACCCATGCAACACAAAAGTTGCCGTCACTCCTCACAGTAAATATGTTTGTTCGCTCATTACTTTAAAGCCACTTAACAGATTGAGAGGAAATTTTTAGAATTAGTTTGTGTTGTTCCGAAGAATGTTTGAAGCCATTATCGAAGTCTCCAGCCTCTTTTGAAACAAAATTGTTCATTTTCACCAAAATTTATCATTGACATTTACGCATGGTGGTACGAAGACGAACGAGATTAAACTAACGAAATGGAATAGAAGATAATGAAAAAAAAAATCTTTTACTCTCTATTAATGTATGTTTACATATCTGTCGCTTTTTTTCACATCGTGTTTTCCTTCGACCATTAAAGCCACTATACATAATTTGCACTATTTTGTGGTTTGCCATGTTTTTCAATTTTGTGGAGAGGGTGAAAATCCGAAACTGTAGAGACAAAATCGAAAAACACTAACTGCGAATCGGAAGTGCAGGTGAAGCTGCAAGTAACATCTAATGTATATCAATGTAATAAAGTTAAAGGAACATAATTTGAAAGTTAAAATTACGGTTGAGAAATTCTTTTGCAAAATTAACAGCGCATGCGCCACTACTCACACAGATAGAGAAAAAAATGTTTGTTGCTTTTGTCGAAACAACAAATTGTACAGTATTATCTAGGTATTCCAGAAAAAATCCAGCGCTGGCACAAGCCAAAGTGTCGAGGAGTGGCCCTTAAGGGCTTGTACATACATACGTATAAATAAAACACAAAATAAATATGTTTGTTTCCCCATAATTTCAAAACCACTCTGCATATTAAGAGGAAATTTTCACTAATGTTTTGAGCCATCGAAAGTCTTTAGCTACTCTTGTGGCAAAGTTGTATATTTTCACTAGAATTCATCACTTGAGTAGGTACATTTTCTCTTGGCAGCATGCAGACAAATAAAAACGAATAAAAGAGAACCAAAAAACACTTTCTAATAATTATAGGTACTCGTGTATGAACGTACCACATGAGGTACTTTCAACTACTTTTATGTATGCTATCCTTGTGAATTTAACGGATGACTCTTATCAAGTAAATTCTTAATTTGTAAATTCAATCAATACATCAAAAGTACGCAACAAATACATATATTTTTTCTACTTCACTCTTCGCGACGAAGTCAAGGCAAAAGTTCTGCGTAATTATTTTCTAGGAATAACGCGAAATCTTCCCAAATCAAAAATACAAGCGATTATTAAAACTATGCGTGATATTTTTCAGACTTTTTCAGGAGCACAGATCTTATAGTGTTCCAAGCTTACAGAAACTATTGCCTACTTTTATGCCTCCATATCTTTACATTACAAATTACATTGAGCTTGTGAAGCTTTACTGGTCCAGTATTATACAATCAAAGACATAAAACACGTTCAAACATACTTATTAGATGCTTTATTTGTTGACTTATTAATTTATTGTTTAAGCTACACCATAATTTCAAAACCACTTGACCAATTTGACTGAAATTTTCAGGTTTTACTCCTGTTATCCTAAGGAAGGTTTTAAGCTGTTGTCATAGTTTGTAACTCCTTAAAGTTAAAAATTGTGGATTTTGACTTCCCCAACCCTTGTAAAAAAATTCTAGAATTTTTTTCTCTAGAAACATACCTCCTGTTATGATTATTAGTAAGTCCCAAAAATGTTATATTCTAATGTGACCCCCTTCTTGAGATATGGGGTGTCAAAAATTACAAAATTAATATGTTCGTACCTATACTTATCCTTCACATGACCTTGTCAAATAATGGTTTTGAAAATGAAATAATATGTAACAAAAGTTCTCTCTCTTTTCTTTCAATGTGTGCTTTTCATTAGGTGGATTACCTTTCTCAGACTCGAAGTGAATTCCTTAAGGGAGTCTGGAGGTGGAGCCAAGGGATAACAGCTATATTCTGTTCATGCTAAGATGTACCTGACATCACAAACCATATCCACACAAAACAATGGAAAATAGTGGTCCTTGTGGAAGTTTAAGTGTAATTTGAGTAGAAGTGTGTTCGTCCTTCAAGCAAAATCTTGGACAGACTTCTGGAAGAACTTTTAGGCATGTCCTTTCAGAAGCGCTTCACCATCTCTCAATGAATAGCATAAAAATACCTCAGTATAACAAATATTCTGAATACAATTACCTATAAAATGATGCTGATCATGAGGTAGTTCCTTGCTTTAGGGCTCCATGGGGAGGTGCTCTATGTAGAGCCCATTTTTTACAAGACCTTTTTCTTACAATTACCTCAAAATTTATGTTAAATTCAGCAAAAATACCTCATTCGAACATTATTCTACTTTAAATTTCCCATAAAATGAGTCTATTATGAAACAACATTGATCATTTTTAAGGATACTTCGTGAGATGCTAAGTATCCTTAGAGGTTTTGAAATTTGATTCTTGTCAAAATCATAATTATTTGATCTGCTGAACACGACTGGTGATTAAAAAAATTTGGTACAGTCATGGGAAGTCGAGTTGAACCCACAGTTTTTTCTTAATGGGGCCAGAGATGTCAAAATATACAGTAATTGGTAATTTTGGTTTTTTCCGATGCAAAATACCTGTTTTTTTATGTAAGAATTAACATATATTTGGCATGCCTAAATGGTGCTCTATTTTGGGAAAAAAGGGAACAAAATCCAAAGTTGCAATTGTTTTCTGACAATTCGGCATACTAAAAAAGATAATAGAAACTACTGGTTAACAAAAGTGCAAATTGAATTTCAAATTTATTCTAAAGCACTGATATTTGATATTTTTCTGAATAAATAATGTTTATTTTCAAAATCCAAATCTGGGGCAATGTTAATCATTTGGATGCAACACCCGTAGCCTCTGCAGCTTAATGAGGATGGGTTGACCGGGGTAGCAAATGGCCGCCCCATTGAAACAATCTTTCTGAAAAAGTTGTCCATTAGTAATATTACAATACCTTATCCAGTTCTATAAGAAAATCTGCCACTTCTCCTGTGCGTTTGCTTGATTTTCGTTTTTCTTCTGCTGTCAGTCGTACTCCCTGGTTTTCGTAAATGAAATTTATTGTTTTGGATAAACGTTTCATTAGAGCCTTGCGAACTTTTGCGATGGTCATTCCGAATTCGATTTTGTCCTTTTTTATTTTCAATCTAAGTCATTTAAAAATTCATTATTAAAACGAAAATAACCATTCTCCTTGTTTTCTGGTCATACAATCGATTATATTTTAAGTAACTAAGCTGCAGGAGTGCAGGCTACTTACGATGCATCAGTAACAGACGGAGTTTGTCCAAAATAGATATGATTCAAATGAAAATTATGTGGACTGAGCATTACTTCGACGTTGAATAGAAAAGAGGTTAATGGAGAATATCGATGAATTTTAGCAAGTACTGTAATTTCTTCGAATGAATCTTCTATGTTGATGATGTGGAAAGGTGGTATTATAGGGAGGTCAACCATTTTTAAATGATGAAATATCGCTTCCAAACCATAAGGTCCTAAAATATTGGAACAAAACATCATAGCTCTCAAATTCTTTTCCGTAGCTCCCTGTTAAAAGGAAGAGAAAAATTTACCTTCTTTCGAACATTGCAAGTATATCATGAACAGTTTCTGTAAGCTTGGAAACATTGTAAGATCTGTGCTCCTGAAAAAGTCTGAAAAATATCACGCATAGTTTTAACAATCGCTTGTATTTTTGATTTAGGAAGATTTCGCGTTATTCGTAGAAAATAATTACGCAGAACTTTTGCCTTGACTTCGTCTTCGCGAAGAGTGAAGTAGGAAACATATGTTTTATATGGCGGTATTGGATATCGATTTTTAAAATTCCCACATGCGAATTCATAAAAATTCTCACAAGGCAGGACTTTGCTATTCATGTTACCCGATATCATCATAGCTGCGTAAAGTATTGGAAGGTATATAGTTACCGTGATACACAATTCATGAGATTTGCATGAATTTATAACGTGATGATTTTTTGAAAAACCCGATTACCTGAACGTTGACATAGAGGCGAGGCGCATACACCTAAACACCAAAAAACAGATAAATATGCTTATATCCATTATTTTCACTAAAATAAAGTGGAAATATAATACTTTTTATTTAGTTTGCTCATCAATCTTACCAAACATCGATAGGAGGTGATATAATCTTTCAATTGCGTTTTGTTGTATCATTTTGTGAAAAATAAAAAAGGAGGTCTCGTGTGAACTACGAATATTGAATGTGGCCAGGATTGTTTTCTATCGATCATTTATGCGACATTCACTTCAGATTCTCAAAAAATTTTTCTTCAGCCTGACGTTCTTGCTATATTTGTCTATTGTTCTGCCCTTCTGCATTCTCTATTCATCCAACAGCTGTACTTCAGTTTCTTATCGAGACAACGTGTAACAACAACGTGTAACACTTGCTTTGCTATTTCACTTCTTTGTCAACTGTACACTAGTAAAGTTTAAACTGCTTTTCAAAAACAAGAATTTATGATAGTCTGATAAACTTAACGCTATAATTAGAAAATTTGAAAATTAAAAATTCTCCGCTCTTTTAACCTCCGTGGGAAAAAAATCAACATCAAATTAGAATTCAGCGTCGAAAAATACAAGTCCGTTGATACATCACACTATAAAGTGTGAAAAGTCAAAATTGACCTCTCTTTTGTGCCCCGTGGAGACTAAAGAATGGGTCGAATGAAAACATTAACATCAGTAGACATAACCTTCACCTTCGATATATAACTATGTGATATTGATAAAACTCAAAGTAAAATGGTTTTACAGATCAGGAAGATTCGTGTTGTTCCGAGGAATGTTTGAAGCCATCGTCGAAGTCTCAAGCCTTTCGGTGGTCAAAATTGTTAATTTTCATCAAAATTCATTTTTTACATTTCTTCATGGTAGAACAAAAATGAACAAAAATGAACAAAAATAAACAAAAGTGAACAAAAATGAACAAAAATGAACAAAAATGAACAAAAAAGAATTAGATAAAATGAAAAGAGCTAATCTCTCACTCATCATCTGGATATTTTTAGGTATATTTGTTACTTTTTTTTCTTTCTTTTTTTTTTAAATTGTGGCATCTTTTATTAAGGCTAATACACTTATTTGCCTTTTTGCCGTTTGCCTAATTTCGTAATTTTGTGGTAGAGAGGACAATGTAAAACACCATACCAAATGACAAAACACAAAAAACTGGGAATCATGAGCTCAGGCGGGGGTTGAAGAATGGGTTAAATGAAAAAAATGAACGTCAAATTCAAATTCAGAGCCCCTAAAAAGAATTCATTAATTGTTAATATACTTATCTGAATATGAGAAGTCCAAATTCTATCCTCTTTTGAGCCTTATGAGGATCAGAAAATTGATTAATGTAAAAGAACATCAAATTCGAATTCAGCGCCTCAAAATCTAATAGTCAAATTAATTCAAAAGTATTATTAATTAATATATATAGAAAAAATTTTGTCATAACAAGCTTTTTTTTAAATTGTTCGTTTGTTCGTTCAATACTATACACGAGAATTATTGTGATTGAAAAAAAAAATAAAAGAAAAAGCTTGAAATATCTAAAATTTTTCCATATTATATTTTTTAATAATACGTTTGAATAAATTTGACTATTAGTGTTTGATGGTTTATTGATTTTGACTGACGAATAATATTGATAAAACTAGGCTAAATTCTCTAATGAAATTATAAAAAATGCTGGAGAGTGATGGGTATCATATATAATGCCTAATTTCATTCAGTCAAAAGCTATTATGCGAATTCATTATAGCATTTGACCGCAAAATCGTAAGTGCCTAAGTATTTTCGATAAAGGTTGATTTTCGAAATTGACTGCGTCATATACATTTATACATAAATACATCCGAATACGGTTCAAATTGAGAATCTTTTTTTTTTTTTGTAATTGATTTAAAAAAAAAGTGAAATTAACATAATTTTGTATATTGGTGGTGATATAGTGAAACTTACTAAACATAATATTATGTTGCTTAGTTCATGTTTTATAATTGTAATAATGAGACCGTCGGTCTGAAAATTGTAATAATATTACGGCAGTTTTTTTCTTCACTCTTTCAAAATTTTCATTTTATCAGTTCTTCAACAATTTGAATGTATGCCGTGAAATACATCGATAGAATGAAATTTCTATCGAAAACTATTAAATGAAATCGTAATATTAATTGCCACGATTATGCCTTTATTCGTTATGAGAGCAAAATATTATACAAATGTGTAATGCAGGTTGTGAACCTTGTACTATTTTTCTTATGTTTTGAATGACGCAGTTGTTTACTCCGTCTCGCCTTGGCTTCACCACTGACAATGTAGAACTGAATTTTTAGGGGTCTACACCATCTCCCTAAATCTTTCAGAGTAAAGAAGTGTTTCCGCAATTATTTGTGATTAGTTTATTTCCTGCAATTTATAAATTATAACCGATTTCTTGAGAACGTTCAGCTTAAAAGCGATGAAAAATATACGTAGCTAAAATTTTTTCTACTTCTGCAGCAGCTGCACAGTTACGATAATTTTTATTTTTAGCAAGACAATTTACTGACAAGGAAGAGAAAGAATATTCAATATTGCTTGTTGCAAAAAACCAAAAAAACGAATGAAAATCTTAACCTAAGTTGCCGAAAAAAAATTAACTATTCCCTGTCAATTCGAAGTTTTATTATAATTATTTTACTCGAAAAAAATTTTTTGTTTTGTGCTTCATGTATGATGTTTTTTTTTCTATAAAATCTTGTACAACTTTTTTGTATTTGTTACAAAGTTGCCACAAATCATTCCTCGTTAATTTTTTTTTATCATTAAACATTATTGAAATTTAAAAAATCCCATTTTAATTGAATATCGTTTCAATTTGTTTTTTTTTCAGGGTATCTTTTGGCAGCTCAAAAGGTTCCATGGTTGAAACATTAATTTATGAAACTCCAGTTCAAGAAGAGTCAGAACCAATTCAACCTCTACTTCGACAAGTTTCCGAAAGAACTGATGAGTTAGATTCATTCACATCGTAAGTTATATCTCGATAACTCGTCGCTGCTGTACTTATTTAGGTACATTCAATTTAAGACAGAATATTTTTTCATGCGATTTTTTTTTACGAATAAAGGACAAAAAAGTTACGAATTCCGATGGAGTATGTCGATTTTTTTGGGGAGTAATTTTTTTTTCTTTTGTATTAGCTTTGGAAATACGAGTACATGCCAACTTCTTTTTCACCACACCAAATGTGATGTGGAATAATGATCTAGAACTTAACGAAAAATTGTCACGTAACTTATGCGTTATTTGTAACCGACAGAATTACGAAAGTAATCATATTCTGGATTTTGGCTTGATTGAAGTTCAACGTTTTCTATGAAGTTGGATAATAAGATACTGTAGTTTTACTGTGCGAAAATCGTGAAGTTGTGTGGTAGGTATTGAAATTTTCTGGAAGTATTATGACTACTGGGGTTTAGGTATTAACTATGAATTTGGTTGGTCTTGGATCAATGGCGAACTGAAGGCGTTTGGAGGGAGGCGCTTTGGATTTTTTAATAGAGCGGCTCTGTCTTGATTACGATTGTGTTTAATAATAGAAAGAAATTATTTATTATCAACAGCGTATGTAGTGAATAAAGGGATTGACAGCGATTGTCTATTATGGGTCCTTTCAAAGAGGGGAAGTGGATCTCGATTTGGTTTTAAAATTTTTTTTATAAAAAATGAAAAGTTGCCTCAAGCGACTGTTAGCTTTTTTCTGCCCCTGGGTTGCGTCCCTTAGTTCGAATGTTTAGAGAGCAAAGAAGATGGGAAAGGGTAAGTATAATGCTACTTTGTTGCAGCTTGTTGCGTTTAAGAGACTCTGTTGGAAGAGTACCGATACTCCATTCCAAATAAGAAAGACATAACGTCATACGGGTTGATGAATCAAGGTGAAAAGGAAAAGGTGAAGATTTACTCTATTCAACAAAGGCTTCATCCTGAACTATTTTGTTTACACCAATATTTTTAGCTTTAATCTTAATATGTCAGTCGCACGTAGCTGTGAAATTGATTGTCTCCATGAAGTCATGTCTTTCTTTTATTTTAAATAGAGCTAGTGGAATTGAAAAAGCGCATGTAACAAAGGAGTAAAAATATTTTATATTAAATTTTGTGATGGATTCAGATTTATTAATGGTCTTAGTGTTTCGGGTAGATTGCTTTTTATTTAGTCTCTTCCGACCCCCACCTGATTTCGAGTCATTTTCCTAAATCCATTTTCTACCACCACCATCACCTCCACTATCACTATCATCACCAATAAATACACACCTTTTTTTCGTTAGGTTTTTATCCGAAGCTAATTGGGTTAGTGACCCCTTGAGGAACCTCGTCGTTATCGGCGTTCTCAAGTGTTGATGAGCTAGTGGTAGGCCTACTGATATACCTTCACTACTTATATTCCTTAAAATCCAACTCTGTCCCTTACAGCTCAAGAAATCTTCACCCTTTAGTAAATTATTTCTAAATAAAATCTTATAAAAATCAAACCGATTAAAAAAACAAAAAGCCTAAAAATTGAAAAGTAATTTTTTTTTTAATTTTTCCAGCAAGATCTAGGTTCAAGGACTGAAATTACTGAAGTTGGAGCTAATTGAAACGTCTTTTTATAAAATTGGAAGTAACTGACGTAGGTATAATACTTACAAGAGCTCTGTTTGATAGGACTACATTAACTTACACTAACCTACACCGGTAGGGATATTCCACAAATATTCAAGTAAAACTTGGCGCAAAGTCATATAACATCCCTACATTTGTGGAATCGTTCTCCTGGTGTAAGTCGGTGTAAGTTGGTGTAAGTTGGTGTAAGTTTGTGTAGTCCTAACAAACAAAGCTATGGTAAGGGAAAAAGCGCCGACTTCAACAATTCTAGTCCCTAGACCTAGATCTGGCTGGAAAAATTTTAAAAGAATTATTTTTTACTTTTTAGAGCATTTTTAATTTTTTAACTTTTTTCTGAAGTGGGTTCTTTTTTGAAATTAATTTTTTTTCAATGATTTTTCGTTTCTGGCGTTAGCAGTAATATTACCTACTTGAAAACTAACAG
This sequence comes from Ericerus pela, assembly GCA_011428145.1. Lineage (NCBI taxonomy): Eukaryota > Metazoa > Arthropoda > Insecta > Hemiptera > Coccidae > Ericerus > Ericerus pela. Next base: position 817,709 of record WOFM01000542.1, on the reverse strand, counting down.
TTTTTTAAATCAAAGATAACTCCAAAACTACCTCAACGATTCCAAAAAAAATTTAATAGGACCACCATGAGATCATCTATCATTTAAAAAAAAGTTCATCAAAATCGATGCCAAGGTTGAGAAACTATGCTGGAACAAATATAAAAAAAAAAATACATACGGATCGAATTGATAATAGCTCCTCCTTTTTTTTGAAGTCGGTTAAAAATAAGAAATTTCTCTCAGAAGTTTGACTGAATTTGATTTTTCTAACTGACCACGAAATTAATACTCCATTCCCTTGTGATTCTTGTAATAAACTTTCCACCGTTGTCAGAACAGAACCTGCGTCTCCTTGAACGAAAAATTTACTCTAATAAAAAATTGACGTACGAATAGAAAAAAAAAATTATGCAACGGTACACAGAATAAGCATAGTATGCATAGTCTCATGTAATTATTTTGAATGGGTGTGGTTATCAGCTCATTCATCCTCGGCGTAAATAAGCAGGAAAGGTGTGGCTGTGTGACAGAAAAGCTTCTTCATTGATTAATTTTCTATTAATTTTTTTTTTGTAATTAAAAGGAAACTAGCCTCGTCATCATTAAAATAATATGCATCATATATGTATTATCTTTAATGATCCGTAAATTTACTTCCCATCAAAAATATGTATATGTATATATTTTTCTTTTGCCCTACTTATCAGTGTACAACACTCAAACAAAACTTCCAACGCAAATACTGAGAATTTTTCAAGTAGGTAGGTATTTAATTGGAGGGGAATAATTAAAAGATAAAGAGAAGGAGAAAGAGGAAAAAACTCGAATTTACCTTTATTATTGTAAAAAATTCTCGAGTCCGTGTCGACTGTGAATTTTTTTTCCGTTTTATTCGCGCATTATTTAACCGCGTAAAAATACGTTTCGTACTCGAAAATGGGAAATTTAAGTAATGGTTAACTTTTGAAACAATTTGGTCGTATTTCAAAATCGCATGGTGGTCTTGATATTTAGGTAACAGTGAAAAATTTTTGCGCAATTGAAAAATCGTCATTTATTGTACCGACTTGTGTGCCGCCGTCCCGCCACCAAGTGTAATGTTGTACCTATATAGTTTTTATAAATGAAAACACAGTCCTGTTGACTATACATGTATTTTTTATGTTCATCGTTTGTTCATTTTTCGACCAACATTTTGTCAACCATTTAGTATGATAGTTGTTTCATTTTGCTTCATACGATAAAATAAAATTTTCGTTCGCCACAAATTTGTTCGTGCGAAGAAAAAAAAGAAAAATCAACTAAATTTTTGTGATTCCATGATTTTTCTGCGTATGGTAATGTATAATGAAGTACCTAAAAATTCCTGCGGATGTCAATGGCAGGTGAGTCAAAATCGAAAAAAAGAAAAATCACAAGGATAATATTTTATTTTGAGTTTGTTTTGGTTTCTTTTATTTTTTTTTTAAATTCCGCATTGGGATTGTTATATTTTGGGTCTTTTTATTGTATTTTAAGAATTAAAGATTGTTTTTTAAGATATTGAGAGAAATTTTGGTTTGTGTTTGTATTTTAAAAACGTGTTTGTTAAGGCAAAAAATAAACTATTAGAATCTTACACCTTTTACCAACTTTTACCAGTCGAAGAAAAGCGAAGTAATCGTGCTTTCGCGCCTCAGTCAGCAGCCGCCTCTTTTTGTTAGTGAAAACATTCAAAAATTATTAAATTTTATTTTCGAGTAAAACATCACCATAATTAATTACAAAATTATGTTTAGCGGTCTATTTTAAAATGTAATTAAGCAATAAATATGATTTAAATATCTTCAGTAAATACATATTTTTTTCTCAGCGAGACGGCTGTCTCTTTTCCTGTGTCAAACCCACATTACCCACAGAGTATTAAATATAATAGTGGACGCATGTAAAACAAAAAATGGCGTGACTTTCACGATCAAAATATCCGCCATTCCTACGGTAGCGACAATCTTAAATCTTATTTCTATCCACGAAATTCGTGTTGATTGCAACTTCAAAAGTAATAATTATATTTATTTATTCAATTATTTAATTAAATTTTTTTTTTTTAATTTATGATTATTGCCCATGGACCTGAATGAGGGGCAAGGAAATTTGGATTTGGTGCCGAAGGAGTGGAGACAAATAGTTTCAAAAGTGGTGCCATTTTTTCATTGCAGCGTTTAGATGAACGTGTGTCCTCCGTTATATTTAATACTCTATGATCAAACCATAAAAAAATATCGGTTCCTAACCACAGTTGCCAGCTTCACTATTTTAGCTCGAATTCAGTCAGAAAATTTAATTATGAAATATGAAGAATTACATTTTAGGAAATAGGGAATTTAAAAATCAACCCTACAGATACTTGTTTTAAAAAAAATTTTAAACGCGTCCCTCCTCCTCCGATAATAAATAATTTTTTCGAGATTGCGATTTTCATTTCACTGGTTGTGTTTATCTTTACAATAAATCCGGTAGGTTGTGCTAAATGAAATTTAACTGCTTTCTTGTTTATTTCGGGAGTCGTATTTAGCGCACTCTTACGGTATATTTGTAAAGTATTCGTTCAGTTAAAAATTTTTGTCGAAAGTCTGGAATTGGAAATTTTATTCGAATTCGTATTGTTGCCGAGTGTAGTGGAGGTTCCGTTCATATAATGAATTAATGGTAAAGGTGGTAAAATTTAGATTCGCTGATTTTCTGATCTATTCAATTCAGCTTATTACAGTTATTTTATCATTCGTGGTGACTGATTGATTACAGACGTTGTGTTAAATTTTGAGTAATAATCTGCCATTAACGTAATTAATTAAATTCTACAGTCGTACTCCGCTTTCGAAACCCCGTCGTCCTTCGTGTCGTTTTCTTTTTCTATATATATATTATATCTTATCATTTATCAATCATTCGATGATAGTGTCATATGTTTTGGAAATGTTGTGACTTGTTACCGTCTTCTCAGGCTTCGTTATGCTTTTGCCTCATACAGATTTCAAAATTCGCTGAAATTAGTAAGTTGATTGGCTTTGGTAGATCGCCGTTTTGAGCTTTAGTTATATTGTCTGAATCTCATTACCCAAACCATCAGGGAATCGTATGGCTCAAGAAAGCTGATGAACCTACGGAAATTGTAATGTTTTTGATCTGTAACAATTGTGTACAATTCGTCGACCTAAATGCTGTCTAGAAAGATTAGCGAATCGTAAATGGGATCTAATAGCAGTACTGCTATCTTATTCTAAATTTCCTTTCAGGGTGGTTTCTTTTAAACGTGTAAAACTAAAAAAAAACTAACGACTAATAAGCTGGAATTGAAAGAACTAAATCGTGTAATATTTTATAAGAGTTAGAAATTGCGTTGTGTTCATTTTACTTTTCTTAATTTTTTTTGACGTTTTTGTGTCGACTCGAGCTGTTTTTCTCAGAAATAAATTAACAACCTTAACCACTGAGGAGGATATTCTTTCTTTGATTGATTAGCTTTTCAGAATTAAAAATGTCATGAATATTAGGCTCCTTCGTATGTTGTTCTGTTGGTGAGGAGTGCATTTATGGGCTTAAGCCTTCGTTATCGCGTATTAATGCGGGGTCCCGAGATTTTTATCAGAGAAGAGAATTTCCTCGCCGGAAATTATCGCCAATTGTTGGAGTAGCTGCCAATAAAAATTATAATCAATTTTTTATACTACTGTAGGCTTCATTCGAGTCTGTCAAAATCGGTACTATTTGATTTTGAAAGCCAAATGCCTTTATGATATTTTTTGAAAAATGCTTACATAGGAGAATATCTTGTTGTAAGTTCTGTTATTCTTACTGGTGTATTAGATTCTCACGTAAGTAATACTTGTGTATCGATAAGACGTTATGTTTTTATGTTTTTGATACCTAAGCACTGATTTGACCTTTACATAAAGTTCATATTTCTTATGTATTACGTTGAGTAAAGTTCTTGCGTACCATAGAAAAAAGAATTTCTCAAGTACTAACGATGATCTAAAAACTTTTTATCATTAAGTAATTCTTACTGGTACACCAAAACGTCCAAGACGATGCTGACTATTGATGAAAACTTTATATTTCTGATACTGAAGTAACCAGCACTCGAGTATTTCGTACATTTTTATGCCATAAGAAATTCTCAGGTAGTACTCAACTGTCGTTCCTGCATTCGGCCTTGAAATTTTTGGGTTTTCCACAATGATCTCTCGGACCGATTACATTGGTGACCGGCATCAGATGATAAATATTCGCTGTGGTAGACTCAATAAGGTATTCCGTTTTATTTTGTCCCCTTAGTTGTTCATTTGATCAAAGATTTGCTGAGGATTCGCAACATTTCTGTCAAACTTGAATCGAGGATGCTTCAACATCTGTCATTTTTGATCTCTGTTTACTTAGTGTGAAAAATATTTCATCCAAAGTAGGTTTCGAAGAAATTTAACGAACACACCATTAATAAGTCACGTAGGTATTTCACATCTTTGATTTTCGTCGAAACTATTAATTCGTAATTAGAACAGAGGTCATTTGGTCATGGGCTAATTGGTGTTTCATAAATTGAAGTTAATATGTAGCCAGTGTAAAATTATTCACTTCACGTTTTTGCTGCACCATATAAAAGCGTATTTTTCCCATTGTCTTTTTATTCGAATTGGAAAATGAGCTTAATTTTAATGCGCTGCTTCTTGTAGATCTTCGTTCACGCAAAATTAATCTCATGCTCGTAAATTTATTGTAATAATTTAGATAATTAATTCTCATCATTATTAATATGAAAGAGCGTTCAGTGTCGTAAAAAACGTGAGCCCTGCGAGAGCTGCGTGTGTACCGGAACATTCTTCGATAAACGTGTATGAATGTGGAATACATATGCACACATCCTTTTTGTAAAATATAATCGACGCCATTTAAATATTATTAATATTTCGTGTAACTCGTCTATCAAAATTCCCTTTGTATCCTGCCACTCTTCAATCATTACTTGCTTCGAAATCGGTTTTTCTCACTTTTTGAAAAGTTCAGTCCATAGCTGAACACGCCTTAACCATTTTATCACTTTTCATACCTCCACTAGGTAGTAAATGTCAAAAACTTTTTAAGTGGAGGTGTGGATCTACTTGATACTCATACAAAACTATTTTAAAAATGGCCAATGTTCTAAAAATCAAATAAGAAATTGAAGTAACCTGTACATCATAAATTTTTAAATTTTCCCATTATAACTGTTCAAAATTATTTTGGATAATACACAAAGAAACCTGCTGAAATTTTCTCTCACAGAATCATTTAAACAAAAATTTATAGTTATGGAAGAGTAGAGAATAAATTTTTTTTTGTTTTCAAAATCAAAACTTCAGGTATCTTGAAGATTTGTTTCATAATATAAAATCGAAAATATTCTGAGATGAAAAAAAAGCTAATAGGACAATGAGACTTCATCAAATTTTGAAAAACCTGATAGGAATTAATTCGAGTTGAATTCCTGTTTAGGTGTTATTGGACACAGACTAATTTCAGAAATTCTGAAGTGATATTGTTGATGATCTTCAAGGAAAGTGAGAATCGAAAAGTATAACAAAAATTTTGACAACATTAATAGGGATTTTAATACAATTTATTACTTTCGGATGCCCAAGTATCTACAGTAATATCATAATTATCATTATCAGATAAAAAATGAAGTAAATTATTCATTGGAATGAGCAGTGCAATTTGAAAATATTAAATGGATAGAAAATTCCAATAATTTCCGATTTTTATTACCTATCATCTGAATGAGACAAATATCTCACACTACATCACTGTATTGGTTTCAAAAAAAATTTTACTTCAGAATTCTTTGAGAAACACACAAATTTTTAGTACATATCAGATTTTCTAAATCTCAAAAATATTGATTGTGGATTGTGTTCTCTCCTATTTCACTTGAAATCTTATTTACCAGTACATAGCAGTTTATGAAATTTTTACAGATAATGGCCAAAATTAGTCTCAAAAATATTTTTATCTCAGAATATTTGGGTAAAAACAAAGTTATTCTATGTAAGCAGTAAAATTTATGAAAATTAAGCAGATGAGAGATCCAGAATGTTTGACTAAATTCCTATTTTTCAACTCGAATCAATTCCTGTTTAACTTTCTCTTGGTTTTGACAATTTTGATTTTGAAAACATGAGAAAAAATATTTTTCTTTTTTTTATAGCAATAAATTTTTGTTTTGAATATAATTCTGAGGTTAAGAATTCCAGCAGGTTTCCTTGTTTATTAACTGGAAAATTTTAAGAGATTTTTGAACAGCTCTAACCGAAAAATGTAAAAATTTCAAAATATTTAGCAACTTTTGTGATTTATGGGTTAGTTCAAATTTTTATTCTGTTTTTAGAGAATTTTATATTTTTAGATCGATTTTTTATCGGTATCAAATAGTTCCACACACTCACTTGAGAAGTTTTTGACTTTTTCTAGTAGAAGTATGAAAAGTGATGAAAAGTTAAGCCTAATCGCTGATCATAAGTAATTAGAGATTTTTATTGTTTATTTTTCTCTAATTCAAATTTTCGTTCATATTCTGAGGATCAAAAGCTGGTTATGACCAAAAAAATTTGAAAGTATTTTGTTTTGCCAAAAAGTAGCAGAAATGTTTTTTAATGAAGACCACTTCCAAGCCAACACATATGATTCTGTTGAATTGTTTGGAGATAAAAATTGGACGTGGGCCGAAATTTTATGAGGAAGTCATGAACCTTTTAAACTCTCCGCAGTTATGCTGCACTGTTTGAATTCAAAATGTTCTGATTTTTTTTTTTTATACTTAATTTCGGGTTAAAACGAAAATTTGTCAATGTTTCAAAATATTTTTAATCGCGTGAAAGTAATTTTAATTGGAAATATAACGCGCTCCTGCATGCGTAAATATTTTCAACTGTGTGCCTGTTGGACTGTTTGTGTACTGAACTAGGTACCTATTAGTATTTGTGTCTTTCTCATCTATTTTTATTTCGCCGATGATGTCATACGTCGTGCTAGTTGTCTTGTTCAAGTACGTTTACTAATTGTTAGCACACGTATGATAAAACAACGTAATGATAAATTTTTATGATCAACGTTAAATTATTTTATTTTAATATCATGCAGACTTGACGTTACCACCAACGCATTTGTGAAGAATTTATAATTTTTTTCTTCTTAGAATTTTACGAAGTTGAATTTCACAAATTGAAATATTAACCCCTAGTGAAAATGTTTCATTGAATGAACTTGACAAACATCTGTATGTGAACGATGGTGTCGTGGAAACGATTTGAAAATATTTTCATAAAATCCGCTTAAAATTGGCTAAGCCCCGTGTGACTACTTTTCAAGTGTGTCTTCTTTTATTTGTTTATTTATTTTGAGAATCTATTATTATCTTGATTTCTATGAATTTTTTACTGTGACATGAAGTTAGAATGACCAGCTGACCAGTCGGACCGACTTTCATTATTAAGGGATCGAAAGAAAGGTCATGTGCCACTGGAAGATGAGAAGGAGCAAATTTTCTGAATTTATTTGGTATTATTATTCTTAATGATGTTAAGACGTCTTCAAAATTATACTTTTATGTCTCCCCCTTTTTAAAATATGGGCTGCCAAGAAGTAACGTAACTGCAAAGTAAGTACCACTGTACCGCATACATGGTCCATTCAGATCAGTGGTTTGAAAATTAAATAGTATCTAAGAAAGGTTTGATTTCGGGAATGTGACGGTGGTAGTCTCCTAAATTTGGAATAAAAATGCTCCGATCCCTCCTTGAACTTCCACCAAATTGGGCTCGTTCTAAAGATAATATTGCACGTAGGCAATTTTGAAGTAACATCCCTGGACCTAATTTTAACAGAACTCCAAAATTAAACCATGTTGATGTAGATGTGTGGTAGTAAAAGACCTGCTACTGCAATATAAAGCTGCCTTTGGTTGATAATTGAAGCTGATGAAAACACACCGTGCTCACCTCAAATGGGTTTTTATTTAGCATGTTTTGTTTTTTAGTTTATTCAGTTTTCATAAAAGGAACCTTTGTTCTTTTGAACATCATTTTTGTCATTGGTTTGGAGCATCTAATCCGAGGAGACATTGAACTTATTTGTGAAAGATTTACCAGAACTATCTGATCGTGGAAATTTGAAACAATATGCGTCCTCCTACCTATTTCAAATTGAAAAATAATTTTCAAATTTGTATCAACTTTTTTTTATCGACATTATTGAGTTCATTTTTTGCCAAAATACTGTCACTTAGTGTCTGCAACAGTGTATAGAAAAGAGTTGTGAATACAGGTTCGTATACACACCGTAGCCTATCTAATGTTCGTACTGCATAGTTCACTCGTGTGGAATGATTCGTATTTTATTCCTCCACTGTTTTTTTAAATAATACAGTACGTTGGTGGTGCAATAACTGCAATTTTACATCGTAAACCTTTAAAATGTATTTTCCCTTACAGTGGGCTGCTTATTCCAGTTCCTTTTTAGATCAACGCTGATTAAAAAAACACTCTAGCTGAGTAATACTTCGATAGAAAACCCAGTTTGCCAATTTTCATCCATAATTAAAAAAAAAAAAAAAAAAAGACCAATATCTTGGCAAAATTAAAATAATATCGTTTTTTTTTACCGATAGTTATTGATATGTATAGAGGTTGTGGAACGATGCAGCAGAGTAACTGTGTAACTGAAATAAAGATGTACTCAAAGTAACAACTCAGTAGTGTGTGTAATCGCAGCAAAGATGTAAATCATGTACATAGTATGTAGAGTAAGAGATAAACGAGTATGGGCGGAGATGAACGAGTGAGCGGCAGAATGAAATAACAGCGTAGCCGCAAGTAAAAGTACAAAAGTATTCATAGAAAAATAGTAGTGTTCTGGAGGAATGTGAGTGGAGGAGGATTGGTGGTTCTAACAATATGTGACAAATATATCGATATAACGATATTTCATTGATAGTTTTGGGTGAAAAAATTACAAAAAGCTATCGATACTTGTCAATATCTTTAACAAAAATATCGATCTATTAATGTTTTATTGCTGAAAACTAATTTTTAAGGAATTTATTGTTTTCTGGTTTTTTCAAAAACTACTGAACCAGTAGGCACGAAACTCCTGTTAGACTTGGTCCCATGTAAGAAATACCTTTCATGAAAATTTTAGCCCTATCTGTTTGGTAGTTTTTTCAAAATCATGAACACAAAATTTTTTCCAGCAATTTTTCTTCTTAAGTTTTTTCAGAAACTACCGAATTAATTAGTACCAAACTTCTGTCAGGTTTGCATCTACATAATGATAATCTATCGTAAAAGTTTCTGCTCCATCGTTTTTGTAGTTTTTTCAAAATCATGGAAAAACAATTTTTCCAATAATTTTTTATTTTCCATTTTTCTTGGAAATAACTGAACTGAGTAAAAGAACCGGGTGGCCAACTTTCCTTGCATAGATGTTCTTTTTGTGCGTTAGCAACCATCGTGCAGATTTATCGAGAAAGTTTTCTCATTGTTATCATTTTGTTCCTGTTACTGGTTAGGGTACGTATTTCACTAGGTCATTACCTGCCATTTTCTTCTCCATATTATAAATCACGTTTAACGTGTTTCGAAGGTCATTCGATACGTTATCCTTATTAGGATCCTAGGGTAAAAAATAATTTAGTATACGTGATGAAGGAGAAAAAATGAAATTAATTCTTGTATTTACTTCTTCGCAAAACAATTCACGCACAAGAATTTCTTTTTTGGTGTTTCGCTAGAAAGGCAGTGGCTCGTTGAAATTAAAAAGACTGTCATTGTAAAGAGTTTATATGGCGTAAATTATTGTTTTGTTTGCGTTCCTTTAGTGATGTGATGAACACTTTTTTTTTTTTTTTTTTTGAACCTATGCAGTATTGTCAAAAAAGGGTTTTATTAAGAAATGAGTGTAAAGTTCAAACCTCAGTACGGCTTAGAAAACGGAAACATACATTAATTAATTCACTCAAATAAAAATAAGGTCTGAAAATCTGTTGAATATTAAAATGCAGATGGAAAATGAAATTCAATACTTCCTTAAATGTGTGCAGTGCTGTTGTCCTCTGAATATGATTTGAAGTTCGGAAAATAAAGTTATTTTGGACAAACTTTATGGTATTGCTATTACCGATAAATTTTTCCATCGATTGTTTCTCTTCAAATCATTAATTTAAATTTACGTGAACTATTTTTCAATTTGATTGATGAAAAAATGTAAGTAGTATTGATTCTTGAAAAAGAAACTTTCTTCAATGGTCCGCCTTTTTTATTCAAATAAGAAAAGTTGTCTGCCGTCTTTGAAAAATACATAATCTTGCTGAAAAACAAAGACGAAAGGAAACACTCTTTAACGATAGATGGTTCAACTTCAGAAGAAAAAAAAGTCTTGACAAATAGTAGTACGTAGTGATGGTAAAGAGCATTTGCTATTTTTTTAAATGCTCAAGCATTTGAGCATTTTCTCAGCAGATGCTTCATAAATAAATGCTTGACATTTAAAAGTATAGGCTCATTACTGAGCGTATGCTTAAAAATGAGCAAATGCTCGAGAATTTATGGCCATTTTCAATTGGGATGTCCGATGGTTGTGGAGCGCTAGTGCTTATCAAGTGCTATCACTTCTAAAAAGGTTTTCATGCAGATTGTTTACATTATTTGACATGCTATTTCGTATAAGGAAAAAAAATTCATATTTTCATTCTAGTTATTTTTTATACAACTGTCAATTTTATCGTATAATAGTAACAATAATAAAACAAAATCATGTTTAGGTCATTAAAAATTTTGTTTCTGACATTAAATATGTCCTTTCAAAAATGCCTGCTTTGTACTTGAAAACCGTTATCAAACATACATGATTACTCTTCCAGCAATTGTAATTTATACCACCAGAGCGAGATTCTTTTGTTTCGGACTTCCTAATTGTTCTGGTTTCTGGCCTGAACAGATGAATAATAAGTTGACAAAAAATCAATTTTCAAACTACACATTTATTATAACATTAAAACATTGTTTGAAATCTAGCGCACTTACGAGGCTTTTTTCCATACTACATTTTGTTCTCGAGCGAATACACTATCCATTGAGCATCCATAATATCTAAATTTTATCTTCACTTAACTCATGGAACATTTGGACCGAGTATTATATAATTATTGCAATTTCCAAATTTGCAACTGATTACATCTTGCTTTAAGAGGAAATATTAAAAATGCTCTAGCTTGCTTAGAAAATGCTGAGCATGCTTGAGCCATGAACCATTTACCATCACTAAGCATACAAATGTCATTTGTTTCAAGGAGCTGGATATATTAAGAATGAAACATTTGGAAATTTACTTGAAAATTGTTAATTGTCTATGTAAACCCACAGAACTTGATACGAGTAACAAAAAAAGTATTTTTTCCTTTTCTCTATTTTATCTGACAAAAGTGCTAGATGTAAGGGGTTTTCAAAATTGCATGGCGGGCTGATTATTCAAATTTCTTTTTAAGTTATGAGGTAATGGTAAAAGTGAAAAGGACTTGATCATTATTTATTTATTTATTTATTTATTAATTCTCTCGTGAAGTCGATCCTATACCTTCCAGCACATTACTGGTTGAGAGATCTTTTGGACGATGGTTGGGCCTCGGCCAAGGCGTTCCAGTTTGTATGTCAGTGATGGTCGGGTGGTCTCGACTGCCCCCACCCCTGTCTCCCCCCAAAATAACATACCATGGACCAACCCCCCACATCTGCCTGAAAGATCCCACCACCTATGCCACGAATGAACCACATATTTTGATCAAAATTTATAAACATCCTTAAATACATCGTAAAAATAAATTCATGAAAATAAAAACGAAAATAAATTCTGCCATTGGGATTTAAATCGCCGACCTCTTCATCAGATATGTGGATTAAAATTGTTATCAATCACAACGTCGTAAAGCCAGAGTCCCGAGTGAGATTTAGATGCTTCTGCATAAAGTCGCATAAGAATCTCGCAGAACCATCCGCCAAATTGAAAAGTTTGGTTAACTGGCGTAGTGAGTGCCTGAAATGACGAAGTGTTAGTGGAATAGTTTCCAAAAACATGTGTTCGTTGAACACTTTTTCTTTGTTTTAAGACGGGTTATATACCGTTGAAAATCTGGTGGGGGGATTTTAAGAAAATACCCTGTATATGCTTCAATAACTAAAATATTTTTTGCGAATAATATCGTTAATCAATTTATTCACATCATTTCAATAGCTGCATTTGATAAATTAGACCCTCTGTTATTCTACTCGATTTTCCTCAAGTTCGGTATCAGTAGTTTGAGTTAATTAAGTGAGGGAGTTTATCAGAACTGTGAGTATACCCACTTGAATTTTTATTGGTTCTGAAGGCGTTCTGGCAGGAAAACATTATGTTTAATCATGAATTCTTTAAATAATATTGCTGAAGTTAAATGACCGACTACAATAAGTATTGTTTTTTATCAATTTTTTTTTTTTTTGGAAAAGCTAAAGCAATAACCCTGAAATGGGTTCACGATAAAGATAAAGTCGTTTTTAACATTTTTCCACTAATTATTTACATTTATTCGCTATCGACAAATCTCGATTAAAAGTTCGAACATTGCTCCATCAATTGAAGTTATCTCGTTCCTTTATAGTAATGTATTGTCCTTTTTCATTGCCATGGTTATTTTTTCCCTTCATCAGTATAATTTTTAAAAAAAGTTGAAGAAAATTTTTGGTTCATTAATTTTTTAGTTATATTTTTTTCATTAGGTACCTCTTAAAATTTTCAAAATTTTGTTTTCTTAAAACAAAAAAAAAAAATTCTATCCAAAATCATTGTAGGCATGATTTTCTAGGCTAGGAATTTTAACGTGCTTCCCTAGAAATTGAAAATTGAAATCTTCAAATATTTTCTTGGTTACTGTTCACTTTGCTGAATTTATTGTGTTATCGTTGCTGGACGTTCGTTAACAACGACTATTAGTTAATTAACTTCCGTATGGGTTTCATTGCTATTTTTTATTAAAAAGCCTGCTATTGGTCGATCTAGTTGGTGTCAGATCTTTTATATTCCTGCTCGTAGTTAATTTCTATCGGCACTGAGAGAACTGCGTGTAAAAGAATCAAAATTTATGAATAGAAATTTTTTGCGCTGCCCCAATAAGCTGTTAATTTTTGGGCGTTAGAAGGCAACGCATCTATCCGCCCATTTGGGTGGAAGTTGTACAGGTCATTATTTATTTATCGATGTTTTATGCCATTGTCCATTGTAAAGTATGAATGGTGATTGGCAAAACATAAGGGAATAGAATAACAAAAAAAACTAATGTTCGTACACGAAAAGTATTCAACCATTTTTTTCCTTTTGCTTTCACTATTTTTATCAGTTCAGCGATAAATTTTCCGAAATGCATTTTGAACGAATTTTTCTCAAATTCGTACGTGAATAATTATTCGATGAAGTTCTGTTAGATGTGTCACTTTTTCGCGGGCACATGAAAATTTCGTGTCCCTCTCTGCCTCCTCGGACACGCCAGTCGTATAAAATGGATTTAGGAGGTAATCGTTGGAAGAGCTTTATAGGCTTCTGGTTGTTATTTGGCTCATTGTTTCTGACTTCTGTTTATTTGTTCAGTCGTTTACTATTAAAATCGCTGTTGGTCGACTGACATGACCGCTAGAAATGATAAATAGTTGTTAAGAAATACTCTTTACTTGGATGAATTTCGAAAACATCTTATATCGGTGAAGATGCCGTTAAAAGTGTTATTGTTTTTTTGTTTTTTGGTTTTTTTTTGTGCAGAAAGAAGCGATGAAGAATTTGCTTTGAACAAAAGAATATTTTTAACGTTGAAAAAGATTTAATCCAGTGTTTAAGAGCAAATTGAGTGATCTGTTGTGTAATTTGTATGATTTTTCTCGGAATTTTAACATTCGTTTCCAGAAATTAAGGTACATCAAAAAATTCAAACAGTCGCCAGCTACGAAATGAGTCGAGAACTTGAAGTTTGTGGCACTTATTTCTCAATGAAAACGCAGAATTGCATTCGTCAATGATCTTTTGAAAAATGACATTTTTGTGGAACAAAAATCAAATTATTAACTAGTTGTTGAGAAACGTTTGACAGAAATGTTATGACCAGTTCATTTCATTCATCTTGTAATACAAAATAGATTAATAATAAAAAACAAGTATTCTTCGTGATCTTGATTGACTAATAGCGACTTGAGTCCTAAGTGATTTTTTATCAATTAGTGTTGCATCGAGTTGAGTTCCAACGTCCCTTTTTGGCCTGTTGAATTGAGTTCCGCTTCTGTGTCCATTAAATTCAGTTTCAATATGGTCTTTTCAGTTTAATAACATTACCCAGGAGACACCTTGGGAAGGTTGGATGCGTCATCTCCCAAAAATTTTGAATTGTTACAGCAAAATTTTACCTCAATTTTATTTTTGTTCAGGCAATCTGCTGTCATGTTCTTTCACAATTTTCATGGGCGTTGGCGGAAATTTTTGGGGAGGGGCAACTTATTTTTAAATAGTGAATTTCAAATTTTTTCACTCTATACGTGAAAAATAACGTTGACAGTTTTTTTCTCGATATTTTTTCGGAAAAACTTATTTAACTAGACTTCTTCTATACCCGTTTCACTCCGTATCATCCTACATAAATAATGAAATATAACTTTTTGATCCGTCCACATCAATATATTCTTATTAGTTGATATACTGCTCGGGATCTAAGGAGAGAGACACTCATGAAAATCAAGTGTAAAGGTTCCAAACGATCGAAATAATTTGAGAAAAAGCCTCATATCTGCTACTCCTGTGGTGACTTCGGCTAACTGAATTATTTCAAAATAGTTTCCTTCAAATTTCTCCCCATATGCCTCTGAAAAATGTAAAAAAAATTGTGACAACTAATTGAAATGATGCGAAATAGTTGATATACTAATTCACTGGAATGATGATGATACAAAATTTGATGAAGATGATACAGCTAATTTCCAGTGGTGTCTCGTGATTATTGATAATGAAGGCTGTAAAGACCATCGTAAGATTGAATATGATTGCGCAGAAGCGAAACTCGACACAACGGATCTTTGGAATTTTAGGACTAAATTCAATAAAACCTTGATTGACTTTCCATTATCATTACAAACGCATTAACATAATACTATCCAAGATGTTTCTTTGCTCTGTCCATTACATAAGATGATCCCTGGTTTTGAAACCCTACGTTGACAGTCGTTACATTTTGAAACTTTCCCTTGCTTGTAAACTTTCACTTTTGAACCTTGATGTGTAATATTCTAGTACAAAGCAAGAATTAAAAATATGCGTAGCATTATTTATAAATGGCTATGGTTTTATCAATTTAAACCAATCGTATTGGCTGGTTGGACGTTTTATTTCGTATTTGTCAGGGATCATCTTATAATGGACAGAATTTAAGTCGACAAAAATTCTTTTTGGTTCAAAACTGGCTTATTGTAGGCGAGAGAACTGAAAAAGAAAAACTTTCATCCAGTAGTTTCTGCTTTTCTTTCGGTTCCTGTTTTTATAAAATTTGACCAGAAATCTCAGTGAGTAGAAATTGTATCTTTGTATCAGAGGTTTGAACCTGTAATTATCGAACTTCTGTAAAATTGGTCATTTGTTGCATCGCTCAAAAATCTTGTAATTGACAATATTTTCACTCAAACATCATGTATATCAGGTAGGCTTATGGGTAAAAAGTAACTGTTGTGATCTAGAACAAATATAAGTGTTGACCAGTCAGTCCTTCTATTTCTTTCAAGACTCGAAGTGAATAACTTCAACCGATTGTTTGATTCTCGTAAGTCATAAGAAATATGCTATCGATAAGTATATGTTTCGAGTGTATTTATGCGTACATTTTTTCTAGCAGTGCGTTGTAATGAACAGTTTTGCATTCCAACATTGTTCTGTTAGTATTTGTGAAGAAAGTGCATGAGGAAATAATTGGGAGTCGAGTAAATTTAAATGGAGTCCGAATGAATTTGCGGAAGAATTCTAGGAATTTCTTCCTTCTAACTCTTGAAAAATTTAAAGGAAAATGTTATTTGCGGGAATGGGAGGAAAATAAATTTCCTCTCCTCTCCAAAAAAAAAAAAATAAAAATAATAAATAAAACCGTACTCTAATCTGCTAACAAATAAGGTTTGTAGTTCAAAAAGATTCTTGAAGTAATTTGACGAAAAGTCAGTATTTCAAAATTATACAATATATTTGAAATTAACGTTTACTTCCGCGTCAGTTTTAGGTCTCGTATCATTCGTTACTAAATAGGGGATTGTGTTTTTCGCTTCGAATCCCAACTTAGGAAATGATTTTTCAATATTCATCTGAATGGTTTAACGATGCCTATATTATTATGACGTATATTCGAGTCACATTTCACGCACGTTGCAACGTGTACTTTCACATTCCATAAATGTAAAATATAGCCCATATAAAAGTGGTATAAATAACTCGCAGTCTTGCCAACTTTGTTTCATATTTTTCTTTCACCATTTTACTTTTTTCTCAACTTTATTCCCATAACGATTAAACTTAACACAAAGGTTGTAAATTTATGATATGTATTTTATAAATTGCAACTTGCTCCATCATAGATGTATGACATCAGTATTTTCGCATTTTGGTTAATGTTTAGAGATTCCCTGGCACGTTACGTTTTTCTTTTTTCTTTCTATTTTTTTTTTGCTCCCTTTTTTGCAGTATTCGCCAATAGGCCCGATACGTATTCAGTTTTTTGCTGCCGAGAAAAAAAACACGTATTTAATGACCTTAGAAGTTTACGTTCATTCTCCTTGTTTTTTCTCGCATTTGTTTGCAATTAAGTTTCAGTCTGCCTGCCTTTGAACGTGAAAATTATAATTTCATTGTTCGAATGGAATTTTATGGTTGTTCGACGTTGTCGGCGTTGCTTCGTTCGTCTGAATATTGTTTGTTGAAAATACACAATTTTTTTATTAATAATGATTTTTTATTCGCGTTTATCATAAGTTTTTTTGCAGATATTTTCGTTTAACCGAAATCATTTTTAGACTGCCTCCTTTGAAGTGTTAAGTTGTGCGTGCGTGCGTCGTATGTACATACATACATAAATACCTACGTGTTTTTTTCGTGAATAATTTCCCAAGTTCTAGATGATAAAAAAAAAAAAAAAATATCGATTTGTGAGAGGCAGAATTTAGTAATACCTGTATGTCCTAATTGTTTTGTGGCTTAATCGTTTTTCCTGCCGGTTTTCAAGTTAATTTCGTATTGTTTTAAACCATAAATTTTTCGGTCAACGTTAATTTTTTGTTGTTTTTGTTTTTTGATTTTCAGATCCGAAGGAGTTAAAATTCCCTCAAGTAAAGTTCGCGTTAGTTTTTTCGAATCAACTGACAAAAAATACGTTTTAAGTGCCCCTGATAGCTTCGGTAACCAAAGTTATCCGGAAAATTTTGTGATTTATGAACAATTCGTTATGTCTAGTCCTGCGCAGTCGCATAACACAACCATACAATGTTCGTACGACCGACAAGAAAGGTAATTGTTCTTTTTTTTATTTATCAAGTCACAATCCGATCCATGTATGTTTTTTTCAGCATCTTTTCGCCGTTAGTGCCGATTTTTTTCAAATGATAGACGGTGATTCCACGGTTGTCGCATTTAATTTTTTCTGGAATCGATGAGTTAGTTTTTGAGTTACCTTAAGAACTTACCGTTTCAAAAACTAAATTCCGGTGTGTTTGGCTCGTTCTAATGGTGCTCCAATATGTGATTGTAAAACTCATACTTGGTAAATTTAGCCACCGAACCCCGATCACCCTTCCCCAAACGCTAGATAAAATGGCCATATGATCGAAGCCCGTAAAAAATAGAAATGGGTTGTTCATTCGAAAAACTATAAAAAAAAAACTTGGTTCATTGGAAACTGGAGCCAAAAGTAATAAAAATGAGCTAAAAATGGAAAAATCACTATTTTCAAATTTGTCCATCACGATTTAGTGAAATTATTAAAGACCTTTTGAAATTGAAAAGTTTTGAAATAACATCGGATAGAATTGACTTACAAAAGAACACCGATTTCAAAAATTCAATTGAATCGTGCTTGAGAAATTTTCTCTGCACAATTTGAAAAGATTTTTTATTTATCACGCCATTGATATCAAAAAAATATTTTTCTCCTCGTGGAAAAAGAAATCGTATATCAATGATCGATTCACGATGAAATTTAATTACACCATATTATCAGTACTCTCATACTTTTCGATTAAATTCAACTTACTGAATGTTTCTTCTTATACTTAATTCTAATTTTTCATTTGGTGAAAATAATTTTGAAGTAACCCAAATTTCAACCTACTTCAAGAGTAGAATGCAAAAATTTTCTTAATTTGGTTTAAAGTTTTCATTAATTTTAGTATCATAAAAACGACTTCTCGTGCTCCGAATAAACCATTGACCACGCCTAAGTCAAGATAAGGTGGATTTTATGGGTTTCAGTAAGACTTGGCTCATCAGCGTCCAGAATTTTCGTTCACTAATGTTTTATAATATTTCAAAGCTGCTAGTTAATCTTATTGCCATTTAGCCCTGAATTATTTGTCCTAATGTTTCTATAATTTTTCCACCCCTTCATTTTTAACTGAAATGTTGTCAGGAAAAATACGACCCAGTACCTACTACCGTAATTAGCGAAAATATTTTTATTACGAATCGAGTGCGTCAATTAGAATAATCAGTTCAACGTCGTAAAATTGTTTTTGTGTGTTTGTTTTTTTTTTTTTACTTTTGTTTGCAGAATTTCTTTCATTTTGCTCGAAAGAAGGCCGTCCGCTGCATGATAAACTTTTTACAGTCTTGTGAGGTATATTTTTTATTAGCTCATTGCGAAATAAATATTGGTATTGCGTACTATATGGTCTGCGTTCATCTTTGTTAGTAATCATAAAACCTTTTTTTCACGCGCAAAAGTCTCCTCGATAAATGTTCCTCCGCTCTGATATTTGTTTGGCTTTATGGCTGGTCTTCGAAATGTTAGCTTTATTCTAAAATCGGATTGAAATTGAGAAAAGAATATGTGTATAATTTCCGAAGTTGTGCCATGGTTCGTTCATTACAATATAAACGAACCGAAGTTATTTATAATTTTCTTGTTGATGACATACAAATTAAACTGCTTCAGGATCTTGGGTACTTCCACGAGTCCTAGACTTAGCGTTTCGCCCCTTGCCTATGGAATTGACCCCAAGACCTCCTGTAGGTTTAGACTACTTGAAAATATGTACCTTCTTTTTCGGTTATAATTCGAATCAGTACCTGCGAATTTTATCAGCGTCCTACTTATGTGTACTCATTACATACCACGATTTTGCTCTGATTGATGCAATCACTCGTATTTGTTAGCCAAAAAAAAAAGAAAACATTAAACTTGATTTTAAATGGAAAATTTTGCCGATTTTATCAGTGTCAACGATGTTATTCGTTTTTATTTTGATTATTGGTGCATACTTTTTCGAACATCGGGGCTCACTGAATTATTTCGTTTAGAATCTCTGTCATTCTTGATTATTAATTGTGATAAATCCCAATTAAAATATTAGGTAAACTTTTTTCCCCATTTAAATGATTTGTTTATCAAAAATATTTGACCCCCTAAAACGTTTTACTTTGATAAACTAAGCCTGGAATTGTATGTTTTTAGATATCATAGAGCAAATTTAGTAGCTTTATATTGGTTTAAGTTTTTTCTCCAATGTCCATTATCTTTGTAGGATTGTATAGCCTGTTTGTCTTTTGAATAAAAACTCGTTACTTCTTCCTCGATCATCTCGTCGATGAAAGTTGAATTGAAGTTGAATGAAATTCTTCTCTTTCAGAAGTTAGTATGATATGGAAAATTCTCGACACTGGGTATTCCTACGTTTTGAAACTGTGGAACATAATATTATGTTTTAACTTATTACTATTTGGTATTTGCAATAGTATTGTATTGAAATATTTGTCGAGAGTCTGTCAGGATCAGTAGGAAAAGTGGCATGTTGCAGAAACGAACCGCTAAGAATCATGATTCAGTTTGCCTTCTATTGCTATTCTGTTTGGTTGACTCCGTTGATATTCCCTTGAATACTTCAAACATGGGTGTTGGGTGGTTAATGGCCATCACACAGTTCGCTTGGCCTTAAGCAACAACAACGATAAACATCCCAATACGGTCATTGCTGGTGCTGATATCCAATAAATTCATGAATTTAATTTTTGAATAACCATCAGAATCGTGGCTATTTTTTCTTATTTTATTTATTTATTTTTTATTTATTTTTGCTAAATAACATTATTTTATATACAAAAGTTTTTTTGGTTGAAATTAGGTAAATTCCCTAGAAAAAATCGAATATTTGTTATTGATAATTATTTTAAAATCGTCATTGATTTATTTTAAATCCATTTTATAATTTTTAATTCGTAATTTTCTCATCTTGGCTCCGATATGGTTTATTCCTTCTTTTATTGCTATTGTAAAATTGTTTAAAAGTAAATGTACGTACTCTAATCCGTCGACTTGACTCAAGAGTTTATAATTACGTTGGCAAATTATTTGCAGTATTTTCTTTCCGTATAAGTTAAAACCTAATCGTTTGTGGGACGAAAACAAGCTATTAAATTTATGATACGATTTTTTCTTGCTTTGTTTTTCTTCCGAAAAATGATTGTATTACTTTTCAATAAATGTCATCATTTTTTCCCATTTATAGACCGACTAGAAACCTTTCCTCTTTACTTCGTTACATTTTTGTCACTCATTAAGCCTAAAAAATATCATTCGGCCCGCTCGTACCTTTAAACTAATTGTTTAGAATAAATTTTGTTTCTACATCATACGTTGTCTTATAATGAGAAACTCCTCACCATTTCTACACTTCGCAAAAATTTTCTGCCGTCGTCATGCTCCTCAGTAATATGTAGACTTTCTGTTTCTGCTTGTTTTCATCTGAATTCGATTTTTTTATACGCTTAACGGTAGTGTTTTTCAAGACTTCGTTTTTGTGAACTTGTCATAAGTTGCGATTCGTATTATAACCTCAAAAACATATTTGGTATTGTGCCAATCTTTTAGATACAATTACCACCTATGAACGTTAAGGTCACCATGATCTGTCAATGATGAATCAGTTAACGGTATTCCAAACCCGCACTTTATGGCATATTTTTTCAATATTTTCTTCATGTTGCTTGTATGCGTACTTTAAACGATAGCTGAAGTAGAGAAGAGAAAAAAATATAATGCATAGTATGGATATCAAGATTTTATTAAGGTCAAGATTTAACTTCTGGAAGAATGAAAAATAGAGAAAAAAAAAGAATACTATTAAAACCCTCCCCCCCCCCAAAAAAAAAAAAAAAAGTGTTACTTTGTACATGTCCTATGTTTATTTCGTTGAGTTTATATCTTTTTTTCGTTACGTCAGTAAATTGCAAAGTTATCTGTATGCAATGGCAAGAGCAATTTTTTCTGTTTACTCAAGACAACTTTTGGCTTGCACGATTTTGTGGGCGTACGGATCCACTGAGTGTAGAAAAATTCACCACAAAACATGTTTTTAATAATTATAAACAGCTTGTTATTCGCATTTCGTTTTCGCAAAACACGCATGTGAGTAAGCAGTGAAGGGGTGAATGTACTGTTTGTCGTAACCTATATGAAGTACTGAGCGAAAACTTGACTACTCAAAATGGAATCCAAGATCAGATTCAAGATTCATTCAAGTTTAATGAAATGAATTTACTAACGACTCTTGACTTATCATTGTATCTTAATTTTATGAATTTTTTAATCACTTTATACGTACTGAACTTTATTTATTTTTTCCTTTGGTGTTATTCTTGATAGATAATTATTTTTAAATCAGAAAGTTTTAAATTGCTATCGAAAAGTTCGAATTCCTTATAGAAATATCTCCAGGAAGCTAAAAAATAAATTAAATATTTGCTTTAGTCTTATCACCGATCAAGAAATGGGAATTTCCAATTCCAACGAAAAGCCATATTCGTTTGTTTTTTTTTTTTTATAAAAAAACAACAAATAATTATTTAGAACATACCCAGTGTACAATCCTAATTTTCATATTTTGGAAATAAAGATCGGGTAGTTTCAGTGATTTTATTTGGCTTGTTTTTCTCTAGTATGGCCCAGCAAAATGGTCGTGATTTTTTTCATTTTTCCCACACAAACGCAATTCATTGCTCCAATAATTTATGTTGATTTTGATAATTTTCTATTCCTTATAAATGACTGCTCACCCATCCTAATATTTTTTTTCCCTAGCGTTTCTTTTTCTTTCATATTCGTAAGGTGGTGTTTCTTCAAAAAAGTACTGATTAAAATTTCCTGAGTATTCAGTACCAGGGGTGGGAGTGGATACGTTTTCGTTTCATGATCTTTTGAGAATTTTGGCACTATTTTTTAAAATTCTTTTTTTTTTTTTAATATGTACTCCCTTTTGCGTTGAGTCCGTTTCCAGGCGTAATTTTTATCGGATGGTTTCGAAATTTAAAATATATATTCGGATTCATCTAAGGAAGAACCCTATTGTCTTTAGTCCGGTTCGGGTTCACAGTCCGTCCGTACAGGTCGCAATTTTCAATCGATAGGCCTGAAATTTGATGTACATATGTGTTTTACGTTAAAGACAATACCTACCAATTTTGGTTTTGATTGGTCAATTTTTTCCAAACTTATTGGCTATTCAGTGTGATTCTCCCTCTTTTACCCTTTTATGAAATGGTCTTGAAAAATTAATTTTCATGGCTTCATTAGAAAAACACTCTTTTTAACCTAAAAACAACCTGATCTCTACAGAAGGTCAATTTTCGCCCGTCCCTCACCCGCTTGTGTACACTAGATTTGAACACGGAAATTAAAATCTCCGCTTATATTTTCGTAACCAGCATGTAGACAACTGCACTATACTTCGTTTCGCAATGTGTGAGATTTTTTTCACATATAATTGTGGGTTTTTTATATATAATCAGAAATTCTCGTCACTACAGGAAAGAGAACCATCGAATTATTTCCTAAAATCGTACAATAGTTAGAACTTGGAATAATTTTTCATTTAAAAAAAAAAAGAAAATATTTTTAACACAAAAGTTAAAAATTAATTCATAAAATATTTTGAAAACATGAAACTGCATCAGTATATTTTATTGCTTACATCGTATTTGTGTGATATTATTTTTTTCAAAAAATATAAATATTTTATATATTACTTTATTAAAAGAATGTTGGTAATAGAGGTGATTTTTAAACGAGAAAAATCTACTTTTTCTTGCCAAGCTGGCTGTCCAATAGTTTTTTGTTTTTTTTTACTCGAGATAATATATTTGTGGGTTGGTCTAGTGAATTTATGATTATTGCTTCTTGGTCTAATGATCAGTTTTTGATGTTAAGTAATGGTATGGGGTTGAAGAAATTTCATTAGTTTTTTTTTTGTCATTATTAGTGTGGTTGGATAATTTTGAAGTTGGTTGTGCTGTCATCCTATAGTAATTTCATTTTTCTACGTATGAATGAATTATTTTTCTTTCCTCATTCTTTTTATATTATAATAAGAGTCTCAGATTTATCTACGTAGTCTTGCGTGTTTCAGATTTTCTTCATTTGTCTTCAATGTCTGAAATATTTTACGATGAATATCTGTTTGATGTCCGTTGATCAGTCAGTCAGTTACTTAAATCAGGTGAAGATTTTTCATAGCAAAGTAAATCTATGAATCTGCCTATGCTTTGCCAGATATTTGTCTTGATAGATGTCAGTTATATGCTTCATCTGAAAAACTTTTTTGAAACATATTATGGTTGTTTAAAGTATCACTATTAAGTTTATAATCTTTAATTCTGATTTTATATTAATCTTTGATATTTGAATTTCTAGCTTTTAAGATCGTTGGGTCTAATTAAATAGTTGAAATTGTTGAAAAATTTTAGGTAATTAATCAAACCAGTGCAGAATTCTCCATGAAAGCTTTCAGCGATATCATTCATTCAGTCTGCTCCGCCAGTTAAACTTCTTTTAAATTCTGTAAGCTTAAAAAATACGTATTTATCCGACGGAAATTGAAATTCGTCACAATTTGGTAAATTAGAACGGTAGCTCATAGTTTTGAAAAATTGTGTGACGTCAAAATGCTATCTAAAATTTGGAAACATGAAAATTCAATTTTGTAACATTTCTATCGCCAGTCGTCACTTCAAAAGTACGTGTATTAGCTATCTATCTTACTCTCGCATATCGCTTGAAAGAAAGAGAAGAAAAATGAAATGAAATTATTTTCCTGTATTTTTCGATTATGTGAAGGATTTTTTTCTAAAGCGAAACCGCCATTCATTGTTCCAACTTTTCGAATTTGGTCTTTTATCGTTCAATTTACGTAAATTGCCCGTTCCACCGAAATATACATTTTGAAGAAGTTAATAACTTTTAAATTTTTTTCATATTATCTACGTACCTATTTATTCGTTCAGTGGTTTGTCGGGGAACGAAGTTACTTTGGATGCCGACGATGTTTCTGAAACTCGATGAAAATTAATTTCTCATTTCAGTTTCCATTTAGCTCGGAGAATTTATGAAGTGCCATTTGTAAACATAATTTTTATAAATGGAATTTTTTTTTTCCCTTCCTAGAAGTGACCCTCTTATAAACATTCGGTGACTTTGTTAGTGATTCGTTCTCTTTCAAGAGTAGATTTGTATCAAGAATCGATTTTTTCTTCATATTTTAGGAGTTACCAATTTTCGAAGAACTCTAAATTAAAAGTTGCTTTTCTTTAAATTTATGGAAACCTACTCCTCCTCTTCCTTCACAATAAAAAGAGGAAAATGAAAGAAAAAAAATCCGAAAAGAAGTCGCAAATGAAAGTCAAAGTTCGACGCGTATAATGTAGTGTAACTTAGACCTGTAGTTTGCTTTCATATGCAAATTTTAAACAGTGCTCACCCCAAAACTTCCATTGTACCGTCAGAAGGTATTTCTTAGGTAAGTAAAGAAATATTTGATTAATTTTTGGGATCACCTACAATGATTACCTATTAGTAACTAATGCAGTGACGTTACGTGCTAGATCCCTTTCAAATGATTGAACTTTTGACATTCTCTGGTTTATCCTACAGTACATGACGCATGCTGTCCCATCGTCCTCAATTAGAAAATTTTTTTCAGTCAAAACTCCTATACCATTATTCACCATAAAAATCTCGAGGCATTAGCTTTTGATGAGTCGAAGCCAGCGAAGGAAATTTTTGTTTTGAATCCTTTCACTTTTATATTGGAGGTTAAAGTCTCTTAAGTCTCTACCGAAAATTAATTTTACTCCGGTGCTCTTAAAATTTTTAATAGATTTTATCTGATGAAATGGTTTATAAGAGCGATTTTAGGTTTTAGGAACGATATGAACTTTGGGATCATTGCATTTAATGACTCAACACATGGGATTATCCAATTTACGAGACCCACAATGATTGTGCTTAGTTTGCACTTGAATGAAATCCTAATAATAGCTAGTAAAAGATAGCCAGATAGTAGCAAAGCATGTCGACTATCAGTGGTTGAGTTTAATATTGTTCAACATTTCTGTGAGATTGAACTTCGCCATTCATTTGATAGTTCTCTTTATACAGTTTTAGAAATTTTTCAAGGTACATTTTTCAAAAGAGAACAATATTCATTTCAAAATTTTCTCTTTAAAATCGATCATTCTCAAAATATTACTAGAAAAAGAAAAGTTGGTTTTTGATATCACCGGAATTCCCCCTTGAGAGACAATGCTTAGCTGAGATCTTCATGGAGTACTAGTTGTCCGTTCGAATTTCGAGAAATTAGTATGTTGACCGTTGAAGTAGTTTTTAAGAATAAAATGCTTATCTTTTGAATTTCCAAGTTTAAAATTCATGGTCTGGGGTTGGAGACAAAAACTCGAAACTAGGACTTATAAGTAAATTTATCGTTATTTATCTCTTCTTTTTTGGCTATTTACATCTTCCATCGTTACCTTTATTTTTTTTCTACAACTAAACGTTTATTTCGAACAGTCCGGTCGAAATTCAGAGGCCTAAAGATTCACTTTTATTAACATGTGTTTCTCTTTTCATTGAATAATAAATTAATTTTTTGTAATCGGTTTAAACTGTTCTCTCGTTCGTTCAAATTATTTATTATTTTTTTTAAATATACTATACTTTTTACATAATTAACACAAAAACTACGCAAGTCGGAAAGAAAAAATTTGTTTTTCTGTTTGCGTTTATCAGATATTGTCATGGTCAGGTGTTTTGTAAGAACCCATAGGAAGTTGGCACTATGTCTAAAAAGTAAAAATGTAAAATTTCAGAAAACTTTCACTTTATTCAATCGGTCAAGTTACGAAAAATAGAGAAAAACTTACAAAAAATAGACGAGTTGATCGATCGATTTGCAAGAATTTCTGGTTGTTATTATACATTAACTTTTGTTGACATTTCACGACGAATAATGAGAAAATTTATGTTACAACGGACATTGTGATCGTTTCCATTAATCTGTGAAATTTTCTGCTCGTCATGAGAAACGCTTTTCGATTTGACATTTCGTTTTTATTTTTCTTTCAAAATGGTGGATGCGAGGAATTGTGCCCTTAATCGAACAACGCGTCAAACTTCACGCTTCTTTAAATGCCACCTATAGTGCGCTTCATTATCAGTATATTTTGTATGCAAATTTCGTCGAAAAATAAGAAAAAAAACGTAAAAACGTAAAATTATTTGTAGGTCGCGTTATTTTGCGTGGTTGTCGAGTCAAATAGAAAAAAACAATTGAAAAAAAGTTCGTAGTTCCTCGTATTTTAATTGGTTGTCTAATTTTTTACAGTTTCTTGTCTTCGTTTGTTTAAATTAGAGAAATCTTTCGACCAATTATGATGTTGAATTTTCCTTCATTATGACTTACGAAGTTGGTTTTTTGTTTTCTTAAAAAGAATTTACGATGCTGCGTGTGTACTTGTGGACTGAAATTTAAAATAATAATTTGTGCTCCTCCGTCGATGCCAACGATTAATTTCTATTCACTGAGAGGTTTTTATTTCGAGCCAAAAAATTTTCTTCGAGTGTTTTTTTTTTTTTTTTTTTCTCGCTGTTAACTAGATTTAGTGGTATATCCTTGGCATTGGACCATTTTCTTGCGCCTGGCATTCTGATATGAGTCGAGAACGAAAATTGCATGTAGATCTAAAACAGATGCGTTTTTTCAGGAGTGAAATTAATCGTTCATATATTTTTAACATGCCACTGCAGACGATTCACCTCTGTGGGGCCGTTGTAAGAGCAATATTTCGTTTATTACATTAGGCTAAATGATGATGCTTTTTCGAGGATCTCGTATAGTCTGTTTGGTTTTTGGCACCGTTGTGGAAGTTTTGACGTATTTGTAAGAGGGTGGCGTTACTCGCGTGTGATTGATAGTATATTAAACGAACTATACAAACTTTCCATTACTCTTTCCCCTCTCATTTCGTATTCTTATCGATTGTGAATTTACCATGCCTACACATAAAAATTGAGAGGCTTTGAGCAAGTTCACTTTCTATAATTTTTGAGTTAAAGTTGGTTTTTGGTTGCGAAAGTGTATATTTTTCGGGACAGTAATGAACTAAGGTAATTCACTTCGACTCAATTGAGTTGACGTAATTATTTGTGTACACTTTCGCAATAAAAATAGAGAAGAGTAAAATTTTTACACATTTTTTTCAAAATAAGTTTTTTTGTAGACTCTGTTCATTTTTGCTCTGAATTTATTAATATTATTAGATTAATTTGGTTTGGATTTGGAAATTATTAGAATCTTATGTGGTCTGCGTGACATAGTGGATGGTGCTTGCCTTACATTCGGAAGGTTATAGGTTTGAGACCTACCGTCAATCCGCTATCACATTCTCCACCCAAAATGGCGGTGTATTCGGTTTGGTTCATTTGGTACTTCAACAAGTGATCGAAGAATTCCGGCTGAGAGAAGAAGACCGCTGCCATCGAATCCTTACCAATCTCTTCCCCAACATCGATATCGTTAACAATCTTCAGACACTGGGTAAAATGGTTACGTTGCTGGAATCCAATTGAAAGAAAAATTTCAGATATTTGCTACTGTGTTTCGTGATTGCTTGGATTTTTTTCGAATAAAAGCTATTTTCTTTTTTCATATTATTCTCGGATGATTTTGGCGAAAATGCAAAACACGAGCTTTTGATTTATGAAGAAGCTTTAAGTTTTGTGCTCTTTCTTTATTTAAGTACTTCCCATGCTACTCGCCTGCATCGATTATCGATTTTAGTTTTTCAAATCCATAAACATGGATTCTAGCAGATGTGTTCGAAAAAATAAATCATTTATTTATTTTTTTATTAATTTTGTTAAATAATTTTTTATTTTTACCCTCATAGCAAATACTGCCATCTGAATTTTAGATGGTTCTTGAAACTGATGAATCAAATTTTTTTTTTGTACACTTAATTTTGTGCTATAAGCAAGATATTCTTAACTTTTCCATCATTTAGAAGACCTATGCATACAAAAATATTGAGTTTCATGCTAGAAAGTCGACTAGTTATCCTGTAATTTTTGTTGAATCTTGGGACCAGTACTTTTGTCGGACTGTTTGATGAAAATTGTGCAATACCAATTCTGATATACGTGGAAACTCCTTTTTGTCCATTTGAATATAAATAATACTTGAATTTCTATAAATTAAACAAACTACTTACTATGATAAAAAATACAACCAAAAAAATTCTTATCCATATCAAAATAATTAAGAAAATAATTCTAATATTTATAATAGTAAATTTTCTAATTTAAGGTAAAATAAGCCATAGTAATATTGTATTTAATATTAAAACAGTTATAAAATAATAAACCGATAAACTCCCTTGGTTTTTGATGATAAAACTATCTGAATAGAGCTTGACCCTTTAGCCCTCTCACCGCATAGTTTTTTGCGATTTCGTTTATTCCTATTAACCAAAAATAAAATCTTATTGGAAACTGTGTGAATTAATTGTAAATAAGAAAGTGAGAAACGTTGAATCGATTTACCTTTGTTAAACTTGCTTTAAGGAAAGAATTATTAAGTTGTTTCTTTCTTAGTTTGAGGAAAAAAGTGCAGAACTTCAAATTTTTGAACGATACTGAAAGAGAAAAGGAGAAGTATGAGCAAATTTGGTGTCACTTTTCGTTTGTCGGTTGGTGTGCCTTACTTTTTGTGCGTCATTTTCATGTTTCACTCGTTGCGTGTCAGTCAGCCAGCCGAAATTCGCTCCTCTAATATCTGATATGTAAGGTGTAGCTTTACGTCAAAAAGTCTTTTGCTGATTATAAATTTACTTGTTTTTTTCGAGTTATCTTCCATTCCTGTAGATTTAAATCGCAAATGTACAATTCGAACATTTCTGAGGTCCGGTTCAGAATAAGTAGGTATCGTAGAAAATGTTGAAAAATGGGAAATGTTTTCTATTCTGCATTTCTGCCATTTAAGGAAGCCCAAAATTAAATGTAAGACGAAAAATTGTTTCTCCTTCACGTTTCAAATAACTTTTGTTTCATATCTTTTGTGCGAGAGAATTCAGTTTCAAGATTTATTTCTGTAACGATCGTAGTATTTTTTCACTTACTATCAGTCAGCTTGAAAATTTCTCAATTTTTTGCGAATTTTCCCTCATATCTTTCATATTTTATTAATATTTCCACTGTCTTTTTTTTTTTTTTTTCATCTTTTTGTTCGAAATAGTGAAGTTGATTATGTTTTATGGGTTGTTTTCGCTATTGGCTGTTGTTTCCTTCGTTTTGTGACATATTCTTGGGTGTTCTTGAAATGTTTAAATCATACTCTTGTACGTATTTGATAATTTCCCATTGGTAAGTTTTCCATTTCTGATATTTTATAGAGTGAATATCGCTATAGGTAGCGGTCAACAAGACCTATTGTAAGGAGAATTTAAAACTGCCTAAATCAAGAACTGTAAATCTGTAAACACAGTAAATGAAGTGGAAAAACACATGAAATTTTAGATTTTATTATATGCAACAGTGACACAAGACAAAGTTTAGTCATTACTGCCCATTGTAATTTTCTGAACTTGCTGTTACAATAGACCTTGACGGTCAGCTCGAAGTTAATTCAAAAATACTTTCTTCCGGTCAAAATTACAATATGTTTAATAGGTACTTCCCGGGGTGAACAAGATGTCGTGAGAGATCTTATTCCTCGTCATACATAGCAATGATTATGTTGATAAACAATAACTAATATATCGTCAACAATGAAGGTTTGCAACTATGAATGTAAACCATTGCATAGTATCTGCATTTTTCACTTTAATACTTTTTGGCTAAATCACTCATCGTTTCCACAATAAATTGTGAAGGATATTTTTTCCACCCTCTCAAGTTTCTTATTCATAAATATTGTAATTAGGGATAATATTGAAAAAGCATTTCGCTAATTTATTGTCGAATTAGAAGAGCGTCAGGTTCGCCTTCGTGATCTCCAATAAATTTATGGTGGAGAAAAAATGAAAGATGCGTTTATCCGATTAATGCGTCAGTATTATCAGTCAGAGTGCGTTTTAAAACTAATATTTTTCGTATGTCGTTTATTTTTATACGCTAAATTTTTCTCGCTTCCCACCAACCTTACCCTTGCCCCCGTTCTTTCGGTGTTGTGCTTTTTGCTCGACATTTATACGTAAGTCCAAGTAAAATGTTATATGTACTACGTGAATTGACATTGAACCGTCCTTATCTCCCACATTTATTGTGGCTGTTGTTGTTGCTGTTGATGTTGTTGCTGTTGTTGTTGTTGTTGTTGTTGATGTTGATGTTTATATTCCTGCTATTCTTGATCAACATCCATATAGTATTCCATCTTCGTGTTTACGCTTCTCGCTTCTGCGCTTCCTAGCTGAGAATATTTCTTCACATTTTGAATCACTTTCATGACCTACCCTCGCCTGCTTTTCCACACGCATTCATTTTGGGTCATGTTAGTGCTTGCTTGCATCTGCACACATAGACATTTGTTTACCGCGCGCAGTAGCCAAAAAAAAAAAATCGTAATTCGTTCGTATTGGTATACTTAAAGGTATTTAAATGTGATACAGTCTTGTATGCTCCCCCGTCCTCGCCTCCGGCGGGTAGAGACCAATGCGAATCGATTCGACACAGACAGCCTGTTGTTGTTCTTGGATCGATTTGTACGTGTAGACTAGATGCGTAAGGTTCCTTTGTCAGTTGATACACCTATAATTTTTTAATAATTATTTCCAATTTCAACGTAAACTACGATTATATCGTTGTTATTATTCGCTGCTGTCGAGAAGACGAAATGCTGCGGTTACTTGCGTAATTTAAAAGGTGCTAATAAAATTCTTTGAGGTGCATACGTCTATCATTAAAGTTAATAATAATTATCTATGCCGAGTCAAATGAAACTTGTAGCCATTGATGCATTTGCAAGTATTCATCGCACTCTGCGGCAAGAATAAGTTGCGACCTCTTCGTGTGGACCTATAGACTTATTAGCAACTTAGGTGTATGATGAGGCATTCGTAGAACTTCACTGGACTAATTTTATTGAAATGACAAACACTTGGAGATGTTAATAAAATTGATATGCCAGAAAATTCGATGCAAAAATTTTTAGTTCAAACTGTATTGGCCTTCTGATTAAAAATGTCAGTTTCTGGTTTCTGTACCCTCTTGATGCTATTTGGACAGTGGCGTAACTGGACATCTTTGCCTGGTGTGCCAAAAATTAAAACCAAAACAACCTTTTTTGGAAGTTTAACCGGTGTTCTTGTGGCGTATTAAAACACCCATAAATACGACAAGGGGGTGCTCCTTTCAAATTGTCTACCTTTGAAAGCAAATTGAAGAACTCGTGAAGAAGAATGACGATTTGCCTATTTCATTATAGTAGGCATAAAATTAGGTGGTGTCGAATGTTTTGCTGTTGCTAGACTTACGTATCTGATGTGGAAAAACATATTGTTTGACTGAATTGTGTGGTTTGAGTTTAAAATTGATAAATTTTAAAGAGTAATAATGTTTAAAAAAAAACACGGTTCTTGGAGGTGGTATGGAGAAGTTCTGCTCGAAGTAGAATTGAAATTGGTAATGTAAGTTCATGAAATGTTCGTGAATCAGGATGGAAACATCGCAAGGGCTCGTTATATATTTAATCAACTATTATAAAGTAAGGCTTGAAAATGTTGAATTTTGCTCAATTCGTTGATGAGGATTTGACTAAAACCGTTTAAGTTCAACTCGAATTTTGTGGTTAAACGGTCGTTATTAGTTTTAAATCTCAGTCATCGAAATACGTGTGACCTATATTCGTATACTACCTGACAAATATTTTTAAGTGAGTTTTATTTTTGAAGCAGTTCTAAAATTAATTTTTCTAATTAGAAAACATTGATTCTAGGTTGGAAGACACAGTTTAATTTTAAGAAAAACTTTATGAAATATTTACCAATGTACAAGAAATTTTACTACAGAAATCTTCGGTCAAGAACAACTATTCTCAAGTTGAAATCAATGATTCAGAGAATTTCCTCTTATATTTTTTTTTCGGTGCAGTTTCGAAAGAGATACTTTAACGAAATTCTCAAAAATTAGTAAATAATAATGATAAAATCACTAAAAACAACATTTTCGAAGGATAATCGTAAATATTTCTTTAATTTATAAGGAATGAAAAAATTCACAATGGTCAGGAGACAGCTTCCAAAGTTATTCTAACTTCCTTTTTCTTTTCTTTTTTTTCTGTTCGAAAGGTCTGTTGTAAAACTGTAGTAATGAATGCGAAAATAACTTGTTGAATGGAATTCATTTACTGATACATATAGCCTCAACTTGTTGTGTTGTCTCACTGATAATCTCGTTCAAATGCATCAAAAAATTATTGTTTTTTAAATTATTAATTCTAGTGTGATGAGGAAATGAGGAAATATCCATTGTAGTTATTGAACAAAATTAATTTGTTTCTGAAATAAATTTATTATATTCAGGGTATAGCTGGTAAATTTCCAAAGTTTAGATTATTATATTTGCTTTTTTTTTTTTTTTTTTTTAATTGAGATTGATGCAGTTGGATTTTCTTTTTGTTAATTTCGAAAATTTTCTAGTTAAATATTGTCTCTGTTACTTCAATCGTATCAGCCTTACGAAATTGTAGACATTTTTCTTCCTCTATCCAAGAAAGTTTCCAAGTCTAGGGTTTTCTGATATTTTTTCAATTGAAATAATCCTCCCTTCTGTATATTCGTGTATCGAAATTTCGATTATAGTGTTTGCCTGTGTGTGCTACTATAAGACTGTAGAATTGGCACTAACGATTGCACTGCAGCAATTGAATTTTACGTAAGTTTTCACTTCTCAACGTTGATTACCCTTTCACCATCATGAGTAAGATATATTACGCGATTTTCTGAGGTCTTGAAATTTCCAGCAATTTTTCGTTGGACTGTGGCCTTAGTTATTAAACCTCATGGTTTGATGCTTTCATTACTTGTTCACCATTGATTTGGCTTCTTGTTTTTTGTTTTTTTTCTTCGTTGAAGAATGGAATTCGAATTACCATAGAAGTTTCCCTTCAATCTATATCTTACATTTTGCCTTTTTGTTTCTCTCTTTCTCATATAATATGATTTGGTGTAAAAATAGAAATAACAGAAACTGATTCGTCCTAAGTGATACGTGATTTATTGAATGAAAATGCTGTAGACGATTGTCAGCTTGTAAATTATGTCGAACGATAGGCGTTTACCCTTTACCATTCTTGTTATGTACAGTACAAACGCAATTGATATTAGATTCTTTCAATTCATACTGTTATGTGGAGAGTAAAAGAGCGTATCTTTGGAAAGATTTACAGCGAAATGCTTTTTGGTATTTTATTCTTATTAAACGGAATGTGCTTTACCACGGACCGTCTTTTCCTTTTGTATACAGTTTTCCTTGTTTATGGAAATAGAGAAAACACTGAAAAACGTTCGCTTAACGTACATGAAAAATCTTTGAGAGTCTCATACCCAGTAAACATTATAAAGTAGCTTAAGTGGCAGCTTTGAAAACGTTCATTTATATTCAGCGATGCTAAAAACATTCTTG
The DNA here is from genome assembly GCA_011428145.1 of Ericerus pela. NCBI lineage: Eukaryota > Metazoa > Arthropoda > Insecta > Hemiptera > Coccidae > Ericerus > Ericerus pela. The sequence goes on along the minus strand of WOFM01000542.1, from coordinate 783,463 downwards.
TTTGAAAAGATTTCAATTCACTGTAAGAATCGTTAATTTTTTTGGTTATAGTTTTTTTGTACGCTTTTTACATAGAACTTTTTATATTCTCGTATAGATATTTATTGTCTAGTTGCAATACCTATATTCAATTATTGAGTTACTTTAACGCCATATGATTGTAAAAAATAATACCTAAGTTGGCGTATTGTTCAGCAAGTTAGGGGTTAGGACAGACGAAAAAAAACTGAAAATTCTCTAAAAAGTTTCGACCCTGCAAACTTGTTTCAGGATGTTTGTCTCTAACTCAATAATTTCTTTTAAATTAATTTTTCAACTACCGTCTCGCTTATGATTTTCATAAGTTCACTCTGCATTGAATGAAAAAGTGTTGTCATTTTGTTGTTATACAATTTTCAAAGTATTTGAGTTTGTGCTTCGATCGTAGTTTAAGAAAACATTTTCTTCGGTGGAATTCAGTGCTTGTGTACCTACTACTAATACATTATTTTTTCCCAATGTTTCACTCTCAGAATACATGGTGTTCTAAATAATGAAAAAATATTATCCTTCTGAGGGGTTCAGTGTAATTTGAATAGTAGTGTGTTTGTCATTCGAGCAGAACTTTGGATAGACTGCTGGAAGGATATGGGTGCCTAAAAAGTTCTTCCGGAAGCGTTTCAGCAGAATGTTGTTGGACCATCTGTTACTAAAAATCAAAAATTAAATTTGGCTGAAGCTTTGATTTAATCTTGAGCATTTGAACATTGTTCATCATAATTAGAAGAAATGTAGACTTATACCTAAATTTAATTCTAAGTATCTGGTTCTTTGAAATACTCCACTTTCCATTAGATAAACGAACATTTTCTTGTTTAATTCTCGAATTAAAGAAGTATTATACAACAGAATTATGTGTGGAGTCTACCCTAACTTTCTATATAATTTATCTTGAATGGAGAACTTTATGAGAAATCACCCGGTTGTTAGTCGCTTTGAAATTGTTCAGGGTGATATACTCGTTCGTTATCATAGTGTTACAAAGTAGCTACGGAATAGCGAGGCTTTCTACGAAATGAAGTCGAGGTGCAGAGTGAGCAGGAAAAGGAAAGTGTGCCTAATTTAATTATTTTTTTTGCGATGCATATCGTGCTCACATTTTCATATTAAAGAGTCAGAGATTTACGAGCTCCTAAAAGCCACAATACAACCAGCTATCAAATGTTATGAGTGAGAGGAAAAAAGATGGTTCAATTGTTAGGAAAATAGAAATTATTTTCAGTCGGATCATACCATTACAATTTAATTGAAAAATTCAGCTTTATCATAGAAGAATGAGCTGCCGTTCTTTTCTTTAAATAAGTATTCATTTAATTTGTACGTTTTCGTTGTCTATTTGATAAAGACCTTCTGTTTGTATAGAATTATAAATTGTTATCAATTATACGAGTACCTACTCAAACAAAATTGTATGTATGTCTGAATAATTATTGTATCCGTTAGGCAGACGAAATAACTTGAGTACGTACAAAAAAAGGCAGATTTTGAATTAAAATTAATAACCATATCTTTGTGGTGCCCGACAGTGAGAATTTAAGTTTAAAATAATAGTTTTTCAGGTTATGGCCAATGATTAAATCCTGAAGACTGCTCAATTTCATTCATCTACTTAGGTTATAAATTGGACCTATATTCTTAATTCCATCAAATAGTGCAGTCTTAAGAACACCATAATTTTCCAAAATTTCGAAATGATCATTTCTAACTTCACCTATTCTCACTGCCAGCCACGAGCCACCATAGATTTAAAAGAAAACTGGGTAATTCCAATAACTGAACCGTGAAAGATCAACTCGATCTTTCCAGAATTATTTGAGCGAGTGAATGAAAATTTTGTTTTCAGCTCCATTATTTAACCTCCTTTTCATGAAATTTTCAAAATTCGAATTATAAGACACAACCAGAACAGTTTACGTATGCTGGTTCACACATTTTTTTATGACATGAAAAATACGTCGTTTTATTATGTTTTTTAGGTTCGTCAGTTTACTAATCGAAGCTTCGTAATTGTTCTTTTGATGGGTATAGGTGTTAATTTATTGAAGAATTTTCAAACATAATAATATACCATCCGAATATACACTTCTCTAAGATTTCTCACTGAGCTATATTTTACTTTTAATTAATGAATGGATGAAATGATGTAATGTGGCTCTACTTATCAGAAGTTTCCTTTTATTCTTTCATTTTATCAATGCATGTTGTTAAAACATCGAATCTATATCAAGATGCACGTTTTGCGAATTAATTGGCTACAACTGTTTGTGTACTCAAAGCCCCCTAAGCCAGCAATATGTTAACCATTTGAATCATTACTCTATTCCTGGCGTTGGTATAATATATTAAGTTCTTGTAAATAATCGAGGTTTATCATATTACAGATCTTTAGGTTATATAACAAGCAGAATTGGGATAGTGTCTTGCATTTTGTAAATCAAACTTTCAACCTCAAACGATTTTAGAGCTTTTAAGTGTAAAATGAATATGATCTGTCCACTCTAGCCGAAGCGGTAAACTAAAATTCTTCAGGATGGTGTTCTAAAGTTTTGAGAGCTTGTGACCTGATATCTCAATTACCCTTCTGTCATATAAATAAATACATATACATATACACAAAAAAAAGAAAAAAGTGAGGAAGTTCCTCAACAAAGAAGCCTCATACAGCACCACTGTATATATATTGTAGGTATTTTGCTGGTCGGGGAATATAACCATCGACCATCAAAATACCTACCTCAATCGCCACCAAAAGTTGGCAGTCGTATTCACTTGGCCACGGGCCAATTAATGGTTTTCTAGAGTTAAGGTCGATATGTGCAGTTCAGATGCCACACCATCTTCCCTCAGTATAGCAGAGTGCAATACAATTTTGGCAGATGGCGGAACACAGGTAGGATAGAGTGGGCCTCCTCCAGTTGTTACAAATGGAGTGGGGGATTCCTCTTCCATTCATTCCCACTCAACCTATATTTGCCACTCTAGCTTACCTGCGCTCAATGCCCTCAATATCTAGAGGGGCGTATAGTGGAACTAACACTGGCAAAGCGTATTTTGATAGATAGATCCACTAGTGCACTATCTCTATCTCACATGGTTATTACAAATTGTCAGTATTCTGCCAGACTTTAGAATAAAATCATTAACCAGCAGAATACCTATCTCGAGTGCCACCAAAAGTTGGCAGCTGTTTACTGGGCCACACGCTGATTAATGGTGGTGAAAATTAAGACTGATATATAAAGTTCAGATGTCTCTCTCTCTCTCTCTCTCACACACACAAACACACACACACACACACATATATATATATATATGTAAGTTTGTTTCTGGGTATTCCACTCGATCTAATTTGCACGTAAATAAAGTTTCGTGAACTCGTAATCAAAAGCAGAGTTTATTGACACGATTAAAAATGGTAGTGAAATTAGAAAATTCAAGATTATTATACACAAAGAAACGAACGAAGATACAACTGAATATTATCTGTCTTTCTGAAACGACGATTAACGGACGAATGAATGAATGAATGAGTTTGATAAATGAAATCGACGTTCGTTATAAAGGAAAATAGTCATGTTGAGTATGGTCAAAAATGATGTCATTTAACAATAAGATGGTCGAGTCAAAATACATGAAATGACGTAACGTAAATATAACATGATTGGAAACGGTAAATATTAGATAGTCGAATTGTATCAAATTACAAATGTGGGTCAAACAAAAATAAACACCACGAACACATGAAAGAACAAGAGTTAAGTGTGAGATTGTAGTTATTCGAAAAAGAAGAATGTTCTTTTTACATATATATACATATATATATAAAATAAACATACATCCTGTTTTTTTAGTCTAAACTATAACAAAAATTAAAAAAGATTCCTAAACCTGCATCAACTGTTTTATTCCCCCAAAATAATAAATTCATCAGTGTTACCGGGCCAGCACAAGCTAAAGCGCCGCTTAGTAGCACTTATTCAGAGCTTATATATTATATATAAAAACTTAATGAAATATTTTATAATTTTAAATATTTAAGGTGATGATTCAGCCTTCAAGCACCTGGACTTTGGCTGTCACTGCACTCTAGACTTCGAGAACTTTCTAATGAGCCATTGCACAACTCATTTGAGGAATTCATACTGCTGCAGAAGGGAATATAAATCCTGTTCATAATTATACTTTGCGCCAAATAAGTTGAGCATTGAAGAAGATACACAATATGACATAAAAACGATGAATGGCTAATATAGATAACATATAAATGTTGAATGGCCAATGCGAAACAACATTGCATTAGTACGCCTTAAACATCAAAGCTCAATTTATTTAGCACCAAGTACAGCCATTGGGTCTGGCTTCTCTTGAGAAATCTTTTCAAATATATTAATTTTAAACCAGCAGAGGATCAGGATGATCAGTTTAGTATAAGATTCATCTATTTAAATCAATTCAGTGTTGTCTGTATGGAGTAGGGAGTACATCCTCGAAGAAAATAATGAATGGAAATTATTTTTCATTGTTACTGAAATGAGGCTGTAGATTTGTTTAAAAATTACTGCGTTGAATGCTACTTGTTATTCTTGAAATTTTCCACCCCAAGATAAATAGTTGAAGAGATGACCAGTGCTCCGTATGTGCTGTGGTTTAAAAGTATGTGAAAGATAGAAAAGAAACAATTAAAGTTAAACGTTCTGTATATCCAAAGCGGCGCATATTTTGTTGTGAAAACAAACATCTCTATACCAATACACACACACTATCAAGCTACAACACATGCGCAGCAACAAATATTGGAATTTAAACATTTTATATCATTCTATCTTTGATGTGTTTTTTATCGAGCGTTGAACATCTATTTAGCTGCATGTCTTTGTTTCTACCTTTTATCGTTGGTCAATGTGAAGAATATATCGTGGAAATTTATTGTAAATTACAAATTTAGTGAAATGTGTTGCTGTCGTCACCTAAATACAAACTTTATTAGATTTTTTTTTTCTTTGAATAATTTTTTTAGATGTTTTAACCGAATAAACTGGAAAAAATTATCAGGTATTAGTCCTATTCCATACAGCCATCATCGTTAAATGCTAATTTTTTTGCGCAATTGAACAATGAGTTGATGAGTTGCAATAATGCGTATGGAGTGAGTAGAAAAATATCATCATGTCTGTTTAACTGCTCTTTATAATGGTGACCGAAAAAACTTTGTACGGAGTGGGCAGTTGTGACACGAATAGTAATTTGGAATAATTAAAATTTGTAGCTTACTCGCTTTATTACTCATGGTGTTCTAAATGTATTGAAAACGTATGCTAAGAAACCAAGGGGATCAATTAAAAACTACCTACATCAGAGAAAAGTACCTTCCAAAAAATTCATTAATAATTCCTTACTCGAAGTGAACCGTAAGAAAATTGTACAAAATGATTTATTAGTTTTACGTAGTTACTGTATACCTATCTATGGCTGACGAATATTGATACAGTTATTCTTCTTTTTTTACTGATTTTATGATTCGATTAGTGAAATTTACACGCAAAATGAGTGCATTTTTTGAACGTACATTCTCTGTCCTTTTCTATGTCCATTAAAAAAACGGTTTTTGTGTACGAAGGACTAGTATGTTTTTATTTTCTTTAGTTTGTGTCAAAAATCACCTGCCCGTTCCAATTATTTTATTATTACTCGCATTTCCGAAGCCATCTGTCACCTGTAACAATTTTTTGTAAGGAAATACTTCTGGTCTGTTTACCAGTTGGTGTACATTTGCTATTTTTTATTTCGTTTTTGATTCTGTATTTTATTTTCTTATGGTACTTTGAAAAAAACGTTGGCTACATGAGCTTTTAATACGTTTTTAAGTTGACAAAATTAAATTACGAATTTTATTTTTATCAGCTACCGCCTTGGTAGCCTATTTTGTTATGCAAAAAAATTCATTACAGTGAGTCATTTTACTTGAGAAATTTTTTTTCTCAAAAAGTTTTTCGAATGGAAGACGTACTTGAATGTGTCTTTTTGACCAAAAATAAATAGAAATAAAAATATAATATAACATTAAGAACTTTTTAAAACCATGGCTTTCAATTTTGAATGTTTCCATGTTTCTGAAATTGGAAAAAATTTTTGAATGATAAAACTAAAGTGTGGAGTGTTTAGAAAAATATTTGAAAATATGTTGGTACTTTGTACAATAGTCATGAAGTTAGGAGCACCCAGTCAAGAAGTAATCGATTAAATACCTAACATGCCTACTAGCTATTTGTTTTGAGCGCCTGACATTTATATTTCTATTCACAAAATTTTTAAAATTTCAGCAGCAAAGAAACATTAAAAACTATTTTATATTTAGTGCATTTTAAATGAGAAAATGATTTTTAAAAGTTTTTATGTATATATTTTGTTTTATTATTTTTTAGTCCATTTACGTATTCATTTTAAATTACATTGTTGAAAACCTCTATTCTTTTGATGATGTGTTATGAGTTCACATCACAAAGATGAAAAAATATAACATATTAAGTACCTACTTTCCCCCCTTTGTTTTGTTGTTTACAATCTTGCATTGTGTTTTTTCTGATCAACCTAGTTCTACCTCATGAATTTTTTTTTGATTCTGTTTTTCACCTTCATTTTATTTCAAAGTCTACTGTACCAAAGAAATATGTACATATAGATGTATAATTTCTTAGAAACTTTTAGTTTAATTTTGGCCTACTTCTCATGGTTCAATGAATTCGAAATTTTGCATATTTGTATTGTTATCAAGTGTACATAAGTGTACCATGTTTTAAGTCGATTGAATAATGGGAAGTGAGTGAAAAATTGATTTCAAGATTTGATCTGAACAAACAAAGAGACCAAGTAATCTAGTAAATATATGAAAAAAAAAGAAAAAAAAAGTCTGTTACCAATTATGTATTTGATGTTTTTGCAATTCTGTCGTACACATTTGTATCATTCAGCTATACATGTACAAGGTTGGTAACCTCATACCATGTCAAAAAATAATGCGATGATACGATATTGCTCGTTCCCAGATAATGTCAGTATTATGCTGTTACATCAAAAGGCACTACAGGAGACCACAAAATTTTCAGTAAAATTTGAAGGTATGATACAATCCCAGGCAACATCTCACAAAATGAGAGCCGTATCATCTGTGTGTATTGCATCATGATACACGCCGATGATATGGGCACAGCAGAATGATACAAATGTGTTCCTACCTTTAAGAATATTGAACAAATATTTAAATTGTAAGTAGCACCTATTGCAAGATTATCACTTAAGTTATTTGTATTGATTGAGCTACCAGTATTCGGTGAAAATATTATTCAAATGTGATTGTAGGGCATGTTGATGTTATTTGAATTAATATCAGTGTGATTCACATTATATGGTGGGAATAAATTCAATTCGTTGTTTCGATGCATGAAGTAATAAATGTTGAAGATATACGATTTTGATTATGATTATGATTAATTACATTTATTTGCTTAGAGGTTTTATAATTATTTCCATATTCACGTTAATGAAAAAAGTTGAAATTATTTTTTACTTTTGCATTGGTCAAAGGTTTTCGTATTTTTTTCAAGATACCAGATTTTTTTCTCTTTCTTTTTAATACCTTTTAGTAGAATTGAACGTGGTGCTTACCGAACCTAAAAAGTGCTTTTGATCTGGAATTAATGAAAGGAATTCGATGGAAAACATTCATTTTGAGTGATCTTTTCTTGACAGTGTGAATTTTGGTACCGCACTTCTTCCTCGCGGGTTCGCAAAATTCTTCAACATTTCAACTTGATGTATTTATTTTAATATGCTTGAAATAAATCTTTTCGATTTTATTTTATAAAATTGGTTGTTTTCCCTCTTTTGAAGAGCTTGTGAATTAAAGTTGCAAATTTTTCTGAACCTTGCCTTTAGATTTTCTGAAATTTGGATAACGTCTTTTGTGTATTGTTGATATTTTCGTTGGAATATTTACGCCGTAGTTATTCCAGAAAAATTAGTTTTTCATCTTTAGTAAAGTTGACCTGTTGTTGATGTGGATGTGGACACGTTTTAATATGATTTTGACATTGACGTTGTTAGAGTGAATCTAATTTGTAACGTTCTCTCTTCGAAGAGAAAATTGAAAAATTTCTCGGAAGAGTGAATTGATTTCAAAGAACAATATTATAATGATAATTTCGTATCATTCATAATATCTCTCATATATATATATTTCACATATATATCAATCAACTAAAACAATTTTCATTATATTGACGTCATGTAAACAAGTCTTTACTTGCCTTTACTGACTCATTTGTTCTACTTTCAATGTTTATAAACAAACATAAATACATTTTTCATAACAACTCTTTTCTATAAAACCATTTTGCAGATATTGCAAATACCCAAAATCACCATTTATGTCATTTCCTTAAACTCCTATTGGACAATATCTAAACTTGTATTGTCATAACTCTCCAATCATATCACTACCATTTCCACTCTCCAAGAAATCGCCATATTCTCCTCCCAAAACTTCTAACTATAAAAACTCATGTAACCATGTACATTTTATCTTCTTTACCTTATCATCTTTACCTTTTATGTTAACCTTATTATTCCTACGTAACTTACTATTTAGTATTTCACTGTTTTATATCTTGTTTAATACAACCTTTTAACATTTACAAGTATTTAATTATTTTGTAACCAATATTCTCGTTACAAAATATCAGTGCGCCTATAACCTCGAAGTAATTGATATAAAATATAATTGACTTTTTCTAGTTGCTTTCTTTTTTATTTCTATTAGGATAATATTATTTCCCTAGAAGTTTGACTTAAAAAACCCAAAAAGGGAGATAATAATTTTGAGCTTTTACCAACTAGGGATAAAAATTTCAAACATAACCCAACATGGAAAACCTCTCAGTTTGAATAGTTTCCTACGTTCCATTTGATCGAATATGTTTGGCTAATAGTTATTTCCATTGTAAATTTTTGTTGACAGAAGTCTTCGTATCAAGTTTTTACCTATCAAGGTTTTGATTTTTTCTGCTGTCTTTCACCTCTTGAAATTTTTGCTTCCGAATTCTTCCCAAAAGAAAAAAAAATTTGAGGAGGGGCTATTCATCCCCTCGGCTATGCTCCCAGCAGGTTCACGTTGTTTTCTGTTGTCTGGCAGAATTTTTTTTGGCATTGCCTTTCTTTCTCTGCACCGATAGTCGTTTATGTGTCGTTTATTTCTTTCCGTAAGAATTTAAATAACTTTTTCGCTAGTGTAAGTATTTAGTTCCGGAATTTTTAATGCTATTATAAAATATTTTTTCATCATACGTGTTGAGTACCTTTCTTTCCCCGTACCGACGTTCTTGAATATAATTCTAATTGAATGATTGTGAATGGATATTGTGGTTTTTCCATTTTTGGCGATTTTCATTTTCTTATAAGCAGGTTCGGTTTCATCCACTTAATAATATGGGGCCCTACTTTATCTTGGTATTTTCTTTTGGTTTTCCTTATTTGTTATTTAGTATCTACGAGGAAGGAATCTTCTCTTAAAAAGCTAAATATCATTAGAATGTAATGTTGACCGCGTGATTTCCTCCAATATATTTTTCTGTTTGAAATTCACGTAGTTTTTATACCTCGTGTGTATTGCATTACTCTCGAAAAAATTTGTGGTTCAGTTATATTAATGTACAGTCTTCGCATTAATTTTATGTGATGGTTTATTTCCCTTATTGGGACACCATGTGTGTCCAGACACCAAATATGATATATAAACTACCGCCATTAGCCATCTCTATATGTAGGTACGAATTATATTATACATGATCTAAAAGGTAATGTTTACCCTGGTATTTTGCGAGTGAAAAGTGGCTTTTATCATTGATGAATGTAACCTCAATGCAAAGTGAATAATACGTCTCCATGTAAAAACGTGAAGCAACTTTTTACATTGAGGCGCGCTCAGTTTACATCGAAGTAAATGTTACTTTTCCTGAATGAAACATTAAATTTGCCATCATGAGAAGGTTAATATTTTGTTCCGTTTTTTATAATTTTTGTGCGAGACTCATGATAAAATTTTAACGTTTTATCCCTTTCTGATCATTAATTATATAAAATTATAAGTTTACGTGTCTCAGGAATAGCTTACTCGCTGCGTTCGTTTTACGAACTTCCTCCCATGTAAATGTTCACTTTCGAACATTGGTGTCTGATACTATTTCAGCTTCTCAATAAGAAAATAATACAGATTATGATTTTGAGGAAAAAAAAAGCCATACTTCTTCACCACTCTATATCTCAGCCCCTTCGATAGCTATGAAAAATGTATGAAGCGTTTTTGCTCCAAATTTTATATATCTACTTTATTTTTATACCGAAGTATTTTTATTGTATATCGTTGAGCTACCTTCCGAGGAGAGTTGGAAAAAACCTGCTAAAAATTAAAAGTACCTAATCATAATTAGTCTTCCTACTTGGTGAAAGCATGGTGTATGAACACGGAGCATTTTTATCACCTAATCGGGAGCCCAGTGCTACTACCTTTCAGTCACAAAAATTTTACAACTATTAATTTTTTTTTCAGTCCCTTACTATATCGGGCTGAATAATTCTTTTGTTATTTTTTCTTTGAAGCCCAAAGGAATCCCTGGATCAGTCTCTAAATCAGTCCTCTATATACAAAACCTAAAATCCAACTTAAACAACATCGTTCCTTTAGGGTAAAGTTGGTTAATTTTTTGTCGTTGCATGATGACTTCAAGCTCGCCCTAAAATGGCATAATCTTTTATCGTCATATCATTCAAAAAATGAGAGTCCAAACTTTTTCCCTCCCACCGTTCGCCTCTGTCGCTGAATCACTCTAATTAAACGCATTATCAATTTTTCGTGCAAACGTTTGACATTTACTGGAGTGGAAAACATATTTTAAAATAAACGGGAAAAAAAAGAAAAGAAAATGCCAGCAATAATACATCAGTTTTCGTTGTGGTAACTTTTTCACCCTAGCATTTAAACAAAATAACTTTTTTTCTTGTATAAAAATTGCGGGGGTGATTATAATGTTCGTAAAACAAAATGAAAACGGCTGTTTGTGTTTAGGGAGTCGTTTGACTCGTTTGCGCGCCAATCCCTCGACCAGAACGAATGAGCGAGAAACGAAGTGAACGAACGAAATTATCCATTATTTAAGTTGGTCTTTACTGATGGTGTTTTGTGTGGTTGTGTTGGTTGTGTTGTGTGTGTATATTTTTGCGTTTATGTATCTGTGTGTGTGCGATTCGTAGTCGGTGTGTGGAGGGGGATTGTCTCTGCTCTTTTTTTACTAACATTCTCTCTATCTCTCTCTCCCGGATCTCTCTCTCTGTGAATGGGCGATGATGATGGGTAAAATTGTAGGCCAACTACTAAAAATCGATAGTAAAAATGTTCGTCGTTGAGTAGTCGTTTGTGCTCGCTTTTTGAGTTCTGTCTTAGCTATCGTGTACTTTTTAGAAGGATTGCTTTTTCCTCTTCCTCTTCTTTAGGCCGCGTGCATTTCTGCGAAATTACCTTTTTTTTTTCTTTGCTTCTCTTTTACGTCTGCATTTCTATTAAGTACGAGTATTTTTTTTAATTGTGCATCTTTGCCTCAAAAATTCGACGATAATGTGAAAATTACCCGATTTAACCAATAGATTTTCTTTGCTTTTTCTTTCGTATCTTAGTTTCGCGTTGGTTGCCAAAAAATTTTCTGCATTTTGTTATTTGATAGAATTTTCTTGCTACTAAAGAGTGTGGGTATAATGTTTTTGGTAATCTTGCTGCAAACCATTTGTGGCAGATGTGAGAACACGTAAAACCGACAGCGACATTTTTGATTTGAAGCAGTACGAAACTTCTCGGGTTTAGTGCTGGTGAGAAAATGCCGAGCATGTCGACGTCGCACGGCGGAGTTCTATACTACGTGGTCAAGGTACCTAAACGACAACAATGCAGTCCGGACCGAACTACGTCCAACCTATTTCTGAGTGAAAATGCCATCACATCGACTCCCATCTCTGCGTACCAGTGCCGTAAGGTAGACGAGTAAGTGTCCGAAAAAAAGCTCGATTGTGCATACCACGGTGCGTGTGCCGTATGTATGTTGTTTGAGTTTGGTGGTACCTTTGCACATTTTACGGTGTGTCCCAGAGTGAATGCGTGCAAGGAGCGTCCCATATTTAACCCAAATTCTAAGCGGTTACGTAAACGATTCGGCTGTGTGCGGTGGTCGTCCCGTAGCTTATATTACATATTATACCGGCCGGTAATTCGATAGTACCCCTTTCGAAGCCAATAAATATGTGTCGAGATCGATATATTGTATGCGGTATGCATAGTATTCATACACAGTATATCTTTGGCCTATGGGTGGTATCGTATTGTAAAGAGCGTCGTCTCACTTTTACAGGTTACCAGCGAAAGGTGAATGGCCGTAAAAGGGTGGTGTGTTTGTACATATTTGACCTTATTAACATTATTCGTGAAAGGGTGGTGCGTGAAGGAGTTGGTTGCGAAAAAAAGCTTCGGAAACGTTGATTAAAGAGATAGTGAAACTTTGTTCGCCTTTTTAGCTTAACAAATTTCGGTTTAACCGAATTTACTGCTGAGGGATACATCCGAAAATGCGCGACTTAAAAACAATTGATCGCTTTGATTTGCGCGCAATTGTCTTGGAAAATCAGTTGATTAATTGTTTTCTGTAAGCTATTTTAAAATTAAATCTATGTCATTCCCTTATCCCCAAAATTTTCGCACATAATGGAAACCTTGGTGTTAGTAATGAAGGGGCATTTATCCACCTTCGAAAAGTTGGTGTTTTTTTCTTTATGGTGAAATATCAACACTAGTGTATACGGGTATAGGTTGTTTTATTTAAACAGAAATATTTTTGGAATTGACACCGTGTTGAGTATTTCGAACCGTGATCTCGATCAATTATTTGTAGGTGTTTACACAGATGAGAGCTTTGTGATAAATTCGTGAGCAGGTACATGTGAAATATTTTTAATTTAGTTATATGTGATGAAATTTATGAAAGTTGTTGAAAGTTTTTTTCAAATTTGATATTTACAAATTAGATTTGAGAAAGTAAAATTGGCGATGGTGTGATTTTTTCGTGTTGGGATTGGTGTAATCCTCGTTGGTGTACCCGTACAAATCTCTTAATGTTGGACGATTCGGCGTCGACCTAGTGTCGATATTTTTATGACGAAAAAAAAAAAATTCATTCTGTTTTCGTCCTAGGAATTTCCTTAAATTCACGTAGTCATGAAAAAATAAGTTAGTGAGGTGAATGAGAGATATTAGTTATTTTTGCTTTTTTTCCGCGAAATTTTTCCGTTACTTGTTGCATCTAAAACTGGGGTTCCTAACGCAACCGAAGCCGAGGACCACTTTTGCAAATTTTCAACTGCTACAGACCGCTTACTTATATAACCTCCCTCTCCCTTTGAACACCCTAGAAAGTAAAGTAAGTTGTATCTAATTTCAGTTTTTGCCCAACTTGGCCTGTGGACCGCGCCCCCAGTGATTCGTAGGCTACCAGTTGGGAACCACTGATCCAAAAGGTTGATTACAAATATAATGGATGGAGATCATGAGCCATTAGTCAGCTGAAGTTTACATCAATTAATTTAATTCCTGGGGGAAAAAAAAGATGAAAAAAAAGAGTAAAATAACCATCGTGCAAAGGCATTTTCACTTTTGTTGAAATGGCTTGTTTCGTTAATTCGGCCATGTTCCGCTCCAATTTCTTGTGCTTCATTGTCGTCATATGAAACCATATTCTCACATTCGAAGTGTATTTCATGCGTATTATCTGTAGGTATTCATTTCGTTTTGTTTCTCGATCGCACGTGCGATCAAGTCCTTGGTAAAACTTTGGGAACCAGTTAGGCTACTCTCATTCACATTCAAATACTAGTCCATAACAGCGAGCTGGAGCAGTGCCCCCGAATCATGAGAGGGCCTCATCGAAGATACTAAGAAAGTCGGGATTCAGTTTTAGGCTGTAAAAATTCCGATATTTTCGGCAGGACCTCAGTAGTTTTAATTTAAGTTTTTATTCGCAACATTCAGCAAGTAAACACTGCATTTTATTTCAGATACAAATTTTTAATTTGGTTTTCACGTGCTCCCATGCACGAACCGCTTCTCATTTAGTTATGATAAAATATTGCGAACAGTTATGTGTAACCATGGATAAGAAGAAAGGACCTGTAGTACATAGAAATAATTTCTCACTTTTTCAATGTTTTGTGTCAAAAAAGTCCGGCTGTTTCAGTAGCTGTATTACAGATTGCTGTGTCACCGCTTCTTAGTTCACAATTTGCGTGCAATGTTGCCTATTCATTTTTGTTTATACCCACAAAAAATAATTATATTTCAAAACGAATTTTTATGAATTTTGCAAAAATAAATTTATACATCGATTTAATTAAAAACTTACGTTAATTGCGTTTGAATATTTCTAATTTTAATCGAGAAAAAAAACAAAATAAAATCGATTATAAATGTTTGTTACAATTAATCGTTTCTCACGTAAAATTAGTGTTTTGCACCACAAATCTTTTTTCTCCTACAGGGTCACAATTCATTTTATTTCGCAATCACATAATTTTGCTAATTTTTCTCGAATTTATTGATTTTTTTTTTAATTAGACCTAGGTATCCATTTTTAATGGTTGATATAATTCTAGCGTAGTTATTACTGAAATGTACCTAATTAACTTCAGTATATTTTTATTGAATTTATTGTTCGATGTAGTTCAACTTCAAAAATTGAAATCGAAAATTCATTTTTTTTTTTTTTTTTACTACATAATTATATGCGAAAGAAGCCATGTTTCTGTAGAATCCCAATATTATACAAGTTCGAGTTCTCTCTCTCGTAAACACTTGATTTTCTTTTTCCCCTTTTGCGATACACCAATTTTTTCACCGAGTTAATGAGTGGAAAATTTCTCATTAGATATTTATTTTATAAGCTTTTTGTTTTTATGGATTTTTGGTGAAAGTAAATAGAGTTCGAGTTTTGTAGTTTTTATTGTAGACTTAATCATAAATTTACAGTCATTCTCTGTTCTGTTTTAATTATTTGTTCTCATGAACAGATTTTCAGCCAGAGGCTGCGTAATAAGGGAATGAGGAGGTTTAACATCCTGTGTACCCCAAGCAGTTGTGAAAATTGATCGATTACACGCCTCTCCAAGTAACGTTGCTTCATTTTCAGTTCGATTGATACGATATTAGCTATTTGGTTTTTTTGTGTGACACCGTCATCGAACTTTTTAAACTTCGAATATTCATTCAAAAAGTCGTTTCTACTGGTCTGAGAAGAGTTAAGAAGGTAACATTTTAGTTCTACATTCGAAGTGTCAAATTACTATGGAATTTCTAATCTGAATTCTCCGAAAAAATGTTTTACAAAATTATTTTATGTTCTTCAGTGCTGGTTTCTATGATAAGTACTTACACCCGGCCAATTCCTACGTTTACGGACTACTCGAACCGATGTTTCCACGACAGATAATATTTCATAATATTTTTATGTACCCAACTTGGAGAGTTGGAGGCATATTTTTATGATTATAATCTTACATGGTACATCTCGATTTTATCTTCTTCTTTTCGTTTGATATAGCTTTGAAACTGGCCATCTTCCACGTCGAGAAAACACGACATTACTCGTGAAAAATCGGATCAGGAACTCTCATGAGATGTATGTTATGAAAGTATAGCTACTAGTGTTGGGTACCCTTGAATTAACCTTTAGATAGCCACAAAATGGGAAGTAAAGGTATATGAATTCAATTCTTATACTTAGTTGTACTAATATCAGAAGCAAATCTTAAGCTTTTAAAATCCTATCTATATGATAAAATGGCCCTGTATATACGTAAATTTTCGAAATTTGATGTGATTAAAAACCTGCGTTTCTATAATCATCAGAGGTTGTCCAGGGTTTCTCTTTGAATATTATGTTTATTTCATGGGTATGTAATACCGTAGATGGAATAAATGAAGTACCTATTATCCAACTCCATTAAAAAAATTAGGAAAATCTGAGAATAACTTGAAAATCCATTTTTGCTTTTATGTCATCTGTCCAGATTAGACAAAATCAATTTTTAAACTTTGTTTCATACCATTATAGACAATAATCACAGTAGAACACATGTACAGATTGAATTTAGGATACAGATGTTCTTAGGTCCAGAATGAAAAACTTAGTAAGAACTTTCACAGAATTGGATTTGAGAATAGTTTCATTTTTTTGTAATTTGTAATTTAAGTTTCCAAACTTTGTACACAATTCACTGGTATGGATCAAATCAATCATCCTCATTGAGTTTCTCCATATGGTAATAAGTGTTGTTCAAACAGAGCATTTCCAGAACCAAAATTTCTTGAATTCAAAATCTATTATTACTTTCTCTTCATTTAACAGGTCCTATATTTATGAATGTGTGAAACAAAGTTTAACGTTTCTTTTTTCTTTTTCATCTATGAGAATAATTTTATTCTGATGACAGAATTTAGATTTTTCATGATCCTAGTTTTGAATTTGAGTACTATTGTGATAGTTTTTTTCATAATAGTTCCACACAGTATAAGATATAAAAATTGGAGACTGATAATGTTTTTTTGAAAGTAGCTTTGTAACTCATTTCACATATCTTAGAATTTTAAGTTTATTATTTCTGGATCCATTTCACCAAATTGAAAAGTTTTTAGAAGATGATAGTTCTCAAATTATCGAAATTTGTCTAATTTTGTGGAATAAATTCCAGTAAATGTAATAAGTATGTCTCAAACTGTATCATCTTCATTCAATATTCAAGGGTGAAATTTTATTTTGATTTATGGTAAGAGACCATTATAATTTCCACTTAGGGTAATATTAATAATAAAGTCTTGCATAGTTTTATAGTTTTTGGACTAAACTATAAAAACTAATATGGAACCAATGTGCTTTCCTTTTTTTTTTTCTTACAATATGGAACTTTGATGGAGATTCAGTTCCGGGTCAAGAAAAATCTTTATCCTAAATCCAATCTGTACGTATGTTTTACTATGATTACTGCCTATGATGGTATGGGACAAAGTTTAGAAACGGATTTTGTCCAATCTGGACAGATTACATAAAAGCATAATAGATTTTCGAGTTATTTTAAGATTTTTATACTTATTTTAACGAAGTTGAGTAATACTTAATTTGTTCCATGTGCGTTGTTACATAGCCATGAGGTAAACATAATATTCAAAGGATAACCAACTGTGGACAACCTCTGATGATTCCAGAAGTTTAGGTTTTAGATCATTTCAAATTTTGAAAATTTGCGTATTTCTGTGCCAGTTTCATCGTATAAATGGGATTTTGAAGGCTAAAGATTTGGTTCTTATATTAATACATCTAAGTGTGTGAAATTAATTCATCTACCTTTACTTTCCATTTTGTGGCTACGGAGAGGTTAACGATGAGGTTTCGTACTTGTTTTAGATGTGAATCTTCCAAATCAAAATTTTCTCTTTCAATATCGAACTGATGTTTCAGTTCTCAAGAAATGTCATATTTTCAGACAGTTTTTGTATTCGCTTGAGCAGGTCAACGCTCTGTCATCGGTATTCTTGTCTATTGTCGTGCTCCACGTTTTTATTTATATTTCGTTATGGTTTTTCTGTTCCATTATTATTTTTTTTTTTTCTTCATCTGAATGTTTTTCGTTCCCACGTTAGTTTTTTGTTTTGTTCGTCTCAAATCGTGAGTGTCCAAATTAGTTCACTTTTTCCTGCTGCAAGGAAATTTTTTTTGCGTTTCTTTTCTAGAATTTTGTCGCGTCGAGTATTCCATAATTAGTGAGTGACTTATTGAATTTTGCAAACTTAAACCATAACGAATGGCGAAAGTTACTTTGTAATGAGTGATATGAATATATCGTCGTTGTTCCTTCGAAATTTATTGTAGATTTTCAACGCAGTTATATATATCCGTATTGAGACTGTGCCAAAAAAATAGAAACCTGAAGTGCGGAAGTTTTAGTTTTACGTCTGAAAAAGAAACGAATGATATTCAAGATTTACAACGATATAGTATTGTGTGTATGATGATTGATGAAAAAGTTGAAAAAATGGCGGTCATCGTCTAGTTTTCTCCCTTTCCTGTCCTCGAAAGAAACATTGTTCCCTGAACTTTCGTATATGCTGATGAGAGTGGCTTTCCACACGAACTCCTTATATTGAGTCGATATTGAATCAGCTCTCCTTTCTCCTGATTTCCATTAATACTTATTCTAAGATTATTGATGAACAGTTGTATTTACGTTCATAGATTTTGTTTCATGTTCTTAATTTCATGAACGGATCTTAAGGATAATCCGCTGTAGTCCCGCTTTCTAATGAGCTCTACGTAGATTATGAAATAATTAAAATATTTTTGATCGAAAAAACCTTCAAATAGTTTCGAACCGAGGTACATTTTCACTCTTTGATTGTTTTGAAATTTTGACTGGAAAGATAGGTAACTCGCATGAACTTTGGTTGGAGCTTCTTTTCCAATTTTTGCTTCATAATAATTTGAATATTGGATGTAGTTCTCGATACAGACCTGATAAGGTGATCTTGGGGCGTGAGTGTGTTGTTTGGAAGGCCACCTTGACAAGCGCACACAGATACGTAGCCAGAAATTCTTCAAGTGAGGGCAGAAAATGTAGCGACCTTTTTTTTTAATTTTTTTTTGCTTGTAACTTTTGAAAATTCAGAAAACTTGAGAAATTCGCATCTACGAAACCCGCTGTTGCATGTTTCCTGCTAAATTTTTTTTCAAAATTTCAAAAATGACCAGCGAAACAAACAGAAAACAAAGTCATGGTGACAATTTCCCCCTTTTCCCCTTGGCCACGCGTTTGGACGTACATCAATATATCGTCGCCATCATCGATAAGATGGTAAATATGGTCACTACAATGGCACATTCAAGGTATTTATAGGGTTCATGTTTCCTGTTCTTTCTCCCTTAATGAAATTCATTCATCCTGTCTTCTTGTTTGATAAAGGGGTTGCGATTTTCGTTTCAGAGTTGGGTGAAAATTCTCCCATTTTCTGCCGAGAAGAAAGGCTGTTATCATGCTGGTGATACATACCACAAACACTATTCTGGATATCAATAAATATTGTTGATAGTAAATTTCTGCCTCGCATTTTTGAAATTTGTTTATATTGTATGGATAGTGTTCGTAGAATGCTTTCTTTTCCTCAAGAAACACACTCAAATTAGTGTTGTTTTATTTGATTAATATTAGCATTCAATTTCGGTTTATTAGAAAATTTTAAGTTATGAAAATTAGGGTCAGGTTTAGGCTGAATTGAAGCTGGCGACTGCCTAGAAGCGCAACTTTGAAAGGGGTAATTTTTTACCATTTGAAAAAAACCAGAAACGGCAGATACACGGTTTATAAGTAATAGGTCCCCTATTAGTGCAACACTTTTTCTGCGCTGCAGCAGACAGATCTTCTACGAAAATGTTGTTGAGCAGTTTGCGAATTACAGATTTCGCTAAATTAATATTTTTAACTAACCGTATTATTGTTAAAGTCTATTAGTTTTGTTCGTAATATGGTCTATTATTACTCGCCAAATATTTTTCGTAAGTAGGTGTCATTTTTCTCAGATAAAAAATTGTCAAAATTTGAAAATGGAGTGGTGTAGCTGCGAAAAAGCTAATTCTGGTCATACTCGTGATATGCTAAAAAAATACAATCTCTACTAATAGGTACGTGAAGCGTGAGCATATGGCAACAAATTGTTATCATTGATGATACATCATGATCAGTATTACGTTCATACCAGGTATGCAAGTTGAAATTTTGATTTTAATGTGGGTTTGCGTGCGTCTAATTTAAGTTACCGCTTCGCAGATTTGATTCATAGTTATTTTCTCCCATAATTTCTCTAAGTGAAGATATAATAAATTGTTTGAAATACCAATTTAGTAACCTGTATGAATAATACTTTGTCTCAGTAAAGACTGTAGTTCTAGCAGTTTTCAGTTATTGTAAAAAGTGATGGAACATGTGAATTTCATTTGAAGATCCTTTTCCCAAACTGTCTACCGTCAGACAGCTGCAATACGAGAACGAAGTTTATCGTGCGGATGTAACGGAATATTACACGAAATCGAAAATAATACAACGAAAACACCTTGAAAACGGTGCCTATAATATACAAAGGTGCATGCTTAACTCATTTTTTCGTTATTCTCAGCTACTAAAAGCAGAATCATTACCCGTTGAGCATGTCTTTTGCGAAGAGAGATGAGGAGTAATCCTGGAAGATTAGTTTCCCTCTTGCGGATAAACAATATTTCCATGGTTGACCGGTTTTAATAAAATTAAGAATTTTTCAAGAGTAAAACGGTATTCATTGAAGACCCATGATTGTTTCTTTTAAAATTTATGACTTGTGGATATTTTGATCGCGTACGATTATGATGAGATTTTTAAAGAAAATTTTAAATTTTTGAAATAACTTTACCTGTGTTCGATATGGAAAAAAAATGCTGCGCTAGAAGTTTTCATTCTTAACAAGTGCTGTTAACGGTTGTAGTCCTCAATTCTACTCTAAAGTTTTAGTTCTGTGGTGTAGAAAAATTTGAAGAATTGATATATTTCAGTTGATAATTTTTTTTTGATAAGAAGGTTAGTCGTGTGTTACCCACCGAAATAAAATCTATTCAATTTGGAAACCCTCTGGATGAACTGAAATATTTTATTTTAGCTTCAATTAAATGGTTATATTTTAAGTTACCTAAGGAATTTGGTGCATATGTTCATTAAAGTCAACAGCAACCGTGTGTATGGCTGAGAAATTTTAAAATTTCGTTTGTGTTAAAAAATATTACATTTTCACTATCAGGTACTCTCGGCGATTTGCAGTGTGTGTATGTTTCAAAAATGTGTCGACCCTCAAATTTTCCATAATTTGACCTTTTTTTCCTTTTACAATCTATATTCTGTTCCTTTTTTCTCTCTAACCCATCCACAGCTAAACCGTTAAAATGTTTGTAGGAATCTAATAATTGCACTTTACAAAAAAAAAAACACCTGTACGATCCGTATTACGACTGGTACGACAGTACAGAAAGCAAACAAATATTTTTCAACGAATGACTACTCGATGGTTACAAAGAAAGCTCTTTCAAAGAGAAAAAAATAACAGTGTTACAATTTAACGAGTGGAAAAACGAATGGCACGTTATTGTGTGCGAATATAACCTTGTTCCAGTGCTAGACGATTTGGATGTGTGTGTGGTTTTTTTTTTTTTTTTTTTTTTGATAAACCACACCAGTAATTTTTCGCTCTGAATACTATTAAAAATGCGTTTGTTAGTTTTCCCAAGTAGGCGACCTAATTTTTAAGTAGGTGTTCTTTAGAAAATCTACTTATTACGCTTGGTGCGGTATTAGCCCCCAAGATTTTGGATGAGTACGTTTTTCGTTTCATGATCTCATCTCAATTTTTACCAAATAATCACAAAATTTGGTACCAACATTTGTACTAAGCCAAGGGCAATATCTATTGATTTTGGTGCGGATCGACAGACGGTTCTTCAGGTACCACCATTTTTGTTTTTATTAATTTTGCATCAATAGCCACAAAATTTGCAACAAATATTTATCATAATTTATTGTAGTATGCTAGCAATTTTGGCGTAGATTGGCCGGACGGTACTTCAGGTACCACTGTCTCTTTTTTTTATATTGGTCACAAAATGCGCAATTTCGGAATAATATGTATAAAATTTGAAACAAATATTTATTATATTTTATTGTAGCATACCGCTAATTTTGGTATAGTCGATTGGACGGTACTTCCAGTACCGCTATTTTTATTTTTATATTTGTCATAAAATTCGGAATTTTGGAAAAATATGTACAAAATTTGTAAAAAATATTTACTATAATTTATTGTAGCATACTACCAATTTTAGTCCAGATCGACCGACAGTAAAGTTTTTTTCTAATCTGCATGATCTTTTCTTATTACAAAAATAACCACATTCTCATATTTTTTTTTTTTCATGTCATAATTTTATTATATTTCATTGGTTTTATTTTAAATTATATGATGATGCACCATACTTTATCATCCTAATTTATTTTTCATTTTTTCAAGAAAAAATGCTTTTAAATTTTACATCGTCTAATATTTTATCAGCAGCGAACACATTTCATACAATCATAACATACCATTAACGCATATAAACTTACAAACAATTAATGTGACCATCAAAATTCGTAATTCTTTCTCTCGAAAACCTACTTTTTCTTGCAAGGCTTACAGCGCTAGAATTTTTTGATAATTTTTTTGTTTTTTTATGTTTTGAGAAAGTACAAATTAATTTTTTGTCGCCGAATTACGATTCTTCATCTCTATATCTATGAAGACTATTATTCTGTTGGAATTATATTTAGTCAAACTGTAAATCTTCAACCATTTTTCCCTAAATGAAATTATGGCTCTAGTTATACCTTCATTACATCGATTTTAGTTTTTTTTTTTGTTTTACGTTAATTATTCGTAGACTGTAGATTAATGAACGATTGCTGTTGGTGAAACATCACCTTAATTGTCGATTCGTGTCTTCCTTTAACCAACTCACCAATTACCACTTCTCTTGAAGACTCTTGAAATTGAATGGGTTACACGTGTTGAGTCGGTTGAAGTTTCAAAGTTCGTGCTACATGTCTATGTATGAAAATTTCAAGACTTTTTTGTGATATTAAAACAACCGAATATTTCCACCCCTTCAATTTTCGCCAAGAAAATTCAACTTTTCGCGTACTGTTCGATGAAAATTAAAGTCCTCTATATTTTTGCTAAATTGGTATGAAAACATTTCCAATGAAAAATCTCAGCATCATCTCAATATTTCTATATTAATATGAGCTTCTAGTTCATGCAGACATTCTACAATAAATGGAAAAAGTTTGCAAAATATTTGAAAACTGGTAGCATATTTTATCCAACAAGGGGCATATATTGATTTCAATTTATTTTTATTCGATCTTGCTGGAGTTTCCGAATGATTTATTACTTCTTTTAACGCATTTAATCTTTCTGAAAAGTGCCAATTGAACCAACAGTACCAATCATATTTCATATGCAAGCTGTGTTACTGGCTTTAAAAATGCATAAATTCAGAAAGTGACTATACCAATGTGTGTAAAAACAAAGTGGCTGATCCAATAAAATGATGGCCTCAACACCTTTAAACTTTCCTTCCATGTTTGCACCTACATCATAACCTTGTCCACATAAAGTATTTGAGCTTGAGCCATAAAAATTAAGTTCATTTATGATAACTTTCTTGGTAGCTTCACCAGTAGTACTTTACACTTCCAAAAAACCTGGAAAATCTTCGTGAATTGTGCAGGTATTTATATCAACGTAGTGGATATAAAATGACGTTTGCTCATTGGTAGATATATCCTTTGTTTCATCGCATGTAATTGAAAAAAATTTGGACAACTTCACTTTTTTTTAAAAATATTCCTCTTAATGATAAAACCAATTGAAGCAATAATTTCATTTTAGATAAATTTAGTGATGTACTGTCAATTTTTTCGGAAAGTTTCAATAAGGTTTTTTAAATTAACATCTCCAGTCTCTATTCAAAATCTCAATAAATTTTTAAAGATACCCTCAGATTTATTTTGAGATTCATTTAAATCAACTCTGTCATCTGAGTGTCCTCGGTAAGCAATATTATTTTTCACACAGAAAATAATAATCTTTATAATTGGGACCAGTTTTTTACAATTTTTTTCAACAGTTTGTCGCATTTGGGAATCCAACAAAACATTTGCCTCTTCATTTTCCCCAAAATTATGTAGAAAAGCAGCAGTTTTTTCTCATGCTGAATTGATGATATTGGATTTTTTCACGGTTCTGCAAAATTTCCATTGCATGTTTCAGCCTATCTTTAAGTAGATACAACACTAATATTCTGGTTCCTTGCTATAAAAATAAAAATAAACGTGGAAATTAGACCAATTTGGTTTTGAAGTTTTCTTACTTCTTATATGTCTCATATAAAATTGAACTTACCTGTGAACCTTTTCCAACTTCTGAAGCAGCAAAAAATAAGGAGTATTTACAAAAGCCACTACCTTCAATTGGACTGTAAGCTAACCATAAAAATTGTTCCAACCAATTGTACCAAAATTTTCTAGCACCTTTTTCTTGTAATTCCAATGGGAATGTGAACTTTTTGTGAAGCTTCCAAGTTTCAGTGAGATATTGATATATCTTTTCATCAGAAATAGGTATTTTTTCTCATTTTTCCTTCATTGTATTCCCAATTTGTAACAGTGGACGATTGGACTCAAAGTTGCCAAGTTTTCCTCATAAAGCCATTAATTAAGTGAAAGAGAACAACTTTAGTTTAAATTCCGTAAGCCTTACAAAATATAGTTTTGAAAATTATTATATATTGCTTACTTGTAACCACTTATATTTTTTCTCTAGTTTCTGCTCAGATTTAGGTTCATAAGGCAACTCATCCTGATTCTGAATAGATGCTTGCTGAGAACTCATTGGTTTTTCTGGATTCTCTTTTTTTTTTGGTTTTAAGTAGCCACTGTTTCAGCTTTATTACAAAAAATTGCCTCAATATGCGAAATGAAATTGAAAAAGTCATTAAAAGTTCATTTCAACACCACAATACAAGAATTACAAAATCAAAATACAGTGAAAAAAATCAATTTTCATATGTTTCATCAATTGCATCATAATTATGTTTTCAATCATCTGTTGCTTGTACAATACAATTTTTTTTAGTTGATGCAATAAAACAATTTCTTACTTTATTTAAAAACTTGTATTGTAGGTATGTTCTAGTAGGTATAAGATTGATTATTTTTTGTCCGAGGGGGATGTAAGTACTTATCCAGGCACTATGTTAGTTCCACTACTGGATGTTAATTAATACGAGTAGTAAGTAATGCCCTTTTTACATCACTTGAAAAATTTCTCACACTCATTCATGGAATTGTTAAAATTAAATAGTTTTTTTGGGCGACCGCCTACCCTTAGTTCCGCCACTGTATTGAGCTCCAACTTCACACTCATTTTTCTCTTCTAACTTCGAATTAAAAGCATCGTTTCATAATACAGTAATTTTATTGCCTAAGTGATTATTTTCTATATATAAAATGAATCATTTGTATTTTTTTGTCCTGTTTGCTCGATGAAATTTTGTCTAAAATATTTTTTCTAAATACAATAAATGCCTAAACAAGAATACAATTTTTGGAATCATATCTCGAAGAAAGTCTGCAGAATGCTGTCGTTTCTTTCATTCGTATAGGAGTACAGAAATAATTAGTAACCCCGAAGAAATAATGAGGAAAAGTCAACAAAGTTTATAATCGCAATTTCCATCTTTGGAACAATCTGAATGTATTAGCTAGTCAATGTGTGCCCAAAATTTTGTTGAATTTACTGGTAATTTTGAGCATGGAGTTTACGATACAACTTTTTTCTTACTAATTTTAAATGAAGGGATTTCCCCACTTGCTTAAAATTTTTTGCTATATTTTGTGGCACGTATTATTTGTACTGCTTCTTTTCAGTTAAATTTTTGTCAATTTTTATTTCATTTGACTTCTCGGCTCTCTGTAATTCAGGAACAGTTATATCTTGATATTTTGCATCAGTTATCTCACGAGACTCCTTTTCCGCTCCTCAAGAGACACTTGACGAGTGTATTTTTTGAAGTAAACGGCCTGTTGTGCTAAATACGTCCGTCTGAAAAATTATGATCGTGGTGTTGACGATATGAGTGCTAGAAACTGAGTGCAAAGAATTCTCTTTCACTTATTTTCCTCTAAATCTCAGTTTCTGTGCAAAATTAAGATGTTGATTCGCGAGGCTTTTTAACGTATGATAAACCCCTAAGTACTATGACACAGCGCATGTTGACGTTTGAAGCATCGTAAATGTAAAGTGCACTAAATTTTCGACTACAATGTCGTCTTTACGAGCAAATATACGGGTAATTTCGTGATTGAAGCGACAAGAATAATCAAAATAATGAGGTAATAACGAAGATAGCGCTAATTTTTAATATTGAAACGAAGGAGGTGTGTATAGTACCCACGATTTTGTTTTTGGCATCTTCTACTTCAATAATGCTGGTATAACCTTTCCAAATTGAACCGATTTTATGTGAAGGGCGTATCCAAGTTGAGATCATAGAAAAAGAATTGAACGAACAAGAATTGGAGTTTAGTAGAGGAATGAATATATTCGTTCATGGTGTTGGTAATAATAATTTTAAATGTTTTAAAATAACTTGTGTGATGATTACGAAATGGTACTTGTGAGTACTTGTAGTTTTCGTATTTTATGTAAGTTTTCGAAAAAAATTTACATATTAAAATTCGTCTGGTATTAAGACTTAGGGTTGAGGGTAGGTTTACTTTTCGTTTCATGACCTCAGAAAACTCTTGGCACCATTAGCTAGAAATTCGTATTCATCCTCATTCCTGTTTAACATTGTATAGGTAGAAATTTTTGTCCAGTAATCATGAAACTTGGTATACTTATTTCGATATAAACGAGGATGAACCCTATTATTTTTAGTTCAAATCGGTCCGATGGTACGTCCAGTACATCCGATTATTTTGCATTTTTGGAGCTTAAATGGGTAATTTTTAAACAATGGTTACGAAATTTGGCTCATAGACTGAAATTAGTTTATATTTTATCATTCTGACAAATTTGGTTTTAATTAGCTTAATGGTTTATGCGTAGAAGTGATTTGAAAAAATCTCCAACTATTGATAAGAAAATAAAATAAATTCCAAATGAACTGAAGAAGCTTGACGGAAAGCGTAGGCTTGCTGTTATTTTATTCGCTAAGCAGTCAATTAATAACTTGCGCACGTAATTTGTAACCTTGCAGTACAATAATTCATTATCATTTAAGTTTCGACACTTCATGAAACATAATTTTTACCCAGCATTCTGCTAAACACTTGAATTTTAGTGTATTTTCAGAAAAATACAACTATTGTATTCAGTGCAATGATGGGACCTAGGGGTGAGACTTATGGAAAAGCGCCGATCCTGAGTCGATCACGAATATATAGGTCTCTGAAATTCTTCTACATATATATATATGTAAGTAAATGTAAATATTTGGATATATATGGTGAGCTAGAAGCGAAAAAGTAACCTGCAGTGAATGGAAAAATATCAACAATCGAAAAAAAAAGGGGCACAATATAATCCCATTCTGACGTCGATGAACGATCATACACAGTAAAAAAAAAAAAGTTCGCCACTTTACCTTTCAATTTCTATACATATAAATTTTTTTTTTCCACTTTTTGCTCATTTTGGCACTTTTTGAGTTTGTGGAGTCTCCGCCGTTTGACTTATGGCAATGAAATTTGAGGTAGTGTTAAAGTATTCATGGGCTACACATTTGTGTTGAAATTTTTGAAATTTATCCGCTAGTTTCATAGAAAGGGGTTCTCAAGGTGTTGCAAACCCACCATGTCATCATGATAACTCCTGTAAATTAGAAAATTTTGGTTTGAAATTTTTATGGCAGTTGAAGATTATTAGGGACTGTTTTGGTACTGAATTTGAGTGAAATCGGTCAACAGGTTTTCGGATGGCAGCCATTACAAAATTTGACACGTTTGGAAAATACACACTTGCTGCGGCTAATGAGCGGCAGAGATATTTTTATTGTATTTATTTATTTATTTATTTATTTATTTAGATATTTTGTGGTTAAGTAAACCTACATTTTCTATCCTGAGTTGTTGCGCTACAGTTTTTTAAACTTGAATTTGATTTTGCAAGTTGGTAAGTCTTGGGATTCCTAACTAAAAATTTTAATTTTTTGCGGCAATGATGCAAGGTGTTTCCCATTCGTTAATTTTTTTTTTTGTGTCTGAAACCACGACTTACGCACACCTGCAAATCGTCTACGATTCTCACCTGTTAGAATAACTTCTAAGGAGTGATGCGAGGTTTTTTTACTTTCATTTTTCCTTACCTACTGAAGAAATTAAAATAATTTTTACGCACTGAACTGATTTTCAGTTCAATTTTTCAAAAATTGTTGTATTAATTTATTACTTAATACGTACATTGATTTTACAGAATGATCAATGCCAATCACTTATTTCAGTTTAGCATAGTATCGTAAAACAATAACGAAATTTTTATTTAAAGTAACATTGCCTCTATCAGAAAACACGTAGCCCTACAGAAAATTTTATTTGGCTTACGCCATCGGCGTAATTCCTTTCTGTAACTGATATCTTGTCTTCACGTTCTTATCAGTATGCTCGGTCCATATAGTTATGTATTGTCAAAGCCTTTGACTATAATAGTCAGAGGTCAAAGCTGTAACTGAGATGAGCGAAGCCCTGTCGCCAAATCTCTTTCCATGTACGTTCAGTCGAGAAATACACGAAAATTTGTGAATGCATACTAGAAATATCCCCTCTACCGACAGTTGCAATCATAGCATTAGGGTTAAATGCTTGCTTAATGTGCGGAAGATATAGGGTTCGAAATTCGGATGGCCTACCTCTTTTTATACAATTTTTTCCCTTTTTCCTCCTCATTTTATTTCGTATATTTTTTATTTGTTTTATCGTATTTTTGAGTTGTGTAAAAACTGGTAAAAACAAAGAAAATAATAATAATAAAAAAAAAAGAGGGTTTGGAAGGCAAAGCCCCCATCAATCTAATTTATAATCTAATCGTATCTACATATTCTACGTCATATTATTCATAAAAACCTTTGAAAACAAATGAAAAAATTAACACTCAACCTGTAGGAATTTACATGCCTGGCAGCATGGAAAAAATTGTTGATCTCAGTTACAAACAAATAAGATGAATGATAGATACGGTAACTTATACCTATGTCTATTGACTTACATTAATTTTTTTCGATCTATTCAAAGATAATATGAAGTTGCATTAATCGTAACAATGTACATATTCGTATTATTGAATAATCAAGCGAAAAAATATATTCGACATAATTAATATTAATTACGGCAGACAACGTTGAGCTCGTTCGTTACCTATGCATTTGATTGAGCTGGTTTTTTCTTGATGAAACTGCAAAAGCGGTATATGTAAATAATTAAATATTTTATTGCTCGACTTTATATGAAAATGGTGAGAAAGAAATAAACGCACTAATAATATTTCTTCCGTAGATAATGGTGGTGATTTCGCAGCTATTTTTTTTTTTATTAGTCGGATGTAGCAGTATTTTTATGTATTGTTTCATTTAGCTTTCAAACTGTAAAAATTCAACTAAGTTTCTAATCATCACAGTTATCACAGCTACCAAGATCTACGCGGACCAGTGTATTTATCATTTTCAAAGAAAAACCATCGTAGTGTTATCGCGTCCTTTTGTGTCTGCAGCAGTGATGAGTGACTGACTGAGTAAGAAAAAATTATTGAAGTTTTTTGATTTAATGGTCTTTTCCATTTTTGGCAGGTCTTCAATAAAAAAAATGCAAAAAAAAGAACAGCTTTATTTCTTCATAGTTTTTATTATTACAGTTGTTTTTTTTTTACATCAAGAATCTATGTTGGAATTATTTTGTGTTTTCAGTTTTCTCCCTCAGTGGTCGAGTTTTAAGAAAAATTGATGTCCCTGTT
This sequence comes from Ericerus pela, assembly GCA_011428145.1. Lineage (NCBI taxonomy): Eukaryota > Metazoa > Arthropoda > Insecta > Hemiptera > Coccidae > Ericerus > Ericerus pela. The sequence continues at coordinate 753,675 of WOFM01000542.1, read as the reverse complement.
TTGAAATTCAGTGCAATATTTTGGAAAACTTGAAAATGATGAATATCGGTTTTGGAATTCGTGAACTGAATTTTTTTCCCCTAATTATTTTGATCTCAGCATATATTTTTGTGGTGTCACAAATGGTGACTCATATTGCTGAAAATTATGAATTGGTTCATGATGGTTTTCATTATATTTTATTTTCGTTGAAAAAAAGCATTTTCGTGTATACATAAGTATAAAGTGCAGGTTTGGTTCAGTAATTCAGTAATTTCGCCCTCGAGTCTACCTTCCACTTCTTTGCATTAAACATTGAAAATAAATTGAGAAAAATCAGATTCGTAGTTGAGTGATTGAAATATTGGAAGAAAGTAAGAGATTGCAAAAATTTGAAGTTAGATATTATATTTGGTCATTTTCGAAAGCATTTCATTTTATTAATCAACCTAGTGTTTATTACCAAACAAACTTTTTTTAACCTGGAATGGATGTTGCTTGGAATATATTTATTTGGATACAAACTTAATTATCAGTTCGATTTTACTTCGACAACTTTAGCTGGTCAAATTAGTTTACATATGTTGAAAGCCGAACGTTGCGAAAAGTGATTATTCTTAAAACACCAATTTTTTTTGTAAATTTCGACTAAAACATCGAAAATTTGTAAAGCGTTGCGAAAAAGCGTCACAAAATATGCAACGCAGACTATTTATCAATTTATTACCAAGACTAAGTATCTTTGTCACTCCCCTGCTCCAGAAATCTGTATCAAACGTCTATATTATTTTAATAATGAAAAAAATTCCTCTTCAGCTACGCTAATTATTCTCTGTTTAGATAAATTTCAACGTCAGTTTATTTCCTTTCTTCTTTTCGCGAGTGAAATTTATCCGTCTCCGAAAGTGGGTTTTATTTTTCGTCAAACTCGCATTTTACTGTAGGCCTTCCAGAATAATGAATAAACACGAAATTTTAAAAATCTCTTCTAAAAAACATCGTGACACAGGTTTTTCTCCTCTCTTATTTTCTGGCTTTATGTTCAGTTTATTTTCTGCAAAATCCATAATGTTGAAGCCTGTTGGTTGCGGTTGGATGTTTAAACGATTTCCGTGCCATAACTTGAGACTTTTGTAATCACGTAAATTTCACTTCGAAAGTACGAAATTTGCCGAATGAGACTCTTTAAAATGTGTTTAGAAAGGCATTTACATAATAGTGTACCAGCGTTAGAACATGAATATATTTTGTTTTACACTCTCATTACCTGGCAGTAATGAGAATGCTTAATAGACAGAATACGTAATTTGTTGAAAAGATTTTTTCGCGCGAAATCACTATTTGTAGAATGGACAGAATACAAATTGATGAGTTTGACATATTCATGAAAATCGAAAAATCGGAGAAAGTTTCGGCTAATGGTCTTTTTGTTGTCGGTTTTTTTTTTTTAATCTTTGTTTGTCGGCGTGTTCTGAAAAGGCACGAAATGCATGGATGTGACTTTTTTTTCTTTTTATTAATGCGATCTCAAAAATTTATTTTATGTTTTTTCATTTTACGTCAGTATTTTATTGGTAATTTGTGTCGGTTTTAGAAACTGAGTAAACCGTAGGTTTCTCATCAATTTTCTTTATTTTTTATAGTCAAGTATTCGTGGTGCGCAACATTACCTTTTTTTTCTTTTCGAACCCCCGAATGAACAATTTATTGTAAATTTTTAAAGTGTGCAACAGTTCTTTTTTTTTTTTTTTCCTTTAAATAAAAAATTTATTTTCATTCGCATCGATGGGTATCTGTTCCAAAAACTTCCGCTACTTTTTAATTTCTTTAACTGTTGACTACGAATTTTAGCCACAAGTTATTCTGTAGAAAAGAGAGTAATGTTTTTAAATTTTTGAGTTGAAATCGCAGCTGCTGTATTTGAAATGTGTCGTAGTTGTAACTGTTCGATTAATATATCTATTCGTTGTTTACTATAGTTTCCTCATGTTATGATGCAATCCCCGTCTCTTTGGGGCTTAGGACCAAATGAGAGATTTGAAATCTTGAGGGTCAGCAAATCGTTTTCGCTCGGATACACAATATTTCGCAAAAAATTTTTATGTACCATTTTTTTTAAGCTCACCCGTTCAATTTAGTTGAGAATTTCTGTAATTTGTAACGAGATTTGTTTCTAATGATTTTTTTTCAATTTATTGAAAGTTGGCGTTGAAATCATTACTGGCTCATGTTTGAAATAATTTCTTACCCCTTAGATGTAAGACTTTCGGCTTGTTATACGATGGATGTTAGACTCCGTTTGTGATTTTGATATGAATATTATTTCAAACTCAGTCCTTGGTTCCTGCTAATGTTGATTCATGATTGTTCAAAGTTATTGCTCTTGCATGCATTAGCAAGAAAGGAATGTTTACGGAAAATTTAATCATAACCTAAGTTGTGAAGAGTGTATTTAAAAAAAATACATGTACATTCATCACGAATTTTCCAGTAGGCTCCTCTCAATGAAGAATGATTCATTGCGAGTTAATGAAAAGTGAGGTTTTCCTGTGATAGAATGTAATATGAGGTGTTGTTCATTAATGAAACGCATCAATGGATACCAGGGAGGTAAAAAGGGCGATCCGACTCAGTTTCTAAAAAGAAAAGAAAACGAGAAAAATCTTATTAAAAATCTTATTTTCCTCTTTAGCATCACCTTGTCCCTAAAATCGGGATTTTCTCAATTTGGCCCCCTCCGTTCAGACACGCTATTCGCCTGTGTCGAAACATCGTGAATAACAAAATAAGTTCTCTACTCCTAATCAGTAGTTCGAAATTGAGGGGCTATCAGATTTTATTTTATTTTAGAACAATTTCATACATTTAGCTGTAGAATTTCGATAGGATTGTGTGTTCGTAACATATTTTTGAGGATCATAAAATATTTGCTATCCGTATGCACAGTTTATTTGAAACGATTTTGGAGTCTACATTAGTATCGTGAAATAAAAATGTTCCGTTATTTAAAAAAACGAAATAAAATTTGAGAATGAGAGCTTTACTTCTGTTTAATAAGGTTGAATTAGAGGGAGCCGAGGCCTTGAATTTTTTTATGACTTCTGAGGGTGCCCCAACATCCTTTCCCACCCCACCAAATTCGTCTAGTTCTGTCTGTGTTTATATTAATTATGTTTATTCAAAATCAGCGATGACTAATTCTTGATCTTCATGATCACTCCTTTACAAACTCGTCTTTTACGTACCTTATGAATAAACTGTATAGACTCCTAAATTAGATGATTAATTGTTGGTAACATCGTCATCGGTCTACGAACATGAAAACAAATGTAGTTTGTGCATCCATAATGACCATCTAGTTAGAAAAAGCAAAAAGTGTTTCTTTAGCTTGATAAGTTATCTAGCCAGTTTTGGTTACATTTATAATTTGCTGGAGAGCCGAGACAGGCTTAGGTAAGCTGCACTAATTTGTAAGAAGGGAGGATTGAGTTGACGATGAATCGTTTAGCTAGAGTGATCTTTCCCACTTGCAGCATCGCTTAATATGGATCAAGTAGTATTCACAAGCTGGCTGTCCGAAATCCGAGAAAATATTGTATTATGTCACGCTAAAATTATTTCAACGATATTTTTTGAATTTTTTATCAAAATGTTTCACTTCTCATATCATTGGATGGAGCATTCAAAAGACAACAAAATGAAAGAAAATTTAAAATTGAAATCCCCGCACAATCTAAGATCTCTAGTATCACGTTACTTTCATTGATAAAAATTGAAGTTGCAAATAAGAAAAAGCAGAAAAGCAGAATTGAGAAATTTTAAATTTTGACTAATGAAAATACTTTTTTATAATCACTGATGAGCTGAAGTGAGAAATATTGATTTAAAGTAGAACAATAAGTTTCATGCATATCGATACCTATTCAGACAAAATCTCTTATGTGGAGCTCAAGGGATCCTTGAGATAATGTAGGAGTGACACTTTACAATGTGGGACACAGCTACAACTGTTGTCTCTACGTATAGTGAGCTCTTTCTGAACGTAATCGTTCCATTGTAGTTTCCTTTCTGGATTTTGAATTTACGTAAGACGTCCTCGAAAATTTACTAGAGATCGTCGAATAGTTGTGGAGTAAATTTTATCATCGGACGCTGTAAGTACCCTGCATTGGACCGGTAAAATTGTCGCATAAAACATCCGCGAAACGACATCGCACGAAAAGGGCGTAACGTTGTCGGTTCCTCATTTTCTGATGTGACTAAGTGTATATGTGTGCGTGCGTGCGTGCGTGCGTGCGTGCGTGTGTTGCGCGCGCGCGCTCATATCGTTTTACACGATGCTGAGTGAATAATTTTGCCAAGTGTCAGCATGTATGATCATAAGGAATACATAACGAAGCCAACCACACGGCGATGGGTTAATTTTGCGTTGGCTGTGTGCTCTCAGTAAAGCGCTCACCCCGTCCTCCCCTCCGGTGACGTTTACATTGGCAGATTTCCCAACAAAACAGCGACCTTTATACGAACGTTAATCTTGTTGCAGTCGTAATTCCTTGAATTTCATTATCGTGCTCTCTGACGGCGGCGATTAGGTTTTCTTCGCTTTGTGTGTATTCGGCATTCTGGATTCCCATCGAAAAAGTTAAAAGCTAGTGTTTCTTGCGTCATTGTTGCTGCCAAAAAGAAATTTAATGCTTCAGATGGGAAAGAAGATGAGCAATCGCTAAATCGGTTGATACTTATTTGTTGCTTAGATACTACTTACTTGTTCGTCTCGATGCCATTCAATGAAAAAGATTCGAGAGACTGGAACGCTTAATAGATAGAGTGAAAAAAAACACAAAAACTAATTGGTTGTCTCAGTACAGTTTGAAGTCATAAATTGAATGCATTCTGTTGCGTAAAACTATCCTATTATGTTTTACTTGTTGAATTATTTCAACATTGAATTGTTTTTATTTTAAAATTACAATCATAAATATGCCTTTTGAAGAGACAACGTTCTTAATCATCTTTATGAAAAAGTTTTATTTTACTTCAGACTTGAGGAATTAGGTTGCGTATCTAGATGCCATAGGCCTTACCCATCACCCCTTTCCCTACATTTCGTCTAGCCCATCTAATATTTGACTAACGGTGTATTGAATGTAATAGAAGATGCATGTACGACGAAAAACTCTAGCGCAGCAAGCCTCACTAGAAAAAGTAGTTTTTCGAGAGAAATAGTTATGAATTTTGATGGTCACATTAATTGTCTGTAAGTTTATATGCGTTAATGGTTTATTATGGTTCTATGAAATGTTTTAGCTGCTGACAAAATATTAGACAATGTGAAATATAAAAATAAATTAAGATGATACAGTATGGTACATCATCGTATAATTTAAAATAAAACCAATGAAATATATTAAAGTTATGAAATAAAAAAACAAAACATGAGCATGTGGTTAATTTTTGTAAAAAGAAAAGTTCATTCAAATTAGAAAAAAGAGGGAAAAAAAGCTTTACCGAAGGTACCGGCCGATCGATCCACACCAAAATTGGTAGCATGCTACAGTAAATTTTAATGAATATTTATTTCAAATTTCGTACATATGGTTCCAAAATTCCTCATTTTATGACCTTATAAAAACAAAAATAGCTGTACCGGAATTACCGCCCGGCCAACACGCGTCAAAATTAGAAGCGTTCTATACAATGAATCAAAATAAATCTAGAAAACTAAAAATCAATGCCAAATTTCACACCTGAATTCTCAATGAAAATACCAGTGTTACGGAGGTTCTCATTACATTCGAATAATTAGTTCCACATAATTAGTCAGATAAGTATAGTAGAAAAATTAAGATCTTCTATAACCTTACCAATCAGAAGAAATGTATCTGGAAATTACAAATTACAAAAAATGAAACTTTTGTCAAATCCAGTTCTGTGAAAGTTCTTACTAAGTTTTTCATACCGGCCCAGGAATATCTGTATCCCAAATCTAATCTGTACGTGTGTTCTACTGTAATTACTATCTATGATGGTATAGAACAAAGTTTAAAAATGGATTTTGTCAAATCCGGACAGATTACATGAAAGCAAAAATGGATATTTAAATTATTTTCAGATTTTCTTACTTTTTTTAACGGAGTTGGGTAATACTTCATTTGTTTCATGTATGGTGTTACATACCCATGAAATACACTTAAGCTCTGTTCGATAGGATTACATCAACTTATACCAACCTACACCAGGAGAGCAATTCCACAAATGTAGGAATGTTATATGACTTTGCGCCTTGTTTTACTCGAGTATTTGTGGAATATCCCTACTGGTACCTCATACGGGAGAGTCCCCACAGATCACATCAAATTTTGAAAATTGACGTATTTCCAAGCCCATTTCATCATATAGATGGGATTTTAAAGGCTAAAAATTTAGTCGTTGTATTAGTACAACTAAGTATGTGAAGTGAATTCATCTACCTCTGCTTTCCATTTTATGGCTACTTAGAGGTTAAAAACGGCACCACTTTCACGACCAAAATATCCTCTATTCCTAATAGGTACTGACAGTTTTCAGTCTCATTTTTATCTATGAAATTCGTGTTAGTTGTGATTTCTAAATTAATAATTATATTCATTCATTCATTTAATTGAATTATTCGAAAAAAAGTTTCTGATAATTGCAAATGGGCGCGAATGGGGGCAAGGAAATTCGAATTTGGTATCGAAGGAGTAGGGATAATAGTTTAGAAAGTGGTGCAGTTTTTGTTGCAGCGTTTCGTTGAGCGTCTGTTCTCTATTATATTTTATACTCTGTGATTTGATCATGAGTTCACCCCTTTTGACTTCAATGATTAAAATCCATAATTCGTGTGCTTCTTGCGTTAATGGCGGTGAAAGTTGAAATTTGTACTCATTAATCATTGATAAATTTTCACCTTTGATTTCGAAGTGAATTCACAAATCGTTATATAGTGTAAAATTGAATGTTTTGTAATTGAACTCTCTGGTATTTAAACTTGAATTTGTACTACTTTAACGGCACCCCAACAGTTATAACCTACAAGTATGAATGGTGAGTTAGTTCAATTATGGATGCGCTCCACTTGAAATTCTTGGTTTGTTCAGTAATCACTAACTGCTTCGACTGACTATTCTTTCGATGATTTTATGGATTTTATGATTGCTTGATCTTTTCTTGCTGTAGCTGTGTCGATCTCCGAGGGTGTATCATTTGAACTTCGCCTTGTTTCAGTTTTCATCCGAGAAATCGCGAATCAAAATCAATTTAAGTCATTTAAGTGTGCGAGCTGAGCTTGATTAAGTTGGTTGAGTCAAGAATGTTTCTTGTATTGGAACTGCTTATTCAGGCGTCGATTCGTTATTAGTAGGAATTAGTTTTGGGCTTTGGTTTTGTGTAAGGCTAAGATCAAGAACATGCCTACAGTACCAAGTCCAAGATTTCGTTATCCAAGATCATGACAAAGACTAAGACGACGAATATTGATGCAAGACCATGATCCAATCTGATATGATTTGAGTTTTGATCTTACTTTTGATCATTGATAACTTTAACTACCCCTAATTACCGTCAAGCTCCTGATTTTTTTCCTCTACCAACGGAGGGTTCTGGTATCACGTAAATATTTGAGAAGTTTAATTCAAGTCAGCAACTCTGTATCCGAGTGGTTGTTGTAGATTTTTTTTCTTCGAACAAATAATGACGAACCTATTAAAAATCTGGAGAGATCCTAAAAAACCGAAAATATGAAAAAAAAAAATTGAAATAAATATTACAAAAATTCTGAATTTGCTTGGGTAAAAATTACTTGTAAAATGAATTAAATTGGTGAAAATTCATTAAATTTTTGAACTTGAAATTTTACAAAAGGCTATGATATTTATTCCATACCTATCTTCGTTTTTAGCAGTTCTTTGCATAAACGGGTCAGTGACTTAGACAAATGAGAGTTGTTTATGAAAAAAAATTTTTCTTCTTTCGAATTTATTGACTTATTGATATCATCTACTACCACTTGTGAGCATAAAGTTGAAAAAAATTAATCAAATTTTTTTAAATTATGCTTTCTGTGTACTTACTGATTACTCCGTCCTGTTATCTGCATGAGAAGTAACATATCATGAAGAAGACATTTCGTACTGACGAATGAAATTAATCTCTCCTAACGAATTAAATCATGAAAGTCGTTTTTCAACATATCCATTTCTGACAGGTGACACTGACAGTATCGCATAATGAAATCATCGCTTCAATATGTACCTACGCGTTTTAATCACCGCATCGTTAACCATTTCGCTTTTTATTTTATTTTTTTCTACATGCTTTTTTTATTCTCTCTTGCAACTTTTCCTTGCGTCTGATATTTTCACCATAAATTACCAGTTATATCGTGAACTTGGGCTAATTACTACGAAATAAACCCAAAGATACCAAAGTGCGAAAGCTCCGGTGTTGTTTTTTAAGTACGTTTGTATGAAAATCTGCTCATTAATCGTGTGTCATGGAACGACCTGGTGGTGGGGTAGGTACGTTTTTCGTTTCATGACTAGAGGAAAGTTTTGCCCCTAAAACTGTAATTCGTGTATAATTATGTATACTGTGTAATATATATATTCATCGTCACAATACTAAGTGACAATCTAGAGGATAAATGTCATTGTGACAACCGCGTATAATACAAGTTGGTACTATATGAACTGTCACTGTCGTGTACACAGATACGTTTTGTCGTTATCGATGTGTCACTTCCTTATAGCGCTGTTCACACTTAGCTAGTTAACTGGCCACTATAAAGCTAATTTTTTAGCAGATACTAGTAACGCTAGTATTAGCTTGGCTGTTTAATTGCGAAATTGTTCGCTCAAAGTTAGAACGAAAATAGAGAGAAAGTTAGTCATAATGTTAGTTTCTGAAATAATTATAATACTTCTGATATTTTCATCAGGATCGATGAAAAAATAAAAATTGAAAATGTTTTGGTCTTTGGAGGAAAAAGGTACCTCTGTGCATGGAAATGCATTCGAATTTGCAAATATTGGTTATACTTAATACTTACCATTGAATATATGAAACCTACACTCGCATTTTTACTTCATAAAGAATGAATTCTGTGTAATCTAAGCCTCATGATGTGTCATTATATTGTACATTTCTACCATTTGTAATGGGAAAATACAACCATTCCACTTGACCTCTGTTGTTTAATTTGGAGATGATCAAGTCTGTATGGACTATTCCTAGTTCCTATTGAGAATCAAGTTTGACAACATACTGAAAAGCACAATCCCTAGTGTATAGGTACCTATTATAGTAGTGAAAAATACGTCGACTTCTCATTTGGGAGTTGTAATGGCTCTGTAAGAAATAAATTAACTTATAAGAAATTAAGAAGACAGCTGAAGAACCTGAATTAATTATCTTATAATCATTTTTGAGTAGTAGTACCATCATCAATTAGATCTATTTGTAACGTATATTTTCGTCTATTTTTAGAAATGACGAACATATTCGTTCACTCATTTTCGAATACCAAAAACGTAGATATTTATCAACAATTATCATCCCATAACTCTTTGTAAACAACCACTAAATTACCCGTATTTAATTTTATGTATACAGATATACTTTCTGTATATTTATGACCTAGTTGTACCTGTCCCTCGAGTACTCGACGAGTCAGCACAACCCTATAATAACAACACCCTACTTCACTTTACCTACCCGACACGTACGTTTTCATACATATAATCCCTCGATTCAGTAGTATAATGAATCAGTTCTTCAACAGCTACTTCTAAGTACCTGGAACCTCTCTTGTAGAAGTCTCTGGTGAACAGATAGTCTTGCTTGTTGAATTGTGATTGTATATGTATAAATATTAACGTATATGTATGTACTGTGATGTACAAATTATTATTTTATTAAATGTGTAAACTCACTCATGTGTTTGATATATTATTGAGTCTATAAGTAATGTTAAGGTCCACGATAGTCTGTGGATGATAAACTTGAATTTATTTTAGAAGTATTACTGCTTTTACAGTACGTGATATTTCGTGTATGGTGTACTCCCGAAAGTGGTTCTAATTAGGTACATTACCACCTCTTTTGGCCATTACACTATTGCTAAATTTTTAGCTACTAATTTTCTACTTCTTGAAAAGCTACTTTTTCTAACGGAGCTGCTGCTGTCATAGAGTTTTTTTCGTTTATACGCCTTTTTACCATCCCTCAATTTTTTTTTCACTCTTATTAATGACCATTGGATGTTGCTCGTCGTCGGATAATATAGACAAAAGAAAGCCTGAAAATTTTCGATTCACATCGTTTCGTACGTAACACAATGCAACAGCTCTTTTTTTTTCCATCTCTCATCATTCCCCTTGCCCTCAAGAACTAGTCGAGTGCACGTTAGTTCTTGACGTCTTGAGTTCGAAATTAATAGCGTAATTCCACCGTAACGACCATCGCATAAGAAGGAAATCTTCATCTTTTAATGGGCTAAAATAGAGCACGAAAAATGCAGCGAGAGGAAGCAGAAATGCACGGTTTGGTGTGCTTTTCTTGGTCTTAAATCGATGATTGCAATTTTCGCTTGTCGTGTATCACGCCTTGAATTCGAGGAGGAAAAAATAATGAAGGAGGGGTAGGGAAAGAAAGAATTCACGCCGATATAATATAATAGTATTAAAATTATGAAGCGTATCGGTCGAACTATAGTTCGTCAGAGAAAACCAACAGTAACGATGAACAAATCATTATCTCCACGTACACTGTATTATAGACTATGAAAAATGTACTTTATTTTTCGTTTATACGAAGCCCTGCAAATTCTGTGAATTAATTCCATTTCTATTTTGGCATCATAAAGAAAAAGTTGATCTAAAACAGTCGAAAATTCTGTAATTGTAATCGTTGGACAATAAAACTGTATATTTGAGAGGTAAACATTGTCGCAAGTGCGAAATTTGCAATGTATGGCATGTATATGATTTTTACCGATGTACTACATTGTTATGTATTGGTTGACCATACTATGGAATACCTTTCATTACTAACGTAAAAATATGGTAATTACTAATTAGCATCAAATTGTATGAAAAGTTAAACACTGCAGACTCTGTGAAATCGGTAAAACGTTACCTACTAAAGATGGTTCGCTTTTTAGGTACAGAATAATATCATGTATTGTAATGTTCGAAGAATTTTTTTGTTAGAATTTTTTGTATGTATATCGATGGTACTCGCTTTATCTCGAGCGCTATGCTATAAGTGTGGAGTTTGATGCTCTCCTAATTTTGCCCGCCTCATTTCGCCTGTGTTTGTTACAGACTACTCATATGTTGGTATATTGTTCAAAATTCTTCATTTTTATATTCTTCAAGTACTGTGCTAAGTTGAATTATAGTGTTTTTCTTGATACCTATTCGAAGTAGGTATACTTGTAATGAATAATACATATTTTGATTTTACATTTTTACTACCAGTTATTTATACAGGTAACTAATTTTCTTAGTGTTCAACGGGCATTTTATGTTATAAAAATTTAAAAAAAAAACAGAATTCAGAAATTATTTATTCAAAATACTATTGTACAATGTAATAAGTACTTAACACAAAATCCTGGTTTAACAAGATTTCAAACCATATTTTTTGGTTTGTAAATTCCAGTGTTTAGTTGATAAAATGTCTTTGTCCCATTGCATGAGGGCTTCTTTATTTTCTATACAATACTATGAGTTTTGCCTATATGTTTACCTGGAATTAACTCTAAAATATAGATAATGTAACGATATATTAAGTCATTTCTTAATAAATCCGCTCACTCTGTATATATGGTAATATATAAAATATTGATAGGTATATAAAATATATATATGTTACGGGCAAAGTATGGCATAATCTGGACATCATATAAAATGACTGGCCATTTTACATAATGACGGTCAATTTGCATAATTTTCGTGAATTTGCCATGTGGCCGGGTCATTATGTAAAATGCTCACCGTATTTGAGGTTATGAAATTGACTGTTTTAGCCTTTAAGTTTATTGGAAGGTTAGGTGAGGTGGATAATTTTTTTTTTTCGAAAGAGGAATTTATCTTATGACTTTGGATACGTAGCGGAGGTTAGGTGAAGGGGATAATTTCTTTTTCAAAAAAATTTATTCACGTCACCTATCCTCCAATTAAACTTAAAAGCTAAATTAGTCAATTTCACGGCTTCATTTTAACTGTATAAGTAGAAAAAATGTATGTAATATTACATCGAAGACGATATTGTGTGTGAATGTAGGGGTATTTCATATTTGGACCAAAAACTGGTGGGAATTACAAGCAATGGCCGGACATACGTTAAATTTACAAAAATTATACAAATAGACCGTTTTTGTGTCAAATGGCCAGTTATTTTATATCATATCTAGATTATGCTATACTTTGCGCGTAACTTATATTTATGTATTACCATATAGGTACAGAGTGAGCGGATTCGCTAAGAAATGATTTAATATATCGCTAGATTATCTATATTTCTGCATTGATTCCAGGTTAAAATATGGGTATAACTCGTAGTATCGTATAGAAAACAAAAAATCCCTCATGCAATGACACAAAGACTTGTCATAATGAACAGAGTGTGGTTATTTTCAGAAAGTTGATATGTCACTTTTTAGCAGTTTTAAGTTGATCACTGGGTGTGATAGTAGGAAACCAATTCTAGAAATCGGCAAAATATGATCTCAGTTGATCATTCTTCACTATCAAATTTGTTTCAGAAAAAACATGATATGTCGGCAAAAGCATTTAGCTTTGATGAACCATAACCTTATTAGTACTAAAACAACTTAATATATCATTGATTTCTCATTAATTGCAAGTTAATTTTTGTCAAAACATGATAAGTATGTCACTCCAAATCTTGATATGTCATAGAATCTTTTCCCTCACCTTGCATTTTACATCCATCTACTCACAATTTCAAGTTGCAGTCATGATTAACTGAAACTGGTCCCCTCAAAGCGCAATTCCATACTTTGTGTTGCTATTTAGTTGATTTCCTGAATTTACACTTGCAGATAAACTTTTTTTTTTGTCTCCTTGTAAATGGCAAAAAGTGACCTATCACTTTTTTGAAAATATACGCTGTTTATTTCGTATAAATTCGGTTCATATGGTTATAAGAGCCCTACATCTTTGTCACCATGTCACAAATCTGATTTGATGAAGAAGGGTAATCATTCTTCCCAAAGTATCTTTTGAGAATAATTATGTGATGATCATCCGAGTCCCTCAGGGCCGGATTTAGGGGGGGTGTAAAGGTACAACTGTACCAGGCGGCATAAAAAATTATGGAAAAAAAATTTTTTGACAACTTTCTTTTTTATTAAGTATGACTGTAAAAAATATTCAATTAAACCTATAAATTATTAATTTGATAAAACAGATAAAAATCAATAAAAAAAATTTTGTCAGTGGGGGTGGATGGCAACAATTGAAAAATGAGGTTGTGCAAAAATTTTATTGTATTCGGGTACCTACTGGAGTTATAAATCTGGCCCTGCAGTCCCCCCTTCCTCCAAAACCTGTTAGCTTGGTGTGTAATCTCTTCAATCAGCTCTCGTATTCCACTTTGAACTGACGAATTTTCTTTTTTAATTTCTTCTGTTTCCAGTACGGACAGCGGATGGGACAATCCGTTTCGGCCAGACGGCGACCTTTCCAAGGAGGCCGACGAAATTGTCGAATTAATCAGGGAGGGCAAACCGATTACGCCGACGCAGACGACCAATCCGTCTGGAAAACTGCTGGAGGAAAACGGCTCGGCAGTCAAGCAAAGCGTGAACGTGGCGAACGCTGCGAACAAAGTCAACGGTAGCGCACCAACCGAAAATTCGGTCGTCACCGGCGTCGAAGTGCTACACTGCACCACCGCTAAACCCACAGATGCATCGCAAGTCGAGCACGTCGTCATTAAGAAAAAGCCAAAATGCAAATGCTGCGTCATACAGTAATGTCGTGAAAAAAATTGTACCACAAAGTGCGCCTGGCAAATTTTAAAAGACGAGAGCGAGAGAGAAAATGAGATTTAAACGCAAATTTTTATTCTTATATAACTCCCCCCAACCACCCTCCCTCCCATCCCTTTCTACGAACAAAATGCGAAATTTACCTTACCTACAACGTATTCGAAGTATTAATATATAATTAATATACATCTTATGTATAATACCTATTTTTTTTATATATTGATAATTTTTTTTCTTTTGTTCTCTTAAAACGTGTGTGGGAAAATTGTGTTTTTCTACCTTATTATCTCGTTTCTCATCTCCCATTATCGTACCTATTTAAAATTTTATTCATACTTTTTTTTATAATATACTTATATATTATATACCTACACGGTTACCATAAAGTGTGTGTCGGATCATTGTGAACGAAAAACCTAAATTTTATGGGTGAATTTTGTAAAAATCTCATCTTTTTGATAGAAACCACTTTGATAAAAGCTGCCGATTGATTGATTGATTGATTGTAGTCGTTGGAGAGAATCGATTATGAAATTTTTTCTCTCCGAATTACGAATTGTTCTGTATAATACGATAACGATACGATATTTGTTTGGTGCAGTTCCTATGCAAGTGATATGTAATTGAGTACGTTAATTTTATTTAAATTCTTTTATTTTCCTCTTCCTTTTTTTCATCTTTTTTTCCTCTTTTTTTTTCTTTTATTTTGACAAGTACGAACAGAAAATGTAAAAATTCGTTGTATTATAATTATGATGATGTTTGTTTTTCTTCTTGTAAATTAATTTCGAAGAAGCATTTTTTCCCCCTCCTTTTTTTGGTTCTTCTTTTCGTAATTGTTTTGTTTTTTCCTTCATTTCCACCTCTCCCCTCCCACATTTTCGATTTGTTTTTTTGGCTGTATCTCTATTTTATTTTGCGTGGACATTTTTTATTATAATTTGTGTAGAATGGAAGAGTGGACCACCTTTTGGCGTTTTTTCCAAAAGTGCCTTTGTCGTAAAAGTGTATTTTTTATGGTCCTGTACCCATAATATACGCTCGAAAAAACAAATGTTTAAATTATAGTGGAGTACTCGCTGGTTGGAATCGTTCGAATTTGAGGTATTAATAAATTATGATCACTTTGATGATGCGTCAGACTGAATAGTTTTACAGCGGTGCCTGCGAAAATGCGAGCTTCAAGGTCGTCCTTGAATAATGTAGAACAGTGTAGTCGTACAGTGGTGTTCAAAGTTTATGGGCACGTCAGATGTTTGCTGTTGATGTTTAACGGTATCTGGCTTCGCGAATGTAGCTGTTATATATTCATGTGTTGCAAGCGAAATTTAATTTAAGAAGGGAGGGAGAAGTATTAAAATTTTTAAATTCTTCCACTTCGGTGATAATATAATAAAATATTCGACCCCAAATCATTTTAATAGTGAAAATGAGGAGGCTACGAAGTATTTCTATGTTTTAGTCTTTCGCGTACTTATACATATTCATTATACTCTCCTTAACGAGGTGAAGATTCGCTGGTTGCAACTTCAAATAATTGAGAAAAAAAAATTACCGTTTCCTTTTCAAATGAAATTAGCCTGCTAAAAAATGGAAAGAATGATATTTCAAACGGGTTTATAATCCCATTTTAGAAATTTTTCAATGGAACAATAAAACTGCATTATTTGACTGGTAAATAGTAATATCGTTAATATAAAACTGTAAAGCCTGTGCGGATCACTCGATAGAACGTTAAACCATCGAAGACCGAAAAATGTCAAAAATGGACTTGAACCCGTTTGGAAAATCGCTCGTTATATGTGATATAAATAAATTCATCTGTAGCCACCCGAAATGTTGAAAATATTGTCTAATTATTAAGAAAAAAATTTCTTAGATGAGTCAGTTACCCCCTTTTTATTGTCCGTAGTATTCATTTTGTTTATTTTCTCTCAGTTTTCTGTTTCAAACTATCTACAAAACTCAGTAATTGAAATTTTTCTTGTTAGTTGTTAGTGTTCCGTATCAAATTTCATTTTAAGTCTTGGAATTATCGAAAAATGAAATTTTAATTTTTAAATGCATTCTGTTTACGATTCATAGTATTTCTCATTTCTACTTCCGAGCAATGTGTAATAAACTTTAACTTCATGACTTGAGTGTTGGCAATCATAATTGACGTCAGTCCCGTAAAAAACATTTAATTTGCATGAAATGACCACTAACTTATGCTCAATGCGGACTTAGAAGTTATTTTTCTTGAAAACTTAACAATAAATTTCTTTTCTACTTTTGAAAATTCCTCATATGAGTTCCGCAGAAAAATCATTCAAGTCTTTAGTCTATTTTTAAATTTGAAAGAACTGCTACTCTGGATTTTTTTGTTTTTAATGTTGGTTTTTGAAAACTACTGCTTCATTTGGCTTTATTCTATCACATTATTTGAAATTATTTTCGATCATCATTCAGAAATACACATATCATTTGAACCTAAATTTTGATTACGTTCAATTTTTTCATTTCAACCTTGAAACAGTGTGCAAAATAAGTCAGTATAATGATTAGCTTATGGGTGTGTGAAAAAAAAAATGGTATCTTTAGTCATTTATTTCCTGTAACCTTGAAGCTTGCATTTTTCGTTTTGATTCATGATAGAAAAAGCTTCGAAGAAATTCAATTTTTCTCTTCAAGGGCTACGATAATTGTAAATCGAAAATTATGAAAAAGCATAAATGTCAGCCGTTTCGATTGGAACGAAAGAATTCTCTTTTTTGAAGTATATAATTTCCAAAATACCTTCAAAAATTTTTAATTTTCTTAATTTTCCAGAAATATACATCATAAGCGAAAGCTATATAATTTCAAACCATGTTAAAATTTTTAAAAGAAAATCATACGTTTATAATATTCCTGTTAGACTGACGTCAATTTTCCTTTTATGAGCTTTAAAGTGAAAGTTTACTACGAAGTATAGTCTCGAAGGTGTATGGATCTTAAAGTATTTAGATTCGAAATTGTTTTGCAGATCGACAGTAATTTTATAAATTTTAATTTTTTGGTTTTTTTGAACGGAAAATTTGAATTTCAGTCTCGACGCTTATATGTTTAAGGGCTGTGGAAATTGGTACGAGTGGTAATTGGTAAAGCATGTATGGTGGGTTAAGTCTTGCGAATTTTACATTTTCAAAGTCGAGGCAGCTTGTGGGAGCTGAAGGTAACTCGCCCACATTTTATGTACGATTCAGAATATCAACGATATGTGTGTTAAACTTTTTTCGTATTTTGTTACGCACCAAGATTTGGAAGATAACTCATTCTTAAGAATTACGTTTATTTATTTATCTATTTATGTATATGTATTTATTTATTATTTTATTTATTTATTTATTTTTGGATCAAAAAAATACATTATGAACTAAACATAATGTTTACCATATTTATGAATCACTATTTAAAATTCTTTCACAGTTTCTTCAGAAAACAAAATAAAAAAAATAAAAAACCCATGTATGTCTTTACCATTTTTTTAATAGCTTGATTACGCGTGCTCAACTTTAGTGAAAAATGTACATATTTTGTATTTTAAAAAATTGTTTCTTTTTTTTTTTTTTTTTAGACTTTGTTATTTATTTGAATGAATACCTATCGCATCTTTCGTGAGTTGTCAAAATGATGGGCCGTTGTTTTTATTATTCTCTCGTTCATAAGTGTATAATTATATAAACCCTCTTTGTATAATGTTCATTTTCAATTCAGCAAACCGTCCACTTGAGCCTTGTCCCACTTTGCATTTGGCATTATTGCAGGGACCATGGGTTTTACACTCTTCACTTTTTTTTTTTTTAATTCATTAATAAAATTTTTGCTTAAATTGTCACGTAACGACTTGTAAACTGAGACTCAAAATTGCATTTTTTAAAATTTTTCCATCGCCTCTTGTTATTGATTTCTACGATTTTTAATAGTGTTTTGTTACGTTTCATAATCCTTACTTAATCCTTTATTGCCTCATTTGTGTGGAATTAACTGTTCTTTGAACTTGAAATTGAAACAACAAAATGAAAAATGATTAAGAAACAGCTTTTAATAATTATTTACTTATCATTAATGTTGAAAGGGCTGATGAAATTCAATTTTTCGTATATTTATTTAGTTTTCTGAGAACAGTTAATAAACCAATAGAGGACATTTTCTTTGTTAGTAATGAAATATTATAACTACCACAATAATTCACATTTATTGTAAACGAATGTACAATATGGCGCAGGTATCATTTTTATTAATTTTTTTAAACAGCATTTTGCAGCTGAGATCGTGTCCGCCAAACGTCTTCCACAAATATCCGATTACTCAACTGTGTGTGTGATACCTTCTCCAAATAATTATTTTAACCCTGCCATTAAAACAATGTTATATCATGCACATCACCTTTTTAGTAGGTAATTTATTTTTAACTAATAATACTTTTTCTGGTTTGCTTGTTGTACATACATTTGGTTTTTCATTGTATTCGATGAATTCATAATTGTTTGTACATTCAAAATGCGATCGAGTCGCGATTCGTTTAATGTTTTACTACGTATACACGTTCAAAAATTTTAGATTTAATGCTAGGTTTACTAACCGGTCATAAGGGAAATAGTTTGATTCATACGGGGATACGATTCAGCTGACTGCAATTTTGTTTTGTTTTTTTTCTTCAAGTTCACTGAAACGTCCAAAGACAACCTTGGTTATTGGAAATCTGTTTACCTGGTTTTTGAATTAGAATTTGCTGGAGTGAAAAATCAGTCGTTCGTGAATGCTAATGAAGTGTGAAAAATCTATTGTCGGTTCTTGAACAATCTTCGAATCGACTCATTATTTTTATTTTTTTTCCTACTCCAGGCAGTGAAAAATTCTTCCAGTTTTTGTTTAGTTATGTGAAAAAAAATGTAAATAAAATGAGGGAAAAAATAGAAAATATATTTGTTTGTTCAGATCATTTCACTGCATGATGTAAAATTTTAATAGTACATTCCTATTATCGTCGCGCCAATGGTATATTTTCTCGCTTGCTCGAGCGATGATAACAGTTTTCATAATACTTATCCATCTTATTTATGAATATTATGAATATGTATATTGTACCCTTACCTTTAGTACGTATGTAACATTTTATAATAGTGTGTAATGGAAAACACGACATGCAAAAAGAAATTGTTCACATCGTTTTACTTTTTTTTTTTTTTTGGTCAAATTTTATCATTGTTTTATGTAGAGGATTGAAATTTTTTGTGTCGTAAGTTTGTAAATACTATAAATATTATTAAATTTTTATTATTGATTTTATGTCATTGTGATTGTTAGAATTGAAAAAAGGAAAAAAAATCACGAAAATATTGAATTTATTCTCATCAGCTGATACCAAGACGTAGAAATGCACAGAAAGTGAATTCTTAAACAATTACTGATACTGCGGAGATGGAAATTTGTGGAAGAGTTGAAAAAATGTAGATAACTTGAATACGTTTTTTTCTAATGGTTCAAACTTTTTAGGCAAAGATAATTTGAAAGTGACGAGCTTTTCATGAAAAAAATTCGCCTCCTTTTATTAGCTAGTTTGTAATAATACGAAACAAAAATGAGCTAATTTTTTAAAGCAGAAAAAATTTCGTGGTTCGCCAGTCTCTCTTCTAACATAGATTAATTCATCGAGATGGTAAAGGCAAAAATTGTTGCCGCAGTTTGTGTTTATGTTTTGGGTATATTTTTGGCTAAAACTGCGAGGTGGAAATTAATAAAAATTGTTTTCGTTCAAAAGAAAGTTGAAATATTGATTAGTGAA
Source organism: Ericerus pela (assembly GCA_011428145.1). Taxonomy (NCBI): domain Eukaryota; kingdom Metazoa; phylum Arthropoda; class Insecta; order Hemiptera; family Coccidae; genus Ericerus; species Ericerus pela. The sequence goes on along the minus strand of WOFM01000542.1, from coordinate 733,849 downwards.
ATTTGATCCAAATCTTTACTACTCAATGAAGTAAAAAACATGTTTCGAAAAAATCCAGCTCCTCCGAGAAATATGTTTAAAGGTTTCGTCTTTAAACGTAAGTCTGTGAAAGCTGTGCCGCAAGTCGTATCCGTTTGGTCTTGTAACAGATTTCAAACTTCTGCTCTACCAAAAAATTTTGTAAAACCACTTTTTGCGAGAAAATTTCATTCATTGGTACAGGCTAAAAATTCATTGAAGAGGATTTTTTTCGAAGATGTTGCTCAGTCGGAATATTATTGAAAGACACCCTACGTTCGTCCTTCAGCAAACGCGTGTGTGTCTTCATCTTTCATCCACAATAAATGGTGCAATGTTTCTGCAAAATATATCTGATCTATGATTTTAATGCGAGGTAATTTGACATCTATAATTTTTTGTCGAGAAAAATGTACTTATGTCCATGATATTATGGTATTTATCACATTAAGAAATTAAATAATATGAATATTTCTTTTAACATGACACCACGGCAAAAGCTTGTGCCATTACTAACAGTACCTATTTATTTTATTTTTTTTATTGTAAATTATTCTTCCACGCATAGTACTTCAATTTCTTTGAAAATTTTTTTTTGTTATTTTGTTAATCCAAAAAAATATTGGCTACCTGCCTATTTACCGAGGAAAGTCGTGAATTGATTATTAAAGAAACAGCTTTACTGTAATGTGGTGTAATGATAATGACTCTGAACCAAATTAGCTTGAAATTTAATTTTCCGAATCGATTGTTGTTGGTTTATTTACGTTTCAAGTCGGATGATGAGCAGTTAGTAGTCAGATGCAAAGAATGCTGTTTTGACTAAATATTAGGTATTATTGTCATTCAGGGACGTCTCGACTGGGGGCAGGGAGTGAGTTACCTCTCCTCCAGTCGGCAAATCGGCAAATTTTGAGAACAGTCGGCAGATTCGAATATTTTTACCGACATTAAGAAAAGAAGGAAGTTATCAGTTAGATCCGTGTATAGGCTCTATAAGCTTTTTTTTTATTGGAAAGTTCGAACACATTCAGCCCCCTCTGGAAAATTATTTCGGGACGTCACTGCGGTTCATTTAAGTTGCATCCCTCACTGAGTGTTAGATGCGTTGATTACGGTAAGGCTTATGTCGCATTGGCGTCTAACCCATATGGAGACAGGGGTAGTTGCTCCACAAAAAAAAATTCGACGAAACCTGTCAAATGATCAGGTGGGAGTCCAAAAAAGAGCAGGATATCAACTTTCAAAAATTTTGTCTCGCTCCTTACGGGATTTAGAAACTAAGGCGCCCTTGTTAGATCATGTTATATAAAATAAATAGATTTTCATAGAACCTACTTTAAAAAATGCTTTAATCTTTTCGTTTCTTGTATTGAGAAAACTGAAATGGTAATCGTAAAATGTTGCGTAAAATTATGGAAGATTGATCTCGGAATCGAAACTTGAAAGTTAGAAAGACGCGGCCGCAGGAAGCCGGGAGAAACAGCATAAACCAAACACAGTGGTTCCCTTTGTAAACTATAAACTTTACAATAAACCATCCTTTTTACGGAAAGGCGAAAGTTGTTCCGGGATTACGGGAAAAAGACGTAAACATTAACGATACTACTGGTCAAATTTATCTCTATTTCACTCGGGAAATGTGACAACGTTGCTCTAAGCGTAGCAGTTTGCATTTTGCCGGCATCTTCAGCAGGCCTTATTCCGTTTGCTTTTGCTGACAACGGGGAGGCCACACGGTCAACCAAGGCAAACCCTTTCACTGCTTTCGCTTTCACCCTTCAAGTTTACTCACACTCCCACACTTGACACTGTGCGGTGTGCCCTCCAACACATGCGCTTTCTCCAATTTCACAATACACACAGGATAATTCCTCGTAATATTCCGTCGCCGACTGGAAATAGTGGATGTGAAATGATAACGTCGATAAACGGCATTTATTTACAAAATCAAAAATGTATGTTTCTGTCATTATTGTTCGATTGTTGAAATAATTGAAAAATTACATAATATTTAGAATGTGAAACAATTGGAACAGCATCATCGCACTAAACATGTTTCCCGATTCGTCTGAAGTGGGCAAATATTTTCATGAAATGTTCAAGTTTCGTTGGGACGAGTACAGGTATGCACACCTGCGAATATTTCTGATAACCAGAAGTATGGTGCTGTTTCTTTTTCTAGCTTGATTTTGGTTGTCGAAATTTCGAAAATGATGATTCATGCTTAAAAAATTTTTTAAATTCATCCATTTTTTTGCCGGTTTATGATCATTGTAATCAGTTGTTTGCAAATAATTTGCTCATCACATGTGGATGTTTTTGTGTGATTCAACAAATGCAGCGATTTATTTCCAGTTCAGTGACAATACTAAGGAATTTGAGATTTTGCATTCATTGTGAAAAGCGCTGAATTGTTATTTTACTGAAATTATATTTATCGTACGTTTTTCTGTTTTTCATTTTCATCAGGATCCAATTCATAGATTTTATTCGTTTTTGCTTTAAAAAATTTGATGTGTTTTTATCATAATTAACCAAATGTTATGCATACGTAATTTTATTTGATCTTGAAAATTCTTTAAAAAATTTTGTGCATTTGTCACAGGCGGAATAGTTCGTTACTCGTTGTTAATCCCACGAAACGAAGAAAAAAGGTAATCATGACTAATTATATTGAATATACTTCCGTACCTATAATTTTTTTCTTCGCTGACATGATCTTTGAATTTTCAGTACGCAGAAGAAGAAGGGCTGATTTATAAACCTCTTGATTTTGAAATTTTTGGAAATATCTCAGCTTTTGGGATTTTCGAAATTTCACGTCTCGCTGTATTCGAAAAATTTCTAAGACGCACCAGTTACCTTTACTTGCACCTTCAAACTTTGACTGAACCCCCCACTGAATCCTCGTCGCCCGCCGATACTGATTTGCTGCCAGCAAAAATGCGTACATCAGATGTTACCGACGTGCCGAAGGTAATTTTGTGTATTTTTGTTGTAGTCTCTTTGACTTCGAAGGAATATATTATATTTAGGTACCATATATCATAATTTCCGTAGGTTTTCTTCGTACGATACAGCTAGTATTAAAATAATAAAGTTTAAGACCTTGAAAACTACTCGCACATGTAACGCCAAAAATCTTCTCTTTGTATCTGGTTCTAATATCGAGAATACGGTTAATTCAGTGATCTTCTAAATTTTTGGGTTTTAGGTCGTGAAAATAGGTGTACGCGGTGTGTTCGAACTTATCAGAACCAGTAAGGATGAATGTCCTCACCTGTGTATTAAAGCTGTGAATTCCTTGCTTACTTTGCTGGAGGGCTTACAACTAGAAGCACTGAGTGATGAACCATCGGATATCATCAGTATAACTAACTTACTTGAATTCCAGTGAACGCTGCATTGTTATTGATATTTATTAATATCTTTGAAATTTTCCAGACGATATTTTTAACGTACTGCTGACGGTTGTTAAAGATAGTTTAAGTGAGAAGTCATCCGATCCAGATCATCATGTTAATCGTTTGGTGGAGCTTTCGTCTGCATCTCTGCTGAGTTTTGCCATTATTCGTGGGGATACTGGTAAAATGTTGAGAGCAATAAGCATTATTCTCACTTCTAAGTATTCAACTTCCCATAAAATGATTGTAAGCATCAATTCTTGTTATTTTGTATGGTATATTTAAAATGAGAAATCGTGAACTGCTCATAATATCGCATATTTCAGCTTCCGAATGCCGTTATTGAACTTCAAAAAAGTGTTCAAAGTATAATTACGGGCAAGTTGAAGCATCCGTCTTGGTTTACCCATGGCATTTTGAAAAGTTCCTGCATTTCGTCGTTTCATCTTCTACTTACTTCAGGTAAATTGTTCGGAATTTGAAGCGCCTTATTCCAATGTTGAGAAAACTAATGCTTATATATTTTTTTTTGTACAGATAATATGATAAAAATCCCTTTGAAAATTAAAAATATTGCCTGTGATGGATACTTTTTATACATTTATACGTCGTATGGATTGTACAAAGTTGGCACTGGATACAACGGTACCATTCCTCGAAATATTTATGCTTGTAACCCTGCATTTTTCGGGCTAGAGAATGGTTGGATTGGTTTCATCAAGGTTAGCATGTAATATTATTTCTTTTGATGATTTTACTAGTTTAAGGAGAAACCAGAAAAAATTTCTTTGTTACGCGTCTGTAATTCATCCTCGACCATCTTTTCCTCTCCTGTTTTTTATCCTCGTCTTGTAATTGTAAAATAAAAAATGCATTAGGTAAGATTTATAATTTGGAGAAATAATAGCCAATTAGTTAGAATTGGTACCTAGTTTATTTTGTTTCTAGTACCTACTTATTTATTTGCATCCGTTTTTTGGTGAAATTTTTCTCTATTAATTTCCATGTGAAGTACCTATATTTTATGATATTCCTGAGTTTCGCATAAGAAAGATTTTCGTTATACTTTTATAAAAAAAATGTCTATACATTTTTAAACTCAATTTGGTTTATTCATTTGTTTCAGAAAACGTTGTATTTTGTTCTTACCAAACCAAAGAATCACTACGAATTTTATTCGATCAATACCATGACCTTAGAACTTCAAAATATGTTACGAGTAGACGCCAGCGTTCTGAATGTGAATAAAGGACCTTTATTCGTAAACGATGATTATTTATGTCTACTATCATCTATCAAAGAGGTATATTTCACTTCTGTATGTTTAGAATCTATGACTGAAAATTATTCATTCATCTAAAATTATAATCTGTACTGGTAGGATACTATCGTCCTTCGTTATCTAGACGTCAGTGAAAACAAAGTCACCTTATCGCCCGATGACATGCAGTTAAAACTGTCGAAAAAATATTTTAAATTATTCGGTTCGGCTTTTGAAGGCACAGAAGGAGTGCTATCCAAGAGCAACGTGGGCATAAGTGATGAGATTGTATCTTTCGCTTGCGGAAAGGAATTCTCTTTTTTACGAACTGCTGATGGAAAGGTATAGTCGTATTGGATGGTGCCACTGCGTACTATTTTGACGGAGTGTCTCAGAACTTTGTTTTTTTCTAGGTTTTGTACAACGGTAAATTGGGAAATCAAAATACTCGAGTGCCTGGTTCAAAAAACATTCAGTGTTGGGTAGAGTTGAACTGTCCGAAAATGTCTGTCGTCAAACAATGCGTTACTGGGAATGAAGGTTCAATCGGTTTGCTTGTACATAATGATGGCTCAGTGTATTCAGTTGGCTTCGCCAAGCGAGGAGAAGATGGCGAAAATGGTGAGAATATTATTACAGGCTAAGTTTTAGAGGCGAATATTGGAGGCTAATTTTTTGACGAATGTGTACGAATAATTGGTCACATAAATGGCATCAGTGATAATGTTAAGTTAAAGTTTCTCGTTTCTACCCATATCTGTCTCACTGAATCTGGCTTTGAACATCTCCGTACTTAATAAATGAAGGTACAATATTATTTTTTGTGTTAGTTGATGTATATTAATAGAACTTTTTTTTTGCGTCTATGCTGCCTACGTTAGCTCAAAATTTTTCTATTTGACGTGTAGGCTATTTGCCAAAATAGATTTTATGCATTTAGGGTATTAATTATTACGTTGAAAGTCAAATGATACAATGCTCATTATTGAGTGATAATCCATCGCAGCTACCTGTCAGAATACCATGTGAAAAAATTGTTCGTGTTTACCAATTTTTCTTCAGTATGTCTTCCCTTCAGCTGGTTTAAAATCATTCAACTCGCAATTAGAATTTGAAATGTTGATTTTTAAATTGTTTATTTATGTAATTTATGAGAAATGTTTATGTCTAGCTGATACAGCTGTGTAAAAGAATGTTCGAATGTTAATAATAATAAACTTTCAATTGTAGGAGTACCACGTCGACAGAGTTGTCAAGTGAAACCGAAACGTATGACTCGTATGGAAGGAAAAATTGTATCATTCGCTGCGTGCAATCATGGTTCGACCGCGTTAGTTACCGACCGAGGAGAATTGCATATGTTTGGAAAAGATGCTATCCATTGTGAAGCTGGAACAGGTGATAGAGAATTTCTTTGTTACTTTTAGAATCAAGTACCTACACTATTTAAATCTTGATTTATTAAAAGTAATACTTTCGTTTGCGTAGGCTTAGTTTCAGATTTGAAAAACGTACGAGTCCGCCAAGTAGCTCTTGGTAAAGTACATGTTGTCGTCCTTACCGACAAAGGCCATGTATATACGTTTGGTTACAATGGACGTGGACAATGTGGACGTTACTTTTCTTCAAATGGTTAGTATACTTTTATTTTATGGGCTAAGGCTACGTAACCATTTTACCTACGCCTTGAAGATATATTTTCATTTCGAAGTGAAGGGAAGGAGATTGTCTAGCTCTGAGGTGTAGTAATCTGTTGCGCACTAATTTCTCAATCATACACTGGAGGATCAATGAAACTCAACCGATCACAACGCAATTTTAGGTCGGAAATTTAACAGTGGCCGACCTCGAACTCACAGCCTTTGGATTGCAAAGCCAACCACCTAATCTTTATGCAACGCAGACCTCCTCAAATATATGTTGAGGAAAGTGGTGCTTGAAATGTAATATTTTCCATTTTTCTTCTGACAAAGCAGAACAGATAAAAAGTTGCGAAAAGTCGGGAGAATGCATTTTGCTGTAGAAATGAAATTAAATAAGAAATTAATAATGAAATATCTTGGAAAATGTTTCAGTTCTTAACGTTTTTTTGAAAATTCCTTAGTCAGTGACGCATATACGTTTTAAATTTTGAAAAAGGAAAAAAACACTTCTTTTACTTTAAGAGATTTACCGCCCAAAATTTTGAACGCAAATTGATTGAAATTTCGGTGCTTCGAATAAAAACCTGCTAAAAGAATTGTGATTTGCCTTATTTCACTTGTAAAAGTTTTTAAAATTTTTTTATTCAATTTTTTCAAACATACATCTTGATAACTTCCTCATTTTTTTGCGAAAATACTCTCTATTTATTTCATTGTCAAAACCTGAAATCTGCAGATGTTTCACAATTTGCTCTTTACCTCATTAATCCCATAGAATCAAATCGATTCGAAAATCCTGGAGATATTCCGGCAGAGGATGAAGAAACGGTCGATTCCTCCGAAGAAACGTATTCAGACTTTGTGTGCCCAAAAGGAACCCACGTGTTCAAACAGGATAAATGTATGATTTGTCCCATCTGTCACCAGTGTACTGGTTATGGTTCCGAATGCCAGTTATCTCGAAAAAATGAAGAGCGTGAACCAGGAGAGTAAGTTATCAAAAGTTGAATAATAATATGTCGTGAGTCTTATAATTACTTAATCACCACTTTACTCAAATTAGGGAATGCGGTTGCGGTGATGGTGATTCCGGTTGTGCAAAATGTTGCATTTGTAAAATGTGTGCCTTCGAAGAAGATCCTGAACAGGAACTTGATGATGACAATGACGCCGATGATCTTATAAAAATTAATCTTTTTGGTGCCGTTTATGGTAAGACATAAGTCTGTAATTATCTAATGACCATTGGATCGCAACAGACACTTTATTGGTCAGTAAAACCTCGCGGATGTCATATAAAATCGCTAATTTTAACAGCACTTGTCAAAAATTTTTGAATTCACCATAGAAATACAATTTGTGTGCAATCTTAATTTTTTTCTGTTCGTTCTCAGAATTTAATGAAAATAGGTAATAAGATGAAATTGTTTAAAATTGTCTGCTTTTGCTTAGTTAATGTCTTTGCCTTCCCATTATTTTAAAAATTATGAGCGGAAAAGTTGTGCTAATTTTGAAACATTTTCTTGAATAATTTCTGTTAACAACCAATAAGTTTCATAATGTTTGAAACTAAAAAAATGTTTTTCTTAATTTTTTTTTTTCAATGTTCATATCTACGTTTGGGGCTCAAGGAGTGAGAGTATAAGTCAAAAATAACCATTTTTAGGTTTATGGCAAATTATATGTTCTGAAGATAGTGTAAATAGTAGAATTGAGAAAATGAGTTGACTTATACTTTTATTAACATTGTGTGGAAAGTCTCTAAGACACAAGAAAGTCATTTTTAACCAACTTATACCTACTCCTATTTCCATATGATTGTATGTACTTATAGGTAAGTTGAATTCCTTGTTGCGTCTTTTTTCCCTTCTTTTACTTGGCCGTAGTTGTTTCAATTTGATTATAAAAGTTAGGAACTTGATAAAAGCTTTAAAACGAGGGCTTGTAAGTACTGTTTTGATTTATGACATCTGAAAGTTACGAAAATCCAATAAATCTAACCATTTTAAGTTCCTTGCTTACTGCATTATTTTGTTTATTGTTAGATACATTGCTTGTCGTTTGAACTTTATGGGCTTATTGAGGTGAAAAATTACGAGAGTTATTCATAACTTGGTTTGCTGGGAACTTCGCAGTTCCGGTCAAATAGAGTTCTACGAAATATCGGAAATTAGTTCTAAAAAATATATGTAAAATTTCGTAGACATCCTTGATTTTACATTTTTAACGTTGACAATTGATTTAATTTCGTTTACTTCTAGAAATTTGTTTAATAATTTAATTATTTTTTTTTTTTTTTTTGAAGAACGAAACGAAAGAAAAGCTCGCGCAGAATTCCTCAAAAGGGATAACGACGCAATTTTAACGTTACCCAAAGAAAATCGAAATACTGGTGATTATTTGCGTATTTTAGTTCTTTGAATTAATTTATTTTTCTCGATAGTGTGGACTATTATAGTCTTCATTTTCGTTGCAGGCTCCAAAGTTATCACCAATGCCAATATTCTTGGAAACGATTCTTTAAGTATGGTTTATCTGCCTCCTGCCAAAGTGTTCTTCAAAACTAACGCTCTTGCAATTCAAATTGCAGCGGGACTTCATCATTCAGGTTTGATACCACACCATAGCATAAAATATGGCTCATATAAAGTTCAGATCTTGTATAATTCCATTATTTTTTTGTTCCCCCTCCTCTCAAAATTGATATATTTTATCTTGCAATTGTTCTTGCTTATATCGTTTTTAGTTGTTCTAATGGAAAACGGAGAGGTGTACACTTTCGGTAGCAATTCAATGGGGCAGTTGGGAGTTAGCGATGTCAATCATGTTGGACCAGTACGAGCGAATTTACCTCCCGTAATTGTACAAATTGCCGCTGGTTCCAACCATACTGTCGCTCTTACAACTACCGGAGAAGTTTATACATTCGGAAGCAATTCTGTAAGATTTTAAACACGTTTATTAAAAATGAATGAGACCTATGAAATTATAAAAAAGTGGATTTTTTCATTATTTAATCGTATTATTCCACACGCAGTGAAAAGTACTACTTTCCAGGAAATATATTAAAAGTAAAGTTGGTTCTAGAAAAAACGAATACGTTTGTGAAATTTAGATAAGTAGTAAGGTTTTTGTAGCTTTTTATGGATTTTATGCCGGGGGATGCATGTTTTGGTCTTATTTTTAAACTTCATTTTTGCAACCTTTGGAACTTTTTAGATTGAATGTTTTGCATTTTTCTATCAAATCGTCAGGTATATTTTCAAAAAATAGAGAATTTTTGTATTAATGTCAAGGTAATGAAGAGAATGAATTTTCGTGAAATTTTGTAATTTGATTGCGACCATACTTTTATTTTGTTTTCTTACTAAGCGTAAAAAAAAAAAAGGTTTTATTGAAGTGTGCCTTATAATTCGTTTAATTGATTCCTAAAATTTCAATGAACCTGTTTTAAATTGGATTTTTACTTTGTGCTGGATTTATGGATTTTAAAGTATTCTGAATAATTGAAGAACTGGAGGAGTAAATTTATCATATTGTTGGTTCCGTTCCTCAAACCACCTTGGCATATTCCATTCAATCATAATCTTTCGTGTTACAGAAACATCAACTCGGAGATCACATTATGTCGACGGTGGGAACTGAAGAATTATTATGGACTAACGTACCTTTGCTAATTCCTGAAATCGGGGCGCATCACCAAAAGAAAGCAGTAGGTATCGGAGCCTCCGGAGATTTAACGTTTCTCAAGATAAATGAAAGTTTTGTTAACTTGAATACACTGAATGCATCCACTTTCGTCGCCGACAAAAATCAATTACGTTAGTAGAGTCTTTGGTATTTTTCCTTTCACAGCCATTATGTGTTCTCTCAATTGATTATTTTTGGTTATTATAGTTTTGTTACCAGTTCGAAGTTCGAACAATTATCAGAAACCGTTTGACTGTGTTGTGGTCGAAAAAATCGGCGGCAGTTTTAAAAATTTCAACAGTGTGGATCAAGTCGATTTTACCCATTGTTTCGTGTGTTACGATTCATTCTACAACGTATTATGGAGGTTAATTGAAGAAAATTGTAGTCTTCTCGGGAAGTGTGTAAATGCGTTTTAACTGTTCACGTAATCCTGTATTATATTTCAGCGTTAAATTCGATGAAAATGAAAGCTTGGATCAAAGCTTGTTTGTCAGTTGCTACAATGTGATTGCAAGCGATGTGAGAGAAGAATTTTGTTCGCCGAATATCTTAGACTGTGAACTGGCTATGCCGGTTATTCCGCTTCGATCGTTACCATGTTATCACACCTCTATACATGTGTTAGCCTGTTTGGATATGCTGGCGCAAGCTCGTTCTGCCAAAGACGCGCTAAAGTCATTTTTCACGGAACAGAAGCGTGTGATTAACACCAAATCTCTGAGAAAAGAAGATTTTTCATGTGTTAATCGATTTCAAGGTAATTGATTATTGATGATGATGATGATGATGATGATGATGATGATAGCGATTAGTCCGATGAGTGATGCGACCCATTTTTTGGGTACTTTTTCTTAAATTCCTGTTTCTTGTGATTCTAGGTCTTGGAAATCTTTGGACTTATAATACGCATAATGCTGTTGAAGCAATACGATTTTCCTGTGATACTGACGTGCTTCTTGGTGGAATTGGGTTGTATGGTGGTCGAGGACATTACCATGGAAAAATCAAGGTTATTATTGAGTATACTATTTTTATGAACGCTGGTGTTAACGATTTTTATATGCTTTTATTCTTTACTTGCTTACAATTTCAACTTCACGAAGTATTATAGGCGGCCACCAAAATCGCTACTATCGCGATCGTTGAGTTCTGTTGTGCGTGTCTGTGTAAGTGGGCTAGTGTGGGCTATGTCTAACAAACTTATTAAAGTGTATTTTTTTTACAGAATGCGTCAAAAGAGGTATTATGTTTGACCCGTTTCCTGTAAAAAAATTACTGTTGTAAAACCTGGAAAACTTGTTTTCAGCATTTTAGTTCTATTATGTTTTATGTCCCTACACGCAGTCGGTTTCATTTTTTTTTTTTAAATTTAATTATTAATCAAAATATAACTGTTGGTTTCATCTTAATTCGAAAATTTTTGTTAAATAAGTTGCGTGTTTGTATTTTTAATTAATTTTCTCAAAATGATGTAACATCCTTCAATTGTTCTATATTCTGTCTCTTCAAATTAATTTGCCACTATGCTTTTTTTTGCGAGTTATCTATTTTTTAACAATAATTATCAATTGATTTTAAGGGTACATTATTAAAAAAAGAGAATAAAATTTTTTTTCGAATGTTGTTGAGGGGAATATTTGAATAAGCCTCTCTGACTGAAAAACTTAATTTCATTCCCATAGCCTCTTTTTCAGTAGTGATCAGTCTTGTTTTTTCGGTTCCAGTTTAGTTTGATTTAATTAAATGCTTACTTTTTGTGTCTAAAAACTTTGAAACCTCTAAATTACTACGTTCTGCAATATTTGAATTCCAGTTTTGTACTCGTCGTGGGATAGTTAAATTTTACTTCATATCCGTTGGTAATTTTTTTTATTTATAGGTTTACGATATTGGATTCGAATGTAATTCCCAACCAAAAGATGGCCAGTTACTCATGAGTACTGAGGAAATAATTTACGAGTGTTCTTTGAAACAAATATATTCATTTATGCTTGAAGAACCCATTCTGATACAGGTAAAATCCCCTAATTTTATTTTTTTGTATTTTATATGTATTTTTTTTTTTGCATTGTGAAGTATACCTACATCTTTACAAAATCGTCTACTTGAGAACTTAAGGTTGATCTCTGTTGTCTGAATGTAGCTAGGGCATCTTGATTTCGAGATGCAAACTTGGCCTGGTTTTAAATGAAAGTAGTGTTTGTATCATTATATGCAACGAATTAAAATTGGAGAACATCTCACTCGACTTTTTGTGTATCAAGTTTGTGTCTTACATCAGTCTGGAAAAAAAAAAAAAAAAAAAAAAGCGCGAACTCCTGACATGCTCCAGATAATTCAAAGGCTCAAACTTAGTTTATTAGAATAAAATCTTTCTGAATTATTTTGTGGCTTTATTAAAAAATAATTCTTTTCTGTTTGCTTTTAGGCCAATAGATGGTATATTATTTGGGTTCAAATTAAAGGCTCCCCCAGCGATTATGGTGTTTCTGGGCAATCATATATCGTGACTGATGATGAGTAAGTTTTATTTTTACTGTTTGTCAAGCAGCGTTGTAATATTGTAAACGAATTACATTGTTTTAATATTTGTTCTTACAGAGTCGTTTTTCACTTTAAATCAAGTTTATTATCAAATAATGGCACCGACGTGTCGTCTGGTCAAATACCGCAATTGTTGTATAAATTATTGCAGCCAGAATTTTTCGTGGTTACCAATTTCGAAAATCCTCCTTCATCAGCAGCTATTCATATTTTATCGCGTAAATTTTCTCATTCAGTGTCCGAGGTGATGAAATATTTTCTTCATTGATAACTATATAATAAATCACTAAAATTTCTAATATTAATTAATGGTCTTCGGTTTTTGCAGGATGGATTTCGGTCGTTAATCGATTTATTATCTTGGTGTTGGGAAGAGTTCAAAAAAAAATATTCTGAAATTTCCAATGTTTGGTTTTCTCCGGCGTTGTTGGAATCTGTTCGACAATTTGATCGTTTGGTGTACATTAATCAGGCCTGCCACCATCTAATTCGTACGTTCATTTTTGAAACGTACCCGGAGGACAGTAAGTGAACAGATATTCAGTTTTACAATTTTCTATAATGATGAGATGATAAAATGTGAATGTACTTTTTCAGGTAGAGTTCGGGAAAAACGATGTAGAAATAATTATGTCATGGCTGAATTAATTGGCGATATTAGAGAATTACTTCAAAATATACTTTCGGATCCGTTCATTTTTAATAATTTTGTGATGAAAAAGACAGACGGTATTTATTCGTTTTTAATCCAACTTTATTTCTCATTTTCGTAAATATAAACGTTTATTTCCTTTTTGCAGAAGGGAGCAATAATATTTTTTTCAAATTAGTGAAACACATTTTGAAAGAATGCAGTGATACGTTGGTTTCTTGTTTCTACGTATTTTATCCTTCTCCAATTCAAAAATGGATTCACTTGAGTTATCTACTAAATTTTGAGCGAGTAAGTCTTTTTTTTTTTTTAGGTACCGGCATCGAGGCCGCATTGTCTTGATTTTGAAAATTTATTAATATGATTAATGTGCGTATCTTAAGGGTATCTTTGGTATGATTTTTTAACCACTTGTGATATCCCAACAAATTTCTCAGTCACACTCAGTAGCATCAGTAAACTTAATTGAAATGGTCACCAGTTTCATAATTTAGGTCAGGAATTTTTATCGGCCGTTGGTTTTTGCATAAGTTTGTTGTTGTTTACACATTTTTCCTTTCCTTCATTTATGCAGAGTATATTTGATGAAATGATTACCTTTTAATTTTTCTAACTTAAGTTGAAAAATAATTGATTGCTCTCTGTTCTCAGGAACACGAATTTGAAAATGATTTTTTAATCATAGCTACGTTATCTGCCATGTATGGTTCCAATATTCATCTAAAAGCTGTGTTTCCTATTTTGTTGGGTGGATTCGATCCAAATCTTCTTTTCCAACCAAATAAAAAAGCTACCATTTCAGCATCTTGCTTCCATCATTTTTATCCTGTTCTGACCGAGAGTATGATGGCAAGAACTGAGGTACTTTGTATACATATCTCATATATTCGAACTATTTTCCCATCAGTGGCATATATTGACCTTTTTTTTTTGAAATTTCAGCGCGAAATTCCCGTTACCATGTGTTCGTGGCTGTTCATTGTGGAGAAAATGTTGGAAATGGCCTCACAACCGTTGAAGGACATTTTGAAGGGCGTTCAAAAAGAACGTGATCCAAAAATCGCCTACAATAGTTGTCATATTTTATCGAAATTGGTTGCCGAATTGTCGGCCGAAGCGATGGGCATTAATGTAAATTTTTTTCATCTCTGATCTTCAGTGTGTTGAAAATCAGCGCCGTTTTACTATTATCCATTTTTTCCTCTTAACTTTTAGGACGAAGTACAGCGTCGAAAAGAGCAAATGCTGCATACAACACCGGTTCGATTTCGACGAATTAACGGGAACAAATCATGGAATACTGGAAATGGATCTCCGGACGCTATTAGTTTTAGCGTTAACAAACCAGGTGTCGTCATTGTTGGTGTCGGAGTTTTTGGTGGCAGTGGAAATTACGATTACGAGCTTGAGTTGATGGACGAAGTAAGTCGTAAGATATTTTCGAGATGTAAAACTTTTATTCTAGCAATATGAACTTATCGAGCTGGTTAATAAATTAAAGGGTTGTAATCGAAGTAAAAATGGAGAAAATATGAGTATTTCTCACACTCCATGGAGATGCATCGCAATGTGTCGCGGATCCTTCGGATCTGCAGATTACAACGGCAAAGATGTTGTAGAACTTAATTTCGAATATCCTGCCACTGTTCGAGTATGTACTTCGGTCACAAGATTTCCACAGACTATTTGTTAAAGTTATTTACTTAATTGCATTGTGTTTATTTTGATGAAGGAAAACACCAAATATATAATAAAATTACGTCTCCGCGGAAATCGTACCAATAATGGTGAATTAGGGCAAGCCGTCATTACTGGTCCTGATGAGACGGTATTCACTTTCTCCAGTACGGATGTGAGCTTTAATGGAACGTCAGTGTCAAGGGGACAGCTACCATATATCATTTACTATCGGTAAAATAACTACATTCGCATAACTGACCTGTTGAATTATTTTGTATAACTATGTATGTAATATACCGGTGAATTTGATTTTGTAGTTATCCTCAACGTTCGAGCCAAGAACTGAAACAGAAAATTTCGTTAGAAAATCAGGCTCGAGAAGCTATCATTACTATTTCCAAATTAATTTTCTCTCGACTTACTGATATTTTGTTAGAAGGTTCAGAATTGGAAGATCATAAGGTTATGATCGATGCATTGATCGATACGCCCTTCGTTAAAGTATTAATTCCGCTTTTGGTAACACATTTATCGCCGTTGATTACGTTACATCCAAAGGTAATTTATCATCCTGCTATTATTATATTCTCAGAATTTGAGGTACGAAAAATTACGGAAGATGGACAGAAAACTACTACATACTTTTGTTAATCGTAAAAGTAGCTGCACGTAACCTCTCAGGTGCAAGAAAAATCTATAATTTTAATTTGTAGTCGATCCTTGGGACTGAAGAGGTCCGCAACTACAAAATGATTGAATGTCTACTTTGTTCATGAAAAAATTAATTCTAAATATTTACTTTTTCTTGAATGAGCAGGAATGGTGGTTCGAAAATGTAACAATAACTTCAATTACGTATTAATTCGTAGTCTCCGGTGTGAAAATGTTCTAGATGTTAGGGGAAATTCATTCTTGTTCTATCAAATTAAACTTTCCAAAATTATTCCTCATCTAAGCTTATTATTTTGAAAGAAAAAACATTTTAGATTTCTCATTCACTGGTTTCTTGCGTACTCCAATGTTTTATTAAAATTCAGTTCGTGGTTATGAAAAGTCTTTCTTCATTCTTCATGCTTTATCTTGAAGATTTTTTCAAAGTAATATACCTATATAATTCTGTATGTTATAGAATGCTCTACAGGTGTTCAAATTTATCGAAGAGCTATTGCCACTCGTGTGTTCCTTAAATAAAGAAAGAATCGTGAATTGTCGAGAGAGTGCTCAAGTCCTGGAGAGTTCTTCGGTGTTATTACAAAATGCGTCAAATTTTTTCACAACATCTCCGCACTATTCGGTGGTAGAAAGTGATCATCCGTATAAACGTGCCACCGTTAGCAAATACATGTAAAATATTCGTTCCCCAATTTTTTAATTTTGCGTAAAATTTTTTAATTTAATTATTCCCAAATACTTTCAGCGTTAAGTTTCCCGAGTCGGTATTATGGATGAGCTTAGAATTTGACCCACGTTGTGGTACAACCCAAGAAGAAGACGTACTAAAAATATACGTACCTGATTTCACTAACGAGCAAAATGCCAAATCGCGAAAATTATTTCGCCCTTTACCCAGAGTGTATGGAAATAACAAAAGCTCTTGGCCGGGCACTGCCATAATCTTACCTGGTAATAATAGTCACTTCTTGTTTCTGTTCAATTAATTTTTTGTTTTTCATGCGACGAGTATTTGCTACGAATGTCTTCACAGGTAATGAAGTCATATTTTCTTTGGAAAGTGCATCGAAATATTCGTCCCACGATCGAGGTACGTCATTCGGATTTAGGTGCCTGGTAATCGGCTTCGAGTTGGTCAACATCGACGAACTTCCACGCTTAGAACTAGAACTAACGACGCTGGCTTGCAGATGCGCTTCGTATCTGATCAAGAAGAAATGTAACACTAGTTTGGTGGAAGGTAGGTTTTTGCGTTAGTTAGGTGATCGTTCAGTTGGAACACAAATTTCAGTTTACGCATAATTTATCGTTTTGGTAGACGAACTGAAAGTTGAAAACATTAATATGGAGTCAGCTGAAGCCGAGTACAGGGCACATCCGCGAATACTAAATCGGGGTTTGAATGTATTCCGTGAAGAACTCTTGGAGCAAGATTGGATGAAAATGCAGACCAGGTAGAATTCAAAACTTCTGTTGCTTGATCGCGATAATTTTTTTATTTCAAACAATTGCTTGGTAACTATCTGACGTTGATTTTATGTGTTGAGATTTTTTTGATGCGGTATTAACTTATTATTCTATATAACGTTTTGTCTTGCGAATGGTAAACGTATTAACGTATACTAACTATTCTTGTTGCACGTGACTTTCACTCACATTCGTTATTTTTTAATGCATCCCTGTTTTATGGACACCTTATGTTACTTTAAGACATTAGAAATGTTGTTAAAAAATGCTAAAATACTTGTGAAAAATTCGTTGAGGAAAAGTTCCTTACAGTAAGTGATTATGAATTTGAGCTTTTAATTCGTGGATATCAACTGAAAAATTGGTTGTTAAGGCTGTGAAACCGATGAATTAGGACTTTTCATTCTTGGATATTTACTGTAAAATCGTTCGTTAAAGCTGGAAAACTGATGAATTCGTGATTTTCATCCATAGATATTAACTGAAAAATTAGTTGTTAAAGTTGTGAAACTAATGAATTTAAAATTTTCATTTGTGATTAAATGAAAAATCGTTTGTTAAAGCTGTAAAACCGATGGATTTAGGATTTTCATTCATGGATATTGACTGAAAAATTGGTTGTTAAAGTTGTAAAATCGATGAATTTTGGCTTTTCATTCATTGATATTAACTTTACTCTAAAATTGTTCGTTAAAGTTGGAAAACTGATGAATTCGGGATTTTCATGTATGGATATTAACTAAAAAATTTGTTGTTAAAGTTGTAAAATCGATGAATTTAAGCTTTTCATCCCTGGACAACTAACTGAAAAATTTGTTTTTGACGCTTTAAAACTGACAAATGTATGCATATTGATTCTTCGGTGGCGTTTAATGTTTTGTTGATCGAATGTTATTAATCTCGCTCTGTGGATGTTGTTTTTTTTGGGCTAATATGGTTGTTTTTGATGTTGCTGTTTTGAATCCGTTCAACAACAATAATTATTCATTCATTACTTGTTTTAGCGAGTGAACATATGGTAGAAACTCATGTTGAAAGCTACGCTGATTCGGTTGGATTTTTCGTTTGCATTCCAGTACTATTCATTTTTCAATGTTCAACGTTGTCTATTTATTCGTTAAAAAAAAAAAACAAAAAACAAATTGACTATTGAACTTGTGAATTATTGAATGTGTTGCTATGACAGATTACCCGTAGTACTATTTTGGTTCATATAAATACTCTACTGTGGTCCATTATAGGATAAATTCTGTATTGATTATGAGTTTAGTTACTATCAGCAATGTTATTTATTTAGTTTAAATTTGTGAAGAACTATTTCTTATTTTTGAAAGAATTAGGATCATACACTATTGAAGTTTGCGTACTTTTTTAAGGATTTTATATTTGTGTCATTTTGTGCTTAAAAATAACTAAAATAGTAGTGCATTGGGAGTGGCACTATAGTAGGAAAATTGTCTTAGTGATTTTTTTCATTCTTACTAAACTTACATTTGAAAATCTTCCGAAATGACTGTTAATAAATCATCTTAAAATTGTTCTTAACGTAGAAAATTTATCGTCTGTGACCCATCATATCCTTTATACATGTTTTACATGTTTGTCGATTCTTCTCTCGTGCCTTAAAATAATATTTCAGCCCCGAGTCCGCCAAAATTGAAGATGAAATTCTCATTAAGGTACTATTATGACAAATAACAACTTTCCATAACAAAAACTTGCTGGAAAATTTTATGAACTGTTTATTAGGGTACGAAAATTATTTTTTGAAAATCCATTGTGGATAGAGTTACCTTTTTAAACTATTAATTTACACCCTAGTCTCGCTAATATTTCTCATTTAATTTCCGTTAAACATTTTCTAAATTCTCTATTTTAATTGAAATTACGAGTACTAACTTGTAAGGACGTTCTAGCTATAATTTTTCTTTCCAGCTGACGAATTAGAGAATGCACCAACAAATTATTGATTTATTGTAGGTAATATCGTGAACATTCTTAAATTTACCAGTAGCCTACATACATGTCTAGTTGTTTGTGTTCTTATTATGAATGAACCAATGAACTTCTCAATTCGACAGTCCTATCACTGAATTACTGAATAAAAATTTGCTCAATTCCATGTAAATGAGCATCAAAAATTTCGTTTTCAGATTGGCGTTCAAGCCCTTATATTCGATATATTCTATAAAGTAAATTATTTTCATTTTATCCTACTTCGTCAATTACGTGTGCCTGATTTATGTTAGATAACGTGTCAAATTATGCTTTCATGTTTCATTTTCTTATTATTTTATTTTCTCATTTTTTTCGCGACTTATTTTAATAAGTAGGTATTAATTTTTTATATCGTTTCTTTCTAATTTTCATTTTTTTTTATTTTTTACTTTCGTCATTATTTTTGTTACAAAAAACAAGTCCACATATTGAAGATTAAAACTTACTCGTCTCTTTCGTTTTGAAATTATTTTTCGCGCCATTTTGTGACTCCGAAATGGACAACGCCATTTGTTAATGTTCTACGTTTCCATCAACTAGCAGTTTTGGGCAACATTATGACTATAATTTGGCAGTCGATGTCTGACATTTGTGATGTTTTTTCTTGGGTTACATGTCTGTGTGTTATTCGATGCCGCAGCGTTTTACGTTTATTTTCTTACTTTGGGTTGTCAGAAAAACTATATTTCTTGGATAAAAAATATTACGTTGGACGCGAGAGGAAATTGTTTTCTATGTTCGTTTGTGTCTTCTCTCTCTTGCAAAACGATGGACGTCTACCAGTGTCAAGTTCTTCAGTTTTCGATTACCAGTGTACATGATGCTGTTCTTAAGATTACACACGTAATTTCAAGATGGTGCAAGGTTTTACGTCAAGTTCGCGAAAAAGAGTAGACAACACCTTAAAATTTCTACTTTTGAAATTATGTGCTTAGTGCCACGGTTGTAGACTGAAGTCGAAAAGTTGTATCATCATTTTTTTGTTAAATTTTCAATTCCTGAAATATACTCTTGTAACTTATCGTCTCTCATAATGGCGGTCAGTTAAATAATTATGTTTTACCGAAAGAATCTTATTTCAATAACTGTAAAAAGAAAATAGTACATGAACCAAACGTTTTGTACCAGCGTGTAATTATATGTAAAACAAGTTGAATTTTTTTTTTTTTTGTCTATTTTCAGTTTTTTAAGTATATTATATTTGATAAGTTTTACTGAAGATAAATATTGCTGATTTTTTCGTTGTTGAATGGAAAAAACAATTTTCATGTGGCCTAATTACGGTACTCCTTTCACTAAATTGAAGCGATATATCGCAAAAAAAAAAGAGAACAGAATCATATTTTTGTTGGAAAAATGTCTTCAAAATTTTGCTGTCTGCAAAAAATATTATGTGGGTAAAAAAAATAAATGATATAGGTAATTTGCTGAAATTTTTTAGAATCATAAAGACGAAAGAGTTCAAAAATCCCGTTTTCAAAAAAATGCAAAAAAAGCTGAACGAACTATTTTTTAATGTGGTACACATTTCTATTTTCACTATATGGTGGTGTATTTGAGGAAAAAAAAACCAGGATGCTTTAACCAATAGCAATCCAGAAGGTGCCTGCGTTGGCCAACGAAAACACAGCTCCTGTTGGCGGTTCGTTTAAAAACAAATTTGATGATATAAAATGTATTGATATACATGATATATCGATATTTGTTGATGAATAGCAGTTATTATGAATGATTTTGCGTGAAAATATTTTGTACGTGATTATATCTTCAAACTAATAAAAGTCAGTTTCATATGAAAACTCAGTTATATTGGTATAATTTTTTAATGATTGCTTCTTTTGATAGTATATTCAATTTCAAAACATTAGGAAAAAAAGATTACATTTACATTCGAATAACCACTCTCAAACTTCGCTCTCCCAAATTTCATTATCACATAGGTATAAAATGTGTTCCACATTAATTTTTCTAGTTCCCTCAGACCTTGGAGCGCACCTTTTATTAAATTATTTTTTGTTCCTGCCAAGCGCTTCGATTTTTTGATCTACCGTCACCGCTTCTTCCATCATGACTTTTTTTTTTTTTTTTTAAATTAAAATTTTAATATTGGGAAAAAATGAAATAAATTCCATTCTACGATTAAAAAATTATTTAGCAACATTAATGGGTATCTTTTAAAAGTTGAAATATATGATGCAGAGTGGCTGGAATTTTTGCCAGTTGCTTAGAATAAGAATGAAGGTAGATCGTTGCTTGATATACTTTTGAATGTGTATCTTTACTGCTAAATAAGAGATAAGCCGGCTTTTTTCTCCCTGTTAGGAAAAAATGTTTTGTATCTTTTTCAATAAAGTCTACTGTAGTTTTTTTTTGTTTTTTTTTTTTTTTGGCTTTTTGGGTTTTTTTAATAGTTTTAAATTATTTTTCAAAAGTAAAGTTTCTACAAAAATTTTCAATCAACCATTTGATTGACCCACATATAAGTGTAGTTGCTTCGAAGTTACTGTCGAATAGCTCTTGTTCAAGTCTGGTTTTTTTATGCAAAGAACGGTTTGAACTATAAGCGTTGATTTTCGAAAAGTTCTCACATTAAAAACCTTAACCCTGTAATTTTGGTTCGTTAATGCTGTTTTTTCTCAAAATGCAAAATAATCAACTGGCCTTTGGATGATAACCAGAGGATACAGGAATATTGCTCGTAAATGAAGATAAATTTTCATTAATCTTTCGAAATAATTTTTTCAAAAAAATTTTTTTATTTATTTGTTCATGAAATCTTGACAAATATTATACATTGTATCCGAATTCGTAATTATAATTATCGATTAGTTTGGTGGAAGTATTAAAAATTAACGTTGCTTGGTGGGAGACCTGTTTCCTCAGTAGTTGTATTCCAAACCAATTGATTTGGCTGATTTTTAATTCAGTAGGCTCATGATTATACCAGGAGTACCTGTAGCATTATATTGTACAATTATACGGTACCGAGTGCTCAATTACTCACGAATTTTCCGTAAAAAAAATGGGTTCTCGAATTTATCGTAGATTCGTAGTATCAAACATTCATTTTTCGAATAATTTGTTTTTTTTTTTATTCAATTTTTGACAGTATTGGACTAGCAATTCAAGTTTCTGAATTATCCCAAGTCTGCTGTATACTCAGTTGGGTATCATACCTACGTTATTAATATTTATCCTTTTGGAATAAAAATATGTTGGAAACTCGTTTGTATTGTAATATTTTGCCCTAGAGTTGAAAATTTTGTCAAACTCTGAAATTTTCGTTATTTGAATTTCAAAACTTTTTTCTTGGGTTGTATCTGAATGGTTGTCTGACTTCAACAGTTCGAATGAAAAGGTAGGTATTTAAAGTTTTTCTTCGCATAAATGGTACAATTTTTACCATTTCCACAAAATGATGTTGTTTCTTTATTTTAATTTTGTAATTTTTTTTCTTTTAACGTTGTGCGTTGAAGCAAAAATCGTAATTTTAAATTACCCGGGTCAGTTTTTCTCGGGTGTAAAATGATTTTGTTGGCCTACCATACGACGATCTGTACTGATACAGAAACTATCAAAATTTCTTAACGTAAATTCAAGGTGCACATTTATCGCATCGTGTAAATGGCACCGGTTACATTCACCATCTTGAAATCACGTGGAAAAACGTACACAATAGACAAAACAGTATATTTCGGATAGTAACAAAAAAAAGAAAGAAAATAAAAACTGTATACTTACTTAAGTATATGTATGTATAAGGTAATCGAAAATGAAGCGGATCTAAACGCTAAATAACTATCATATGAGTATAGAAAACGTAAACAAAGCTATTGATTGAGCGTAATAATAATTCTTGTACCTATATAAAGATTCATGTAATTTTCAAAAGCGTTTTTTTCTTTATTTCATAAAATTATCTATGCGAATACCATTAATCGAAATCTGTTGGGGCGGGGTGAGGGGGAGACGAACAAAATGTAAAAATGTAAAAACCATTCGTATTCAATGTGATAAATATGAACTAGGTGGAACCGCAGTCAGGGGAGCATGAAATATATCGGAACCAAAAGTAACGTAATAGACTATATTATGTAGGTAGTTTGTTGCCATGATTTGTGCAACCGAAAACCTATAACCGTCCTCTTAAATTATATTTTTCCTTCATTAATGTTCGTTTAATTACTGTGCGCTTTGGTGGATGAATTTCGGCTAATTTATTAATATTTTATGAAACCATCCAATTTGTTTAGATTTGCTCCGAAGAATCACCTTCCAAAATTAGTTTTCGCTGGTCGTTCTAACTTTCTGGCCTAATTTAGCCATAACTTCTCAATTAGAGCAATCAAAATCACTTGAAATTGATATAATCCGCTAGTTCGTGTATTTCTTGGCGATTTCCCGAACGAATGACAGTCAGACTAGAGGAAGTAGATACCGCAGGACTACGTGCCGGTGCATCGTTACAAATTGCATTCATAAAATAGTTTCTTTCGCCGGTATAATATTGGCTCCACCCGGTTCCAGCCTATACTCACACCGATTCATTACACGTGTTCACCACTCACAGATCGCTGGTCAGCAGCTGTTGATGGTGAGGTGAACCGCGATATTTGTACTCGCGATTGAGTTCGGCATATGGGTTCGTGTACTCGTGCTGGGCAATTCTGCTGCGGCTGCCGTAGTGCAACTGATTCGCGTACACATGTCGGCCTCGGTCCGGACTCTCGGCGATCACATGTAGTTCGGTTTCCTTAGTGAGAGTCGGTCTGCGGCGACGCTCGTCGTCGGCTGCGTCCCAGTTGTCGACGAATACAATATGGCGGCGGCTGGTCGACGGCTCCTCGTAGCAGGGCGACGGCTGCTGGTCGCCGACCAGCATCGTGTCGGCGGTCGTGCTTGGGTCGTCTGAATGCACGGTGCCCCCGTGGTGGCCGGAATCGTGAGTCGGCGACGACTGCGGCACGTTCAGCCATCGTGTTCGACGATTTTTGTACCAAATCCAATAGGCTGCGGCCAAGGCGACCAGCACCAACGCGGCCATCGCGCCCGCCATCGCAAACAGGTGCAACGATGGCGGCTGCTCGCCGCAGTACTCAAGCGAGTAGTCTTTCAGTCGCATGTACTCACGATGTTGGTGCTGCGGCTGGTACTGCTCGCTGTTCATGCGACACGAGATTATTTCGTCGAGGCGCGCGTTCGGCGCCACTTGGTCGTACGGATAGTAACCGTGCGGCGAGTATACGATCACGTCCGTCAGCCAGTAGTGCAGCGTGCGGCAGTCGCACCGCGCGTCCATGTAAATCCAGTCCAGTTTGGGCTTGAACGCGTTCACGTTGAAGAGTAGCGCCGCCTTGCCGCACTCGCCGATCGTGTTGTTCTCAAAGACCAGCTCCTGGCGGTCACTCATCTCGAGCACGTGGTGTTCGACGGCGACACCGGCGAAGGCGCCCGTCTCGGCGGCGCCGAACTCGTTGTCGTCGACGAAGACCGGACCAGCGCGTGTGCACCACGAACGCTTCGCCGTCGACGCGCGCGAACCGGCAGTTCTGAATCTGGAATTTTCGGGGGCCGTGCACGCGGATCGCGGCACTGTGGACGCGCTCGAAGCGCACGCCACTCAGCTGCAGCTCGTTGCGCACCGCCACGTCGAGGAGGGTGCGGCTAGGCAGCGCGCTCCGCACCCACCCTCCCACCATCGAGAACACGTTCTCGACCACGAACTTCTTAAACGCTTGGCTCTCGACGGCGGCGATGTCGCAGTCGCGGAACTGGAGGCTCTTGGTGCCGGCCAGACTGGTGAACGCGTACGACCGGATGACGCCGATGGTGGCGCGCACGAACGTGATGGCGTCGATGCGACCACGAAACAGATAGGTGGGCAGCGCGGCCACCGTCGCGTTCTCCACGTGAATTTCGATGCCCTGGTTGGGGTAGGTGTCGTAAATGGCGCTGTCGTTCCAGCTGAACGAATGCTCCTCCAGGGTGAGATTTCGCACGTTGACCACGTTAACGCGTATCAAACTCTTTAACCGCTCCAGAGATTTGCGTCGGATGCGCACCGTCGTACAGTCTTTTATGATCAGGTAGCTGGTGGTGGTTAGTTCGTTGACGCCCTCACGAGATACCTCCAGCTCCTATACGTATAGATATTCGGCAAACAAAAGAGAGCAAAACGAATTCGATTATTATGGTGCGAGTAATCAATCGTAGGTTTTTTTTTTTTTTTGTCATAGCCTATCTGTGCTTGCCTACTGTCGTCTTCGTATACTGTATGGGCCTGTTTTGTGGTTAACAGAGAATGGCACAAATGAGTCATACGACTGTTTAGTGACGGTGATGATGATGATGACTGTAATCTATTTCGGACTCTCGTGTTTACATTGTCGTTGGAGATGAGAATTGTGGAGGCTATGTTTGAGGTGTTTCGTCGAGGTCAATTTGTTCTGTACCCAAGATCGAACAACCATATACAGTAGACTGTACGTGCGTTTTGAGGGAAGGAGACCATAGACTACGTGGCATTATTGCTGTTTTTTGTTAACTATATACGTAAATTTTAGAACATATTTTCGATAATTGAAGCAGTATCAAAATAATTACGTATGATGTCGTGTAAAACAACGTTGTGTGAAGTGAAACCTAGCACTTTCTATAACATAAAGGCATAGGCCTGTGTATAAAATTATTTTAAAAATTGAAAAAAAAATAAAACTGCGATTTTAAACTCGAGCCTCCGAGTACATGATACAGACCCGCTACCCTTGTGCCACAATATCAGATGGCAATTAATGGAACGAATTCGCTGTAGGTAGTAGGTACATATCTACAATGACTATATTGTGTAACAAAATTTATACAGTTTCGTATAGATCGTTGGCAATCACTATTTTAGCGTTTTGGTGATCGCCACAATTGTGAATTGAAACTGTGAGTAATAGACCCTCCAATCATCATTAATTTATGTAAGTGCGACTTGAACAGAAAAATCTGAAAAAACGTTACAAACGTAACGATAATATCTGCAGATGAATATGACAAAGTCTTTTAGGGCCGGATGCAAGACCGATACTTGAGTATCAACTGTGACTTAAGAATTACTTACCTCAGTAGTGTTATGTATATAGGTACATGCTTATGTATCTAGCCCTGTTTTTGCCAGGTTCTGAAAAATGATGACTAAATCATAATTGGAGAAATCGAGAATTTTTGCTTGTCAGCTATATTGGCACCAGTCAGTAAAATTTCCAAGAAATCTTATCAATAAAAAATGTATTTAGTTAGAAAAAACAAAAAAACAATTCTTGACGGTTACCCATCTATATAACTAACATCGAAAAAAAAAACTGTTGCTTCAAAAAGTGTTTTTGGCCCATAAATGCTACCTCTGTCACCTTTTCAGAATTTTGAAAAAAACCTTATCTAGATGTGGTACTGATGCACTTATCATGCCAATTTTCAGTCTTCTAGCTCAATGAGAAGTACCTACAAAAAATAAATGTAAATGAAAATCCGGATGTTTTTGAATTTCATATAGTAGATGATACTTTTGTGTTAGGCTTAATGAGTGAAATTGCTCATTGAGCGAAAAAATAACGCAGAAGCCTTTCTATGCTACGGCCACAACAACACAAAATTCACATTGTCATAATAGAAATAAGCTGTATCATTAAACAATGTTGCAACGGGGTTTTTGCTCAGTTGAATTGCATACTGATGTGGCCATAATTTCATACAACATAATTTGGCAATTCACACATCCAATTAAATAATGAATGAATAAAGAAAGAATAAGTCATTAATCAATTGATTAATTTATTATTAATCATTAATCCATTAATCAATTAATAATTTTAATTGTTAATTCTTTCATTCATTATCATTTATCACATAAACGAATCTCACATTAGTGCTCCAAACAATAATAGAGGAAACAAAATAAATTAGCACTTGGTGCAAAAACCCGAAAAAAAATTATTAAGGAGTAAAAAAAAGTGATTTTAATAGGGTTTTTAGAACCTAGTACAAAAGCCTAAAATGTGCAGAATGCATTGCGGAGATGGAGGAATTCCACAACACATTGTGCACATTTATTTCAACGCCCCAATGTGTATTTGGGTTTGTCATGGAATTTAAAAAAAATGTGCAGAGTGTTGTGAAGTTCCTTTATCTCCACAACGCATTTCTGCATTTTTTTTCCTATTCTTAACGCAAATTTTATATTGTGGTAATAGGCCACAGCCAGAAGCTTCCGGGCTATTTTTTTTCTGAGTTCAACACATATACTTGATAATGGGAAATATGTAAGAATTACTTGAGTATTTTTCTTGCATTCGGGCTTTAAAATAATGAAAATTTATAGGTTTTTAGAAATTTTCATCTGAGGTTTCACATAACATTTACAGAGAGCACTACTGATTGAAGAGTCCCATGGGAATTTGTGTAAATATATGGCTCCTTTCTTTACAGGGAGTGAATAATAATTCGATTAGTTGTGAGTGACAGAGAATAGTTGTCATGTGCAATTTCGTTTATAGTCTGAAATAGCATCACAGATTTTACCATTATTAATTCGGCTCTGGTGGTCTCTCATTTAGTCATCCCATTTATTGTTTTCTATCTATCAGTGCAGTTTGGGAGGACTGGATACGAAGTTATCCCATAAATGAAATTGGCCCCTCCAAAAATAAAACCTAAAATATCGAAGTCTTGCAATCTTGTCAGAACAAATATTCAAATTATTATATTATTTAGGGTACTTAGCAAACTCTCTAAAACTTTTGCCGAAACTCACGTCTTTCTATTTGATTTTTCGTTTCTTTGACAACAATAATGCGCACCACATTTAGCTCTTGATTTTTTTTAATAAATATTTTCACTTAACAAAATCAGGGGAAAGATTTTTCTTCGGATCTTGGTAGATTTAAGTACACTTTCGAACGCATTGAAAATTCCCCAAAATCTGACCCCGGCTTCACCCCTAAAAATCAAGTTTTTGTGCCCCCAACAAGTTTTTAGTGATTTACTTATTTATTAATAGTAATCTAAAAAATTGTTCGAACAAACAATACAATACAGTCTTCAACAACAAAGGTATCTGTACATTTTTTTGTAAGTGTCATAGAAAGCTCGTGCAAATAAACATATGTGCATATACACACTCAACCAAAAATAAATTTTTCTTTATTTATATACACTAGATAATTGTATGGTGGTAGGTTTATTAAATTTACCGGGTATATTAGTGTAATATGTATAGAGGAGACCATGTTCAGCCAATACAGTACCCGTTATTAGCGCCATGTGCAAACTTTCGAGTCATTTTCTAAGTTTTCTGTGACACTTTCAAAACAATGTAAGACACATTTTGTATATACCTACTATATTTTTTGTTCGAACCGTTTTTGTGGTATCGATATTAGGAAATGAGTACATCACTAAAAATCTGTTGGGTACGCAAAAAGTGACTTTTTAGGGGTAAAGCCGTCGTCAGATTTTATGGATTTTCATTAGGTTCAAAAGTGCCCTTAAAACTACCTGGTTCCGAGAAAATCTTTTTCCTGATTTTATCGAGTGAAATAACCTTTTGATCTATAATTGGACTGGCCTAAAGTGGTTGTTTCTTTTTTTCTTTTTTTTTCTTTTTTGTTTTATCTACGTACTCGTTTTTCGATGAAAATTAGGCGACCGGAAATTCGTTATTGCCGTAGTCTAAATAAGCGCTGGGGGTGAGGGAAGAAGCAAAACTGAAACACCTAAAACAACAATATACTGCGTTATTCTTGATTCATCGCGTCGGTTTCGCTAATCTCGTGCGTGCTCAATCGGGTGTCGATAAATTTCGAATCTACCGTATCGAATGTCATAAAATTTGTCCTAGATAGGTATAAGTAGGTAGGTATGTTCGTAATTATTTTTCTTTCATTATTTTTACTTCGAAATTCTATACCATTCGATAAGTAAATAGGCATGACGTGTTCAAATTCTCGTCAGAGGCCATTCATGGAAGGGGGGTGGATGTGACACCTTCTTTTAGCCCTTGCTGTTTTAAAAATTAAGAGGTTGTGACTTTCCTTTTTTTTACTCTTCGCTGACCAATTGTCGGTTCTTTTTTTTTTCGGTAAAAATTGATCAGTTACACCCGTTTTAACAACAACGCTTTACGCGGTCCCGTATTCTCGTCCTCAATCTTATCTATGTGGGACCTCGATTGGCAATGAGCCTCCAAAATGACGTTTCTCTTTCGATATTTCTGTCTCTTCTATTGCCTTCTTTTTGTTCTTCTCATCGTACCTTTCACTTTATTTCTTTGGATGATTGGTCGACATAAATTTATTAATTAAATAGTTTTTTCTGTTCGACTGATACTAGCTGTAGGTTAGTAAATGAAAATCTGTAGGCTACAGTCGAAATTGGTGTGAAAATTATCGGCGGTGGAGTCGTTTAAGTTTGGTGCCGGATGGGTTGCGTTTGCGGTTTTCTTATATCGGTTTCGTATGTGTCAAAATTAGCTGCATATATATGGTAGGTATGGCGATGACGCACCATCGAATTCAAAGCTTTACTTACGTAGGGTACCTACGTATTGGGGACATTTTACGTTATCTGTGTGCACAGCAAAATATAATGATTTATGCTCGTACGAGGGGTTTTATACATAAACGTACCTACGCTGTGTAAAATTAATATCGATATGAGCTTAACTGGATTTCCTAAATTTTCGGATCGATTTTTTTTTTTTTTTTTTTGCGCCATCGAGGCAGCAGATGTTGATAAATCTGGGCTACGACGAGAATACGCAGAGATAATGCTGTGCGAAGGAGGCTGGCGCGTCAAAGGTAGAATGGAGCGGGGTTGAGTGTTGTGGAGATTTTCTGCTCGAGTGGTTTTTGTTGAATGAACGAAGACCGCAATTCGCCAAAATTAGGGTACTATTGTAGGACCGACCCCCAGAAGTCCACTCTACTGTATATATGCGGTAACGTATATTTTTGTAGGCTAGAATGATTGTATGTGATACACGCTCCATTACGTTCGAATGTGATGTGTTTTTCATTCTGACAGACGTTTTGTCGCTCGATTTTGAAGATAGATTTGTAAGTACTCGATGACCGAGCCGTAAAACTGAGTGACTGACAGGCGCCTCTGACAACTCCACCGAATTTCGATTTCGCTGACCAAAGTAGCACTCATTGTGGGGATTACTTGTTGACAGCTGTTGGTATTATGGAGAGAACTGGCAGACTAGTACACTGGACTCGATCCAAATTGAGTGCCGAGTATTAGTGGTGATTTTGGAAGAGAGGGCATCATTGTGTCTACGTGCGATTGCTGATTTATTTCAGTTTTTTTCTAGCTATAATGAAGCTAAATTAGCCTGACGTAGGCTTCTCACTTCTGTTCGCTTTTTATTTTTGCTCTACTCTAAAAAAATTTCTGCTCAATTCGAAGCTACATAATAAACTGAACGTTCAAATAGCAATCTCAAGTCAATTTTACACACTCGAAAATGGTTTTATATTCATTGTTTCTTTTAAAAGAAAACGATTTCAGTCACTTATGCTAATCTCTATATTGGATATATGTGGTTCGTTTTCATTGCTGAACTAACTGCGAGCATACCCAGTTTTGGGGGGCTGGAAACGGGTACCTGTGCGCCAGGCGGCTGTAAAATTGGGTCTCCGCAAAAGAAGCGAAGGATTAACAAAAAATGTTGAACACAATGCTGCGAGATACTTTTATTTAAAAATATTTGGTTTTTCTTAGGAGGGCGAAGGAGTTTGGAGACTCTCCCATAACTTTTACCTTGGTCCTCCACAAAGTTGAATATATGAGCCCACCGGCCAGGTAAGATTCAAAAATTTTTAAAACGTAGATTAAACGAATTCTTCTTGATTTTCTTGATAAAAAAAAAAATTTACTTCTTCTTTTTCCCCTTCGAGGTCGTTTTATGGAAACGTCACTGGCTTATTCGTCAAATTTTAACGGAATTTTGTGGCCTGTCTCAATGGTGTGCTCGATGTCAAATAAAAATAATATTGAAAAATATTTAGGCAGGCCTAACCGTTTAACCTTGACCGCCTCGTTGGCTGATTTTATTGAAAAAATAAACTATAAGTGCTCCGTTTTCTTTTGCTTTATCATTCGAGGTGCAACACTATAGCCCTAATTTTGACACTAAAACCCTGATTTTCTTAGTTTCATAGTTTTTTTTTTTTTGGTTTTGCTGAAGCTCCTTTTTGAAAAATTAATTTCTACTTCCTTGTTCTTAGGTACCTAACTAAGTAAAGAACGTTTTCATCCTGAAAGCAGAGATGATTAAAAGTTTGGGGATTTTGGTTTGTTTGTATTGTACTTTCCTTAGTGTTTCTCATCGCAGTCCAAAGTTCGTTTCGTTGGAATATATGGATTTTGAAATTCAGTCTCGAGTTTAGTCGACTAATTTTCAAGTAGTTATCGACTTGTCTCTTTTTCTAAGCTAGGAAAACTATGAATTTTTCTTCTTAATTTTTTTCCGCTTATTCTACCTTTCATGCGAATTTTTTTCGGTAGTTTCTGTACTGTGTGGTTTTTCTAAAGGTTACAACGTTCAGACTTGAATTTTACTTTCGAAATGCTTAATTGAAACGAGCCGTTCACCCGCAGCTTCATTTGCGTAGTGTCTCATAATTGTTTTTAACCTTTTTTTTGTAAACTCAAATGAAACCCGATGAAAAAAAACCGAAACGAAATGAAACAGAGAGAATCACATCCACCTTCGCAACCAGTAGTCGTCAGACGATGAAATAAGAGAGGAGGAGAAGTTTTTCTCTCAGTTCTCTTTTCTACTCCTCGTTGGAATCAAGAAATGTTCTGTCTATTTTCTGTTTTCACAGATGGTAAAAATCGGTAACTTTGCCCCACGGGAGCTACGGACTTCCTTGAGGGCAATATACCTTCTTTAAAATAACATAATTTTTTTCTGGAAAATTTCATGCAAATCTTTCCCGTAGTTCTGGAGTGATAGTGTTTCCAACCGTTTTTAGCTTGTACTATTTTATAATACGTAGAGATAGAAATTTATTCAACATATTTGTACCGTACTTATTTGTCTGGCGAGGGAGAACTAAATAGAAAAATTTTAATTTTTTTTATTTACTTTATAACTTTTTCACTGTAGGCACTTATCAAGCAAATTTATTTACTTCTTCATCTTCTCACCTACCGTAATCACCTTGGTGAAGCGTACACTTATTCGAACGTTTCTGAATTAAGGTTCGATACGTGGATAGAAGGAAAAACAACCCGCTAAACGCATTAAAAATTTAAAATAAGTGTAATTAATAATAACCCAAACCCAGTGTCGTAATTTTATGTACCCACATTGAGTTAAACGATATCATTCCATCTTAAGTACCTTCGATAAGTGCTGCAGCAGTTGGGCTGTATCTATACTCTCTTAAAAATAGGTATTATAAGTTATTTTACCTTTCGATATTTTGCGAACGTATCAAATTTCTAATCATTTACAAAAATTTTGTAGCGAAAAAAGGTAAATTTTTTTTTGTAAATTCCTCTTTCACAAACATGTAGGGCTGTACTCAGATGTGCCGAGAGGCTGAGTCGAAGAAATGGATGATTTTCCTCGATAACTTTTCACGCTTCATGTACCCCGTTTTGCCAAGGTACTCGAGTGAAATTTTCTTCGAGTGTTTTCTTTCGTTTTAATTTCCTCGCACCCTGGCCCGCCCCTTCGGGCGATATTATAGGCAGTCAAGATATTAAAATGATGCCAACGTGTATCCTGTGTACACCCGTTAAGTTGTAGGTATATACATATGCCTATGTACACACACTCGTAACCCTTTTTTCCTTCCTCCTCAAAGTCTGACGAAAAGAGGATTTAAAAATATCGGTGAAAAGCTTTGAACGTATTTAACAAAGTGTACATGAAAAAGTTTGGCGGCAGTTGAAACGGGTAGAAGTAAATTTTTCCCAGAGTATTATTGAAATATAATATGTAGGTATCGCTTTATCTGTGTGGGTCACTGCGTATACATATACCGTAGGTACTTCATAATAAAGTTGTATAAATGGTGAAAGGAAAAACGTTTATTGGCTCGTTAAATTTTAACTTCTGGATGAAGAAAAAAAAAAGAAAAGAAAAGAAAAGAAAAAGAAACGAAAGATGAGTACAGAGAAGAGGGTGCTGCTGAAGGTTTTCGCAGTAGATAATGCGAAATTCGAATATCTAGAAAATTATATTTATTTCGTAGTGTCAAAAGGGAGTTGCTAAAGTATTTCTCTTCTTTTTTTCTCTTTTTGTTTTACTTTTCTTTTCTCTGAAGAAGAAGATGTTTTTCGTAAATTTTTTTGTTGGGAATAGATGGAAAGCAAGAGAAGGCGATCCGCCGTGGTGGAGAATAAAAAAAGGGGAAGCCGAAAAAGAACTTGGCGTGCAACAAAACTTTTATTTTTTTCTCTACGTTTTGTCTGGTATCGAAAAATAATTCGATGAGTATCGACGACGATTATCCCTGGGTGTAGTATCGCTTTCTGAAATATCTGAATTTTGGTATTGAAAACGTGTTTACCGAAAGCTCGAGAAATACTTCGTATTTATTCGCACTTTTGGGATGAATTTTTCGCTCGTAAAACACGTACGTACTTGTAAATTCTTCTATCTGTATGGTGCATAATAATGCATCTATAACGCTCTCCAGTTGATACATAGTAGGCTGTTTATTTATTTAAGTGTTCCTATGTAGGTAAATCAGATGTAGCAGCTTTAGCAACAATTTAAAGAAATTTTCATCGTCTTAGAGAGATGACACTTTCCTCATCTAGGTATGGGGTTAGTCATTTGGAACAGGAAATTCAATAAAGTAGATTGTCGTAGGAAAATTTTAAAATACCTATTCCCGTTTTTAAGAATTTTAATCTGAAAATTGATTTCACAATAGATAATTTTTAAGTACAGTAACCAGGTATCCATTTATAGGCGGATTTTGAGGGGGCGAAAGGGGATGCAATGCGCTCCCAGAATGTGTCTTAACCTCCTGAGAAAATTTTAAAAGAGAAGTCTCCAGTCTTCCTTTTTCATTCTCCATGTCAATCTCCATGCAGCGTGCTCTATAAAGAATTGAAATAATTGGAAAAACGTAACATACCTGAACATATAACAGTAGGTTTGTTTTATTTTCCTCTCCCCCCAAAAATGACACCGAGGGAGGCTATTCCATTAACATTTGAATTGGTTTTGCTCTTAAATTGGTGCATTCATCTCGTAACAGTGGAATAACACCCCTCAGTGTTGACCCTGCAGCAAGCTGTATGATTACTGATTAATTCTGCCAAAGTCAACTTTACTTATCAAACCTTGAAGTAGAATAAAATCGGTTCCTCGCCACAGTTGTTATTTTTACTACCTATATTAGCTCTAATTCAATCATGAATGAAGAAAAATGATGAAAAAGATCATTAATTTATGACAAATTACATTTTAAGAAATAAGAATTTATAAGACAACGTCGAAAACTCCCTTTTTTCAAAAATCAGTTCCTCCGATATCAATTTCTACAATGTAGCGATTTTCATTTCACAGCTTGAAGGTAAGGTTGGCTTTAGTTCTTCGATAAGTTTCTTTCTCCAAAATTCGATCAAACCAGTATATTGCGAGCAGGTAAAAAATTTTTTTCTCTCGCAACACCTAAAAATTTAATTAAAATCGGCGTACTTGTGTATCTATCATTTAAATTTGGCATTTACATTGATACAATAAGTAGGTACGGTATTTAATTAGTGAATACGCTATTAGTCGGGTGTTTGTTTACTTAAATTTCTTAAAATGCATGACTGATCCAAAATCTTAAAACATACATTCCCATCGAATCTCAAGTTTCAATATCATTTTTTTTGACCACGCCTCTTCAATCAAATATGATTAGGCCTGCTACGATTGAAAAGGTTTGATGTAAAACGAAAGTTCACTTTAATGATTCGTAGGCGAGAAAACTGAAAGAAATTTTTCACTCGAAAGAACTTAGTTTTCTGTCTGTAGACTATTTTGAAATACGCAAGATTCTTAATCTACCAATTTTCAATGGTATTAAAAATGTTTTTACTTGAAATTTTGCATTTTTTTGAATTCTTGCTGGTACGTAAGCCCCCAACCGCCTTTTTACATCAGCACCTAATCGGAATTTTGTATTATTCAGTACAACTATAACGTCGTAATTTGTTTTTTTAAGATTGTGGTATGCGACCCTGGGTGGATTATCCCAGCCCAATACATAACCAACATAATTTCCCATTATAAAAAATCACTCCATTGAGTGTTCCACGAGCATCTCCACCAACAGAATTCGGTGAAGATGCGAGTTAAGGGCCCAAGACCTGCTCAGCTAGCCAGGTGATCGATTGAACCGCTTTATACCATGCAACAGGAAAGATGAAAAATAGGTGAATCAAAGAAATTTACCTCATAGCTGAGTGTCCGAGAAGGCGTCTTTTTCGAAAAGAGCTGCCTGAGTGTGCCTCAAATAATTGCCTCGAGCGGGCCCGATGCCCGCGAATATTAAATTATCCATTACGAAAAAATAAAATGTATTAAAATTTTAGTCTTTATAAAATATTATAGACGAAAAAATATTTCGACCTCGATGGTCGACGACAAAACGAAGGAATGAATTCTGGTGAAATTCATGTAAAAATATTGAAGTACAGAAAAAGATGTAATATTGTATAAAATGGTAGGGGATTTTCCGATCAACCGAGGTTGAATGAAGTCATTGCCACCACTTAAAAATAAAAATGGTGGTAATGAAAAGGCCGAAAGTGTGAGAGAGGGAAAAAAACGTTAGGCTACGTAGCTAGGCTAAGAGTTTAGCCTAGCGAAGACGCTCACGGCGTTTGCGTGTAGGTTTTTAATTTTAATTTTAATTTTTTACTATTATTATTGGGGAAAAAAATACGAGAACTATTAAATTTTGGGTTTAGGGGATGGCCGCATTCCACACGCTCCCCCCAGACCACGTCGCATTCTCGAGAGAAGAGACGGGGACTAGAAGAAGGCAGATGCGGGACAGATTTTACGTTGAATTAGGAAAAATGAAAAGTTTTGGTCCGGTCCTTCGGTTTTGCGAAAAGTGAAAAAATGACTTTAAAAAAAATTGGCCATAAACAAAAAAATCAACGAATACAGGTTACCGAGAGGCAACAAAAACAGGCCGAATAACAATACATAAAAATGAAAGTCATGAAAAATCAACAAAATAAAAATAAACCGAAGAAGTGGGTTTCGCCACCGAGGGGGCTGCCACAAACTTTGTTAAAAAGATAAAAATAAAAGAGTCATTGCTCCGTAATGTTGCCTCGGCCAACAATTACGAAGGGTGTTTTACGTTAATTATCCCATCTTGTGTGTTTTCTTTTTTTTTTTTTCTAAACGAGAAATTTTACGTTATTATTATAAATTTTTCTTTTCTTTTACTTTAAGACAAGATGGGATTAAGAGACATAATAGGGAGAAAAGCCAAAGTCGGGGAAGAAGGGGAGTAGGAGTATCCTCGAGGCGCCTCATCGCCGTGGGTTAGGGGGACGTGAGGATCGAGGACCATGATTCCGAGAAGGGGGATCAGAAAACTCCGCGAACACGTAACGGCAAGGAAAACCCTCACCGTTAATGTAAACGATGCCCCTGTCCCTCCCCTGCGGGATCTGAACGTCGACCTCGTGAAGGGCGGCGAAATCGCTGCCCAAATTGACGGAATTTCCGTGGCTCGAAACGAGCCCAGCCTTCACACCCGCGTACCGTCCTGAGGGAAGGTGTAGATTCAGCAGGGCCGTAGAATCAAACCAATAGGGTTTAGACCCGCGAATTTTCCACCGTATTCTAATGTATTGTGTGTCACACAATTCGCGCCTTTGCGCCAGGACGGACGAACTGAAAGGTTCTTCCCCGCATACGGACACAGCCTGTTGGTTGTCATAGTAAATGAGACGGCGTTGAACGTCCCTTTCAACTCGACAACGAAATACTATGGGCCTAGAGGGGGGTAGGGTCAACTCCCTAAGGAGTTGCGGACCAGGGAGTCTAGAGTGAAAGGAGGGGATGGGGGTCTTTCCTCTGATCCGTCAGCCATCGCAAAGTTGAGGCTACTATATGCTGGTGGGGCTTCATCCTCACTTCGGTGGTAAGGAGGGGGGTTCAAAACGGTCAAGGTCGGCAGAATGTAGGGTAGAGGGCCGAGATATGAACA